>CAHIKZ030005098.1:1227500-1275000 GCA_903632075.3 Acanthosepion pharaonis | reverse complement strand
GTAGATCTTTGATAGGAGTATGAAGAGATAGATTGCACATTGATATTACAGGAGAATTATGAATATTTAGTAAACGTCACTTACATGGCGCATAAAAATCATTTCGCTTGACTATTTTCCTTAATTAGGTGCAATGTTGAAATAACATATGAAGATGACACCTTGTTGATGACTGACAGAGAAAGATATTTGCAGAAACTCCTAGAAAAGTTACTAAATGAAAACGAAAAGAAATGATTAAACATCATTTATAAGAAGCGAGAATGTATGATCAGCGGACAAAATCTATGGTTAGAAGGACGGCCTTAAATGGAAACTAAAGTTGAGGTGTCAGAATGAATCAGCTGAGGAAATTTATCTATGTTGGAATTTTAATATGCGAAAAAACGGAATAAAAACTATTAAAGGGCACTGGAATAGCGGCATAAACTTTCCAAAGGCAAAACAATATCTAAAGATAGAATAAATTTTCATTAGAAAGAGCAGGTTTAAACTACAGGTCGCCTATGAAAAAAAGCGCAAAATTTATTATCATTGTTTTTATCTTTCAGGAATAATTGATCTTGAATATACTTGAATAAATTTCCTGAATATTCATGGCATTGAATAATCATTCGACTCTCGCGTAATTACTTAATTCTGATTCATTCTTTTATGACTGACGAATTGCTGTTTGATCATTTGATTCGTCATTTAAAGGTTATTCGTTCTGCCTTTCTCGCATGGCTAAATAACTGTCAGAATTTGAACATCAAGTTATCTTACTTTTCAAAGAACATCCGATGGGGTGAATGACGAAATGTGCAGAAATTCTTCTTGAATTTTTCAATCACATCAGACAGAAGTTTTCAACGTTTGTCTCGTGTTTTTCTGAATATTTCGCTTTTTTACTGGCCACCATGTACTATTTATTATCATTCCTCCTATATCTCAGTGAATTCTAGTCAATAAACAAGATATTGACATTAGAAATGTAATCCTATCGATGACTACTGAGATTAACTTCGTTGGAACTTGTGCGCAATGAGGAAGTTTTCAGGTTAACTGAAACTAAAAAAACAATTATGTTTAAAAGCCGAAAGAGTCCGTTGAAACTACTGAGACACGTAACAAGGAAGGAAATCTTGAAGAATTTGTACACTCACAGGATATATTGAATGCAAGGGGGACAGAGAGAAACGTCGAGTAAACCAATCTAAACATTTTGACTGTCAGAAAAAAAAGACTAAGAATAGAGGAGAGACACTATATTGAAAGTCATTGATCTCCCACATTCGGAAGGGACTTAATTCATACAGGAGAAAATGAATCCTCGGATTCTTATCCAATTTCTCTAAGAATTAGTCTAGGAAGACCAAATAGTTGAATTGGCAGCTGCGACTATGTCTTTCCATCGGCTTCTAGGTTATGTTTAAAATATATATTTTTCCAAAAGAACTTGCTGAAATATTCCCTGATACTTTGTTGAAGACAAAAGAGATGATTCAGTTCTACCCCATACAATGAATAAAGAACTGAGAATGTCAACAGTAAAAGTTTATTTTTATATCACATTCACAGATTATCTTTTCATGAAAACGTAAACTTATATTGACCATTTTCCTTGTTGAAATGCTCTTTTACCAAATGACAATGAGTGTCAAGCAATGAAAGGAGATTGTATCTGTCATTTAATATTTTTCTTTTTATATTTCGCTAAATGTTGGGCAATATCTTCATAAACGGATTGAAGTAACAGAGATGAAGATGGATAGCTAGAATGACATGGAAACAGCATGAATGTTTAATGAACATTTTAACAAAAAAAAACATTTATATTTAGAATTAGAAAGAGACAAGTTTGATTCTACGCTTTATCAACCCTTCGCAGGTCAAAAATATTTTTAAATATTAAGAATTTTGGAGGGGTAATAATAATGATACAATAATAAATGTCTTACTAATTAAGGGTTAGGGGAGAGGATGTAAATGCTTACATTTCTCAAGGATATTTGAGCGTAATGGTGGAGCAGATTATGCCATCCATCGTGCAAATTTTGAGATAACCATGAAATTTGGCATAATTGTCCCTGATAGGTCACTTTTTCAGAAAAAAGTGTTAGCCACGAAAAAATCCAATATGGATGCCATTTTTCAAGATAGCTGCCAAACTGGCCTCTGTTTTATGCATTTTGCTCATAGTGCAAATTGTGATATAAACATGAAATTTGGCAGGAGTGTTCCTTGTAGGTAGGCTATTCAGTTGAAAGTGGTAGCTACGAAAGAATTTCAATATGGCAGCATTTTTTCAAGATGTCCACTAAACGGGCCTCTGTTTCATGGTTTTACTTAAAAACCATATTACAAATTGTGATATAAACTTGAAATTTGGCAGGAGTGTTCCTTGCAGGTCTGCTTTCAGATGAAAGTTCTGGCATTGTTAAAACTCAACATGGCGGCGATTTTTTCAAGATGGATGCGAGTGCCTCATAGTGGAAGTTCATCGAGGAGGCATAGTAGGGCAGTTAATGTATAAGTAATGGCAGTTCATCCAGGAGACAACATTCAAATTGAAATGTGAGGAGACATGAAGAGAGTGTATGTCGCTCACTACCAGGACACACTGGTGACAGACACTGTTGTGGAACTCAGCATGGGGTTCAATGTCAGCTAAACATGGAGTTTAGTATCCCAAATTCTATATAGTAACCCCTAATATATTAGATAGACGTACCTGAATGGACAGGTTGTGCCAACGAGGGAGAGCCGAGCCAAGGATAACAGGGGCTTTTGAAGTTATCTGGATGGTGTACAGATCGCACGGGATTCAAATGGCATTGGATGAACGATCGGGCTAGGTGTAGGGCAGTTGCGTGAACCTAGTTGTATCCCATGCATCAAAGTGAGCGAACGAAGGTAAAAGGATAAACCCTCGGCCGTTCCTGTCAAATGATGGATAAAAATTCCACATCGAAAACTGATTGAAGCAAATGCTGCCTTTGTCAGCAGGAAAAAAAGCAAAGAAACACTCATTTCACCTCTTAGTTCATTCCAGAGGAAGCAAGATTATTCTGGATACAGTAATATTGCAAGAAATGTACCATTGTGTTATGCCATCGACATGCCGATAGCACTTGACCCTTCAAGACTTGATGAAGGTGAAGGTATAGAAACCACTCTGGTTCGAAATAGATCTAAATATTATCACAGTTGCCGATTGCTGTTCAACAACACTAAGATAGAAAGAGGCGAACAAAAAAGAGCGGTCCCGAGTACCTCCGGAGCAACAGATGAACCTCGAAGCAAGAGACGAAAATCTGCAGACATTCCAAAATGAAATGTTTCTTTTGTGAAGAAGAAGATGTTATTTCGAATCTGCAAGAGGGGATGACGGAGAGACTAAATTAACACCTCAATCAATGTGCCAGAACCCTGAACGATGTAAAGCTCCTTGCAAAGTTAAGTGGCGGAGAAATTGTTGCCCTGGAGGTTAAGTACCACCTTCGATGCCTCCAAAAGTTGTACAATGCTGAAAGAGCGTACCTCAATTCCCTAGAGAAAGCAGAGAGTAGTGCAGGGGTGGATTTATACCCAGTCCTTTTCAGAAATAATTATCTACATCATAGATAGCAAAGTCGCAGCACCGGTTGTATTTCGGCTTGCAGACCTAGCCTCAATTTACAAGCTTCGCTTGGGACAGCTTGAGGTTGATTCCCCGAATTTCCACTCTACCAGGTTCAAGGAACCACTACTTTCTCGGATTCCAGAAATTGAAGACCATAAGAAGGGACGTGATGTACTCCTTAACTTTAAAGCGGACATAGGACCAGTGCTCCATGAAGCTAGCCGGTATAGCAATGCTCTCAATCTATCTAAGGCAGCACATATCCTGAGAAAATAAATGCTCCAGGACAAGACAAAAATTAGCAGCGAGCTCAAAGATGGCTTTAGTGAGGAGGCTATCCCACCTGATCTTCTTCAGTTCGTGTGCAGAATTGAACATGGTGTTGATATAAAATCACATCTGACCCTCGGAATAGCGAAGTCAGACGTAGCTATTGCTCAGCTTTTACAGTTCAACTGCTACTCAAAATGTAGAGAAGGAATGACAACTCAAATACATTCTAAAGACTATGAGACTCCTTTTGTTGACTATGTTGGGTTGAAGGTGTACGCCAAGACACGAAAAAGAGAGTTGATTGACAAATTCCATGAGCATGGACTAAGCATATTATATGACAGGGTATTAGAGATATCCGGCAAGCTTGGTGAAACTGTGATAAAACAGTATGTCGAAGAAGATGTTGCGTGCTCACCAGTGCTGCGAAAAGTGCTGTTCACTACGACCGCTGTCGACAACATTGATCACAATCCCACGGCCACCACAGCTAGCACGTCATTCCATGATACAAGTATTTCCATGTTCCAACACCCAAGTAAGGGAAACAGAGGAGAACAGCTGGTTTCACCGGAAATAACAGACAGTAGAACAAGAAATGTTCCTGAGCTTCCAGAGCATTATACAAATATCGCACCAGCCTACTTCAAGAAGAACCCAACAGCAGCCTCAGTAGATGAAATATCACTACCTGACCCCAGTCTCTTCCAAAGGAACATAAGAGTCGAATACGAATGTTTGGAAAAAGTTCAAGGTACCGCCGATGTAGATGATGAATTCAATATACATGGTCAGCTCATCATGCGAGTCAGAAACGGACTAGCGAATGTGAAACCAGCACCACTTCCTTGCTACATCTTCTCCGAGATCAAGCTCACAACGATGCCACAATAAAGCATGACACGAAGAAAGTAAGGGAATCTGTAGCATTTCTTAAACCATGGCAAACCCCCGTCCTGGCAGCTGATCAACCACTCTATGCCATGGCAACAGAAATACAGTGACACTGTCCAGAAGAATATGGAGAAGACAAGTTTGTGATCATGGTTGGTGGGCTGCACTTTGAGATGACAGAACTGAAGTCTATTGGGTCGATGCTAGCAGACAATGGATGGACAAGTGTACGTGTTGAAGCAGATGTAGCCTCTTCCGGAACTGCAGATTCATTCCTGTTGGCAACTAATGTCACTAAAACACGTCAAGAACATCAGGGCACAGCATGCAATTTGTTTCAGCTACTGAAGAAAATCTACAGTTCGTACCATCTGATGGCGATGAGGAGACCTCCACCTTTGTGGAAT
Organism: Acanthosepion pharaonis; assembly: GCA_903632075.3. Taxonomy (NCBI): domain Eukaryota; kingdom Metazoa; phylum Mollusca; class Cephalopoda; order Sepiida; family Sepiidae; genus Acanthosepion; species Acanthosepion pharaonis. Next base: position 1,269,822 of record CAHIKZ030005098.1, on the reverse strand, counting down.
GGTGTGATAGTCGAAAGGATGAGAGTCCACAGTTCGCATTTTGGTTCTCTATCCTTAACATGGAATTGACAATCTTAACACTGGTGCGAGCGGTTAGAGAAGGGAATTTCAATCTGTATCGAGAATCACTGTCGCAACTGATAGCCTACCTCTTTGCCAACAACAATGTCAACTATGCAAGATGGCTTCCTATTCATCTACGTGATATGATATCATTAGAGAAGCAGTACCCCGAGGTTGCCAGAGAATTCCACAATGGGAATTTCGTCGTTCATAAAACTGACAGGAAGTTCTCCGCAATGGCAATCGACCAAGCCCATGAACAAAATAATGCCGTCATCAAAAGTGATGGGGAAGCTGTTGGTCTGACAAAGGATTCATCAGCTCTTCGGAGGTGGATGGTGGCTGGTCCAGAAATTAGCAAATTCGTTGCTGACTATGAAGGCGTATCAGGAAGCAAAGAGGCGAAGAAAGGAAGTCATCACCATTAGCAGTCGCCAACTGCTCAGAAGGCATTCTTTGAAAAGGTTCAGCGGCTTACAAATGTTATATAAGAAATGGTCAATCTATTTTCCCAGGAATCCACTGATCTACTGTCGCTTGACACTAAGAACATTGCTGATCCTACAGCAGCGCTGCTGATTGCATCTCATCTGGAGAAAGGGAAAGAGCAATTCCAAACATTCATGGATAAACTCAAGACCGACAGTCAGCATTTCTATCAGCCAATCAAACGGAATAATAAAGACTTCTTCAAAACAATCACAGATCCAACAGAGAAATCAGAAACACAGCTACTAAAGGAGGATTGTCAACTGTTCTCCCGCCTTTCCATCTCCTGCCAAAGCAGAGGATGTGATTTACCAGAGTTTTTCAAACATGAGAACCAATCTTTCCCTCCGTCACTCAGCAAGCGAGGAAAACTACATGTTGCTACCAAGTCTGATCTCGTGGACGTCCTGTAATTCAAGGTGGAGCTTCCAGACACGAAGCCAGAAAATGACGTAGTCATAGTAGATGGTGCATTTCTAGTCAATACAGTAACGCCTAGGACACCGAAGATGTTTGAAGAATATGCCAGACAGGATATTCTTCCTAAGGTGCAATACTACAGTAACAATTACAAGAGGACAGATATCATTTTTGATGTGTCAAGAGTCTTGTCCAAAGTCTGAAGCACGATCAAAACGCGGGAAAGCTATCAAGAGGAGAGTAACGGCAAAAAGCAAAACACCGACTAATTGGAAGAGCTTTCTAAGGGACAGCGCCAACAAAACAGAACTGTTGAATTTCCTTGCTGACGAAGTGGGTAAAATGACCACAACGAATGAAGTAATTGTAACACGAGAGGAAAATGCTCTACTAACTTCCAGCCATCCTGATACTAAGATAGACCAATTGGCTCCTTGCACATCTGAAGAGGTAGATACCCGGATACTTTTGCATTTCTGGAATGCGGCTAAGGATGGACACAAGTCTCTTATGATTGAATCTAACGACACGGACATTGTAGTCATAGGCTTAAGCCTAATGTCTTCTTTCACTGCAATTACTGAAATTAATGAGTCTGATCTACAAGTTCTGGAGAGATTTGTTGTTCTGATGTATTTCCGGTTTAGTGCTGCAACTACAGTAGATGAAACAAGGTTAGATCTCTTTGCCAGGAAGCAGAGTTCATACGAATTAATCCAGCCAAAACAAGGAGCGCTAAAGGAACATGCCAGACGTGCTGCCTTCCAAGCAAGACATATCTGGAGGCAGTCCGTCGTTCATGATCCAGAGCTTCCGTGTCCTTCCAAGTGGGGATGGTTGAAAGACGGTAACAAATGGAAAGTTGCCTGGACTTCCTTGAAACCAATTTCTAAAAGCTGTCGTGAATTGACAAAGTGCGGATGTAAGATAAAATGTGGTGGAGGATGATGCAAGTGCACAAAGGTTAGAACAGGCTGTACTCCGCTTTCCAGTGGTCCTTGTGAGATTTGTAAACAACAACAAATGAACTTCGGGCTGGACTTTTGTCGCCGGTTCTTGGAAGGTTAGCCTATTGAAATTCAAAAGCAGAGAGTTGTAAGGATATATATGACCTGTAGATATTTTCCCAGATATGGACAATTTCCATGTTGGGTATTAGCACAATCATCAGGATTGTAAATGTCGACTTTAAATCATTTCATGTAATTATCCACCGTAGAGTATGGGCGATATATCATGCCAAATCAATTGAAACAATGCAATCATTGAATTCTCTCACTCAGATTTAGAATTGATACGGCAATAAATCAAAAATATTTCATCAAATTCAACTAATTTAATGATTTCAGATTAAAATCATAAAACAGGGGCCCGTTTGGCAGCCATCTTGAAAAAGTGGCCACCATATTGTTTTTTTCCTGGCTAACACTTTCATCTGAATGAATGGCCTACAAGGAACACTCATGCCAAATTTCATGTTTATATCACAATTTGCACTATAGTTTTTTAGCAAAACCATAAAACAGAGGACCGTTTCGCAGCCAACTTGAAAAATGGCCGCCATGTTTAATTTTTTTCGTAACTAGCACTTTTTTTCTGAATAAGTGACCTATCAGGAACACTCATGCCAAATTTCAAGGTTATCTCACCATTTGCACGATTCTACCCAAAATTTACATTTTCCTGCTCCACTATAAGTGAATATAACGAATCTAACCTCGGATCTCCGATTACCATTACCCATTACACCACCTGCACATCCACGCTTACAGCAACTGGTATAAGCAATTGGTCACCCATCTGAAAACGCTCGAAGTTGCGTAACTTTCTGATCATCGCACGCGAATCGGTAGTTTCAACGTGATACGACCGTAAGCCATCTGGGCCTTATGAAAAAAAACAAAAACAAACGAAGCATCAAAATGACCATTTTCCTTGTCGAATTTCTTTTTTACAAAATGACAATGAGTGTCAAGCAATGAAAGGAAAAAGTATGAGCCATTTAATATTTTTCTTTTTATATGTAGCTGAATGTTAGGCAATATCTTCATAAACGGATTGAAATAACAGAGATGAAGATGGATAGCTAGAATGACATGGAAACAGCATGAATGTTTAATGAACATTTTAACAAAAAAAAACATTTATATTTAGAATTAGAAAGAGACAAGTTTGATTCTACGCTTTATCAACCCTTCGCAGGTCAAAAATATTTTTAAATATTAAGAATTTTGGAGGGGTAATAATAATGATACAATAATAAATGTCTTACTAATTAAGGTTTAGGGAAGAGGATATAGATGTTTACATTTCTCAAGTATATTTGACCCTGTCTGTTGACAATTATTCATTCTAAAATCTGTTAGAAACTGTAACAATTTACATCCGTTCTTCTACTTGAGTGTAGATTCATCAGCCTGGAGCGATGGTAAGTGAATATAACGAATCCAACTATATTGGAACACGACTCTGCGATTAAAAATCTTGAGCCATTATGCATTACACCAACCGCAAATTCAACCTTACACACCTGGTATTCACAAGCGGTCACCCATCTAGATACTGATCAGGCATGACGTGGCTTAACTTATTTGATCGTACGGGGACCGGTGTTTCAAGGTTTCATTGTTTGTAAGCTCAAAAAAGGGAGTTGACCAGTCTCTGCGAAATAATTAATAAGTAGGCTTGGAATATTTGACACTCACAAGTAACGTCGAAAAAAGCAAAGATGAAAATCGTGTTGACTTTATATACTTGTGTAACTTAATGTCACAACAGAGATTGGGAAGTAAAGAAACACATTGATTTGTGCTACAAGAGAAAAGAATAGTTACGAGTAGTGATTTTATTATGTTGTGCTTTTGTTAATGTTATATTTTACAAAACAATTTGATTTCTTTAAGAAATTGTGGGTTATTTTATGGATTAATATTATGAAAAAATATATACAATATGGGTTGTTTAATATTGAGATCTAATTCATTTGAAGACAATTTTATGAGTTCACCTACTGATAAAATGTATCGTGGGTCATTTTGCATTAAAATTTATTGTTGGTAATTTTACAATAAATCTACATTGTTGGACTTTATTTTATATAAAGTAGTATTACTGTTTTTTGGGGTTTTATTAATTTTTTTTGTTACTATAAAAATGTATATTTATATTTTCATATTATTTCGTTTTGGAATGTTCACTATTTGCCCATAACTGGAACCCTAACAAGTGCTACCACCCCGGGTCAAGTTGGACTTGGGGACAACAGCAATTAAAAGGTAGTTCTACGCTGCTGAACCCACCAATCTCCCGATCAGAGGCCTTGATGTAGTTTATCTTCATACTCGAGTCAGAGAAAAGAAGATGTGGAGAGACATGATCACACACAGTATGAAGGATCGTGTTACAATAAATTTGAATAAAACTGTGATGTTTAAAAACGTTTAATAGTGCGCAGTTTTAGCGTTCATCTTCAATACATTTTGGAATTAAACCGGCATGTCATATAAACGAATGCATTCAATCTTACGTGATCATTACGTGATTCGTAAGATTCGCTGATATATATATATATATATATATATATATATATATATATATATATATATATATGTGTGTGTGTGTGTGTGTGTGTGTGTGTGTGTGTGTGTGTGTGTGTGTGTGAAGCAAGGTCAAGTTTGCACTCGAATATTGCATTTAATACTTCTATGGTAATTGCTCCGATGAGCTGCTTTCACTGGTTCCCAGACTTCATGAATTCAAGCGCCCTAGGAGGTTGGTATCCCGCTCTCACCCTTTCACTGTAGAAACTTAAATGTAGCCGTCTCTTCTACTCCAATAGCTTCATGTCTGGCACCTCTCGCCTGTGGAATACCCTTCCTTATTACAGTTTCCCTGGGAGCTATAATCTCCAATTATTCAAATGTAATGTCAATCGACATCTCCAGTTACCTTGATCTATCCACTATCCTTCTCCTCATCCTTTCTTCTATCACTCCTATCTATTCTCGCTCCAAATCTCCTGCAACCCCCTGCATCCAAGTGGCTTCACGCCTTGCTCGGGGGGTAATGCTTAAAAAAAATTGTATCAACTTACCAAGTAAGGTAAGTTTCGCGGCTTAGAAATTTAGCATTGAAAATCCTTCCTTTCACCAACAGTCAAATAAGGACAGTTGTTAACATTAAAATTATGAAAGCACACCAACGCCGAGCCATAAACTTAAGAAGATTGGATAACACTAGCTGACGTATCCGTTTATGCTGGGTAAGAGGGCCACTGAGACGTTTTATAATGCCTCTAATTAATTAATTACTGTCTGTATTTCTGGGATGAAGCGTCATTCGTCTTTACATTACTTACATTCGTACCAAATCTACGAGTCTATTATTCCAGGCGTCAATACCATAGAGGATTAACGTTTTGGTTCATAAATTTAGTGAAGTAAATTAAATGCCTGGACTGGCTATTAAAGAGTAAGACTCAATGAAATAAAAAAAACAATAATGCTTCAGTAGTAAAAATAGAACATCCCTAGGCATGAACAGCGGAAACCGAACATCCTACCCTCGTAGATTTAATAAAGTGTTTCGGTTTTAATTTTCTTGAAGGATAGCCTGAAGAAGGCTGGTGAACACAACTGTCGAAACTTTGTATTAAAAACAAAATATATTTAGATATTAGTTCAATTGTTTTTCTCAATAGAGTTCATCTGGTACAATGTTCAAGAGACACTCGTCTTAAAGGATTACAGATTTAGAAATATATTTTATGGGGACATATGAAAGAAATAATGGCTAAATCTAAACAGGTTTGGATTGTTAGCTTGGGGAAGTATCCTCTTGGGAGTCGAGTGCAAAAACAGCGGTGCGCTGGGAGAAGCTCCTTAGCGGAACTTAGTTGTCACCATTGGAATAAGAAGAAAATATAAATAAAAAAATTCCTTTACACTGAACATTCTTTCCATGCACCTTGTTTTATTAAGAAATAAAATATTTTTGGAATGTGTCCTTTCCATCCCGATAAGTCTACAGATCTCAGTGTCGCATAACTCCGTAGTCAGTAAAGACGCTTCCCAGATATTTAAACTTTGCCTGAATTTTCGATTTACATATTTCGGAATGTATATATATATATATTTATATATATATATACACACACACACACACACACACACATACATATATATATATATATATATATATATATATATATATATATATATATATATATATATTAACTCATACTGTGTAAAGATATTTACAGCATTTATTTGCCGACAAGAAAAAAAAAAGAAATCGATTGAATATGTTCCTGGTAATTTTCCAAGTTCTTTTTTTTTTTTTAAGTAGACCTATATTTTTCTTGTTCAGGTATTAATATTTAAATCGAACTCATAATCTTAAATAGAAGAGTATTGATCGATAATTATTACCGTAAAAGCTATTTCTGCTTAACTAACAAAGAGATCTCTCCTTTTCCCACTAGTAGTAAATTACACGTTAAAAATGTCACTTGTGTTGAAATTCATTCCAAAATCGAGGGGCCGTTATGAAACGTTGTGGCCGGATGTAATAAACAGAGAAATGCATTGAATAATAATAATGTTTGAAAAAAAAAGCTATTGAATTCAGTTATGTAAATGAAGAGTGTACCAATTTAACTTGTTTACAACATTCAAAATATATATTTTATTAAAGAAAAGAACATTTTTATTCATGCGCAATTATAGTTTAATGGCTAAAATTGTCATTTCTTTAAAGTGACTCTATTGATATACATACATACATATACACACACACATAGACACCCCCACACAAACACATACACACACACACACGCACACACACACACACACACACACACACATATATATATATATATATATATATATATATATATATATATATTCCTGAAGTCTTTTCGTCTTAATTTTTTAAGCAAATACATTAATATTTCGATTAAACTAAAATTAAAAAGTTTAGAATTATCTTTTTAAATTGTTAAATTTGCTAAAAAATTCAACCATAATATCGAATATGTCAACAAAACATGTTCCTATTTAGAAAATAAAATATAAATCTTTGTCAATCTGGACACAATAAAAGTCAATTATTTAACCAAAAATGTTAAGTTTCTAAAAAGGATTAAGAGATATAATTTAATAATGAAAAAATTGTATACTCTGTCCTCTTAAGAATAACATAAGATTTTGACGATAAATTTTGGGGTATTTCTTAATCATAAATGTTCACTGTGAGCAAAACTTTGGGCTATCCGTCAGGTATATATAAATGGAAATGGACAAAGTCCGACAATTATTTTAAGAAATTTTTATATTCATACTATCTTTTTATATTTACAAATATTAAAGTAAATGCTCTGTTTATAATAAACAGTATTAAAACAACATTTACCGGCCGGAATGTCCGATAAATTTTCATAGAAACTCTTGTCCTCCGTTTAGGCGGGTAAATGTTATTAATACTGTTTATTATAAACAAGAAATACAAATATTTGTATCTATAAAAAGAATGTATAAATATAAAAAAAATGTTTAAATAATTGTTTAAATTTATCCACTAAATTTATGACGTCATTTGTTTTAATTTGAATACGCCATGAAAAGATGTTAAAATACGTGAAATCATAAAGATTGTAGTTTAAAGACAGTAAAATAAGACCTTACTAACCGAAAATGTTCTTCTGTTGCCCAATCGATTAAGCTAAGTCGGTTAATAATGAAAAAATGTGTTTCTAGCATCTTTAGTGTTATAACTTTTATTATTATATTTTTTACCCTGTTCATTTATTCACGTCATCCGCGACAGACTTTCCTTTCATAATTTGTTTCCCCGTTTACTTTTCTGGTGAGAGGGACGAAACCGGTAGACTTTTGTTTTTGTTTTAAAATTTATCATGGCCTGTAGGTAAACATTTGTTGCCTTTAATGCCATAATACGTTTTTGTACCGTTAATATATATATATATATATATATATATATATATATATATATGTGTGTGTGTGTGTGTGTGTGTGTGTATGTATATTAGAATAAATTCTAAGGAGCCAGGAAAACCTAGGTTTCACCTAAGCGGATCTTCAGGGTAAACTGGTTTTCGTGGCTCCTTAGGATTTATTCTAGTTTATCGCTCTACTCAGGGTACTGAGCACTCTATATTTTAGTCTTTCTACTCATTTCTTTTTCTTCTTTGGACTAAGGACTTTAAGTACTTGGTGATTTGCTTCGTCTTTTTCTGATGCTTTTAGTTCTTTTTTTATTTACAATTTATTCCTCGGGTACCGATTTGTCCTGATATATCTGCAAGTTGAGCTATGATTTTCCAAATTTTCTGCTATTAATATATATATATATATATATATATATATATATATATATATATATATATATATATATATATGAGTTACGTTCGGACTAATAGCATGTCTCTTGTTATTATCGCAGCGTCGCAGCCGTTGTAGTTTTTGGCCATTTTCAAGGGCATAAGAAGCTTTTACCACTAAGACACAAGATGTTACATGTCCCTTAACTTATTTGAAGCAGAATCGTACAACGTGAATTCTAGCCACAGTGGCAGTTGCTTGCCTAACGAAAGATAATCTCAATGAGTTGATTCTATTTTAAGTCTCGGTTTGAATACATTACATTATTTCTCCCGGAGTGGTTGAAAACAAATGAAAATGAGTAAATCTGCACTGCTAAGTAACTTAAAGCGTGTGAAAGACAGCAGGCATATCCATGGGCTTTTACTTGCCAATTTCACTTTCGGCGCGCGTACCTGTGACACTATCAGTTATGGAATGATAATAATTATCAATTGTATATTTACATTACCATGATACACCTTCTGTAATGCGAGATATAAAAAAGTCATATCCAAGATTCAATACATTGGCATATTATAGTTTGTTAGTGAGTATGCCTTCTCGTCGCATAATTCAAAGAATGACACACACACACACACACACATATATATATATATATATATATATATATATATATATATATATATATTGTGATTATACCTTCTCCTCGAATGGTTTCTCAACCCCGAACTATACTTCTGCATTGTTAGTGATAATTCACTCATTGACAGTTCTAAAACCACTGCTTGATCCTTTTGCAGTATTAATGATATTAACTTGTCACTAAGAATTTTATCAGCTTTCACATATCCGTCTGTCTTGTGTATGATAATCCCCTAATGTGAATACACTTTATACCCCGACCATTGCCTTCTGTATAGCGAGTGATAATAAAGGCTGGCTGACCGTTTTCAAAACAGTGATATATATTTCCCTTTTGATATCGGCAATGTGTTCATATGGATAATATTCAATGACATCATATTTCCCTCTGTAATGTGATAAGGCATTCTCTCTGGTACATTTCTAAATCATTGCATTTTCTTATGAATTGTTCCTAAAAGTTATTCTTCTTGGCAGCTTTAAAACATCTGACTTAACTTTCAGCATTATTTACATTGTTCGGACTATCATTCTCATCTTTGTTGCCATATTTAGCACAACGTTTCAGGCGGTTGGAATGTCGAACAGAATCCTTTATTTCGCTCGCTGGGGTAGACTGTTCTACTTACACGTGCCATGTCAAATTGATGTCAGTTATCTCCTGTTAATTCCCGTTAATTCACCTATCCAATTTTCCCACCGGCTTAACAAGGTATTGAACTCACACTCTTTGGGTCATGTCACTTGTTCCTCAAAAAGACACGCCACAGTAGATAAAGGCGTTAGTTAGATCCCGTTAGGCCGAACAATGTAAATTTTGAACGTAATAACTCATCTCAGGAATATAGACAGATACCTATCAGCATTGTTAGCTCTCGTTGATACTTTTTTCAACATTCTCCTGAAATGCTAATGATAATACAAAATTCTTCTGAAATGCTAATTATATATATATATATATATATATATATATATATATATATATATATAGTTTATGAAAAACTAGTTAATCCGTATGGCTAAACGCAAGGAGGATAACATCCAATGTAAATCCAGAGCAAATATATATATATATATATATATATATATATATATATATGCACTTTTTATATATATTATTTATATAATATATAAAGCAGTGCTTATTGAAAAGCGCTCAATATCAGTGATAGAGCTAACATATTTAGTTGGATTGACATGAGTTTGACCTGAGTTTCATGCTATTTGCGATCGTCAGAGAAACTGATTAATTTTTAAATTTTGGATTTATATATAGTTGTGTATATCGGTGTTATTATGGAAGTCGGAGAGAAAATTGTGGTCGGGACGCCACGCAAACATACATACACGCACGTACTCTCATTGACGTACGCAGACACACACTCACACACGCACTCTCACTCACCAGAACTCACACAAACATATGTGAACAGTGTAGGACTGGGCATATAGTCGCATATATGTGTCGTTGTGCACATAAGTACACATTTGGTCGCTGTATTCAATGTTGGATTGGGTAGCGAATACTTTTTCTTTTGTTACGCTGTCAACACGCAGACCATTTTTCTATTTTCGTTCGTTGAATATTTTCTCGCACGCACGTATATACGTATGATGGGGTCTTTTTAAGATTATGATAGGTAAAAAAATGTTATTATTTTTAATTTTTTAAATAAGGAGTAGTGGATTGATGGATTGAGGCGAGTTCGAATTCCGGTCGAATCCATTACATTCACTTACATGCTAATACTCTTGGAAAAGGTATGAATCTCTTTCTCTTCCATATGTAAATATCACAGACCGGGTTCTATAGACTTAAATGGCAACTGGTCTACGCAGAAAGAAATGGCAACCTACTGCGGGAAAACCTACCTCGTCAGTCATCTATCGAAAGATATATGTTCGCCTAAGCGTGTACCACGATTAACACATGACTTACTGACTGAAGGACAAAACGAAAAACAGATTCAATAAGAGGAATTAATCATATGAGAAATTAAAAATATATCGACAGTTACTTTTTAGGCAATAACAACGATTGACTGAAATGATTACAAGCTATACAAATGTAAAATACAATAAATACCTTTTGAAAAATAGAAACTTTTATATTATTTATAGAATAATTGAAATGGACACTTGATTATCAATAGGATGTCTTCAGAGTAATACGTTTACAGACAGAAAAATCGTTCAGGCAATCACGTACAAATAGTTATCGATTAAGAAAATTTATATAAATTACAAAAGATGAAGATTCATCGTCCGAAAACCGAGGTTAGGAGATAAAATCGAATTCAATCAAATAAAGAGTTGGGGTTATCGATCTACTATATAGAATTTCATTCTATCCAAGCACCGTAATTTGATGTTATTCACCTTGATTATTTTGTCGGGTTTTGTCGATAAAATTATAGGTTTTATGGTTTCTTTTATATAAAGCAATGAATATTTCTTTCATAAAAAATTGTTGTTACGGTTTCTTGTACACAAAACAGTTATTGTGTTTGTCAAAAAAAAACAACAAAACAATGCACATGAATTGAAGTTGTGTTATTGCAAGCGTAACTTAGAACTTTTCAGCCGGAAATATATTTAAATGAAGAAGTCTTCTACGAGACTAAGGTATGTGCACTGGAATATCAGCATTCTAAGTAAAAGATTTAGTGTTACAAGTATTTATAAGTAAAATATATTTGTAGGAGTAAAGGTGAATTCACACCCATCCCAAGGCCATTTGCATAATATATTAATCTATCGAACTCGATTTGGAATGGAAGTCGACTCTCCCATTAAATATTCCGTGCCATTATCCATTACACTACTCACACATCCAAGCTTATTGTTCCTGGTAATCCAAAGCATTCACCCAGCAACTTACTCTCCAGGCTCTACATTGCTTAACTTTGTTGATCTACAGTGTTTCAAAGTGATATGATTGTAAGTTCAGTTAAACGATACTTATAACTAGAAAGCCATTGATATAAAGAAGTGCTAAACTGACATCTAAATTAAAAATCACGTACGTTCTGTTGCTTTATACAGGGATGCCTATTCCCTGTGATTCTTAGAAATGATTCTTACTGTTAACAATAATGAACCCATAACTATCTCAGCTACCAGACAGATTTGAAGCGTTTACAAGTAATTCAAAAATTAAATTACAACTTCAATATATTTACAACTCAAAATCCATTGATATGAAGAAGTAATAACTTAAAATAGAAATTAAAAACCACCTCCCTCTTGTAGATATTCTATACGGGATATGCGTTTCTAGTAAAACCTTCCAAATTGTTTGTTATACATATTTATAAATGTGAATGACTAAAACCAAACAGACATTTTAATTGAACTATATATTTTGAAAACATTCGAAAATTAAAGCAGATTCGATTTTGTATTGTGTCAGAAGTACAAAAGTCATATATATATTAGTGACATTTCTTTTTATTAGAAAGAATCCAAGAACCAAGAACCGTTTTAAAGTAGTCCTTTTTTGTAGACTTATAGATAATTTTCTCTTAATTAGTTCTTTTATTTTGTCTTATTGATCACGTTGTTCGCCTCAAAGTTAACTCGAAGCTTTCATCAAGCCCAAAGTTTAAACATCAAAGACAGCTTCGGTGTCTAGTCAGACATGTGTGAAATAAATATTTAAACACGTAATTTCTTACTGTGTTTCAGCAAAAATCAACAGTTGTTTAATTTTCGTTGTTATCACTTCTGGTTCGCATTTCGGCAGCACAATCTTTAAATATATAATTTTACGGTGGATATCTTGTTTCACCTCTTGAAGAATTTAGACAAAAATAAAGCTATAACAACTATATCCCTATACAATCAAATATTTAAGTGTTTTGTTTAGTCGTGACGTGGTTTCTTCCTGTCATTTCTACAAATATTTTCATGACAACTGCTCTGACTTGTTTTTCCCTAGTGCCCAGAATACATAATTTAAGCATACTACAAGATAGGCATCTAGTCCCACACTTTTACCGTTCAAATAGCAAAATCCAACCGTCACTTCTACTACTCCGACAGTTTATTTGCTCGCATTCCGACCTGTGGAACTCCCTTCCGTTTACTTGCTTTCCTGATAACTACAAGTTTTACAAGTTTAAATGCAATATCAATCGCCATCATTAATGTTTTTTAATCCCGTTCATCTTTTGCCTTTTCCTCTGTCTTCCTATTCACAATCTTCTTTTTCACTTTCAATTTCACTCTCTGGTGTACTAATGGCATTCTTGCCTTACTTGAGGCGAATTGATTAAACAAAACTTGATGTATTAGGCATTCATTGTTCTCTCTTGATATATAACTATATCTGCCATGCAGTTCTTTCTTACGCGTGTCCAGTCTGGTTTCTTACATTAATATACGCACAAATGCACTTTAGAAATTAATAAAACCATGTCATCTCCCAGCTATGGTTTAAATAGCAGGACTTCTTTCTGGTAAAAAAAACAAAAAACAAAAAAAAAACATTTTTATTCTCAAAAACAGTAATGCAATAATCATTCACAAAAATGTATTATTCTGACAATCCAAAATATTTCAGCTTTAAATTGTTAACCATGTTCCCCATAGTCTATGAATATAGGATACAGCGCAGTACGTAATCTGTTCAATGAAACAACGTTAAAGATTAACACTCACGAGTCAGACACTCTACTGAATCTGACTATATCGCCAATACCACCAGCAGTTCCGTAATTCTTCAGTCTTCGATATCAAAGATTGGCAATGCATATTCGAAAAAAAAAAAAAAAAATTCATGGACACCTGTATACACGCCGCATTGAATATTTTGAGTCTTCTGATTGGTTAACCCTTCTATTGGTGAACTATAAAATGGGTCAGCTCATTTTGGCTAGCTCACTAGTACCAGGTTACCCAAAAATTACAACATAAATAACTCACAAACGGTTGAATATAATATATATTACGTGTATACATCTTAGTCAAAGCCGGGTTTGACCACGTGTCCACCTGTCAGATTGAGCTACTAAATTGCCCTCAGGCTCGGATATACAATTGGTGGCTGGAAAGAGACTCAGTGAAGTATAGTTGTAAATTACTAATGAACATTCGCAAGTCCATAACATACGAAATATTACAGTCTATACAACTCTGAAATACGCTAATCACTGTTGGCCAGTGTGTTTGGATTTGGGACATCTCCGAGTGCGATTCACGCCAAGGTATATCAAAAACATTCTGACTTGCCTCTAAGGTTGATGTTTATATATCTACCAGCCATACAGTTTTCTTCAGTATGGCACATTTTGGGACCAGATGGGTGGGCCACACATGTTGAATTCTGTCCATGCCATTGTGTGAAGTGCCGATTAACACTCGGTTGCTACGAGATAATCACTCATAACTCTCTGCCGGTGTACATGGCCCCTCGGCAGAACACCGTGCGCTGTGCTTATTTTATCATCATCAGAGAATTATTTACCATATTATTCGCTATTGAAATTCATAAAATTTTTGTCTTAAAATAGTTTCTCAGTAAATTTTATAATTCATATCTAACTTAATCTTTCTTGCACTATGGGTTTTTCTAAACAAACCTTTGTTTTTGATAATGTTAAAAGTTTACATCTTGATTTTATCTTTCTTTTCTCTTCAATGGTTAAATGTGCTACACATTTTTGTTCTTGCTAATATTGTAAGAGGTGTACAGTGGGTTTGAATATATGATCGTACACATGAAAATATTTCATATTTTTATTTGTAACATATTAAATTAACAAGGAAATATATTTACTGTATCAGATTGCATACTAAAAATGTATGCATATAAAACTAAATAATATTCCATGGTTAAGAAAATATAGCAATATTTACATTTTTAATGGTTTAAATGTGATCGTACAGCTGAACAAAAACATGTGTTCTCCATTTAATATTTGGTAGCAAAGCCTTTATTTCGTTCTACAGCAACCAATCTCTTCCTGTAGTATTTAATTAACGATACGCATACTTTAGAAAGTATTTTTGTCCCTTTTTTCCTGAGCAATTGTCTTCAGGTTTTTGATGTTTGTTGGACCTCTATCACGGATCTTATTATTAAATTCTCTATTGGATTCAAATCCGGCGACTGACTGGGCCATTGCAAGATGTTAACGTTGTTATTAGCAAGCCAATTCTTCGTACTCTTAGCAGTAAGCTTGGGATCATTGTTCTGCTGGAAGATTCAATCAGGAAGTGAGACCAAGATTCTCTACAGAAAGCGATAAATTTTCAATTAGTATTTGTTAATAATTTCCTGCATTCATTCTACTGTCTATAATTGGTATTTTGCCAACACCTCGCATCGAAAAGCAGCCACAAACCATTGATACTACCCCCACCATATTTGATAGTTGGTATGGTGTTCCTGGGTGCGTATGCTTCGTCTTTCATCCATACATGATTCAGGGAATTGCTACCGAACAACTCAATTTTACTCTCATCTGTCTTTATCTTTATGCTCTGTCGCAAATTTCAACCTGGCATCTCCATGCCGTTTCAGAAGGAGTGGTGTTTTTGGGGGAGCGCGACTTTATATCTATATCGTCTCTGCATAGTTCATTACTAATCGTATGCTTAGTTACGTTAATTCCTGACAAAGTTTATTCTGAAGGTCTTGTCTGATTGCTATTGTGTCATTTTGGACCTGTCGCATCAACTTTCTTCGTAATCTGGGAGAGATCTTCCTGGGAACACCAGATCTGCCTTTGTTCTCAAAAGTATTACGTCATTAAATTTTGCAATAAATGAACCAATTGTTGAAAAAGGTATGTTCGTGTCACTGAAGATGTTTCTGTAATTTTTTCCATTGTTCCATAGCTTAATAATTAGCTCATTTTTAGCACAAGTCATTTCCTTACGTCTAGCCAATAGAAGCGTTAGCATTGAACAGTGACTGCAGAATGATCCAATTTTGAATTGAATGTTGCAATAGAGCTACTGCGAATATTCTAGAACTGGTTAGAATCTTCTTTTTTGAAGTACAACCAAAATATACCGTATTATAATGCAAAAGATGATACTCTACGAACACTTTTTCCACTATTCGAAATATAAAAAATTGCATAACTATCACTTATCGATGAATTTCTAATTTTAAATTATCGATTCTGATTCTATGCCCCAATATATATATATATAACTGCTTTATTCGAGATTTTCATTCGCTATAAGTGAGATTAACAAGCATTTGTTTGCTGTACGATCACTTATTCAAACCCATTGTATATTTGTTATTTGATAATGATTTTTTTGTGAATTTGTAAAGAGGGTTTGCAAGTTCTCATAATAGTTCATCATTCTTTTATGTAATAAAGTGTTAATTAGTTTGATGCGCTGTATGGATACGACTAAATACATGCGATAGTTCACATATAATCTGAACGATCTCAACTCAATGCGTATGGGAGTCAAGATTAGCCTAAACTCCTTAGGACAATCGCAAGTTTTCAAGTCAATATTTTAGTTAGGATGCATATTACATTGCGGATATACGAAGTGCCATCGTGGTTATTGGTTAGCTTGAAAATTGAATTCGAACACGCATATTAGAAATCCTACTATTTAATCCATAGCAGGGTGTATGAGATATATTCATATCTTTCACAAGGGTTTTTTATTTATTTATTTATTCATTATAAATAATGCGGTGTGGTCTAATGAGAAACGGCTCTGAATTAGAAATATTGGAGCCGAGTTCGAATTCCAGGCAGGGTCGTTACAGTTACTTACGCGCAAATAACCTTGGGAAAATTATAAATACATCTCCCCAAACATTTCGATTCTAATTATTTAGTTCAAACAACGCGTTGTATATTAGTAGCATTATCGCCTTGCTTGGGGTGAAATGATTAAAAAGGGAATATGTCAGTAAATCTACACTATTTACATTATTCGGACTATTGTCCTCAACTTTGTCGCCATATTTATTTCAACGTTTCGACCGTTGTACGCTTCTTCAAATGGTTGGAGAGGGAAATTAACAGATAACTGACAACTGATATCCATTAAAACATGGCACGTGGAACTAGAACAGTCTACCCCAGTGAAAGAAATGAAGGTTTAGTTCGACATTCCAATCAACTGAAGAAGTCAGGAGCGTACAATGGCCGAAACGTTGTAATAAATATGGCGACAAAGATAAGGACAATAGTCCGAATAATGTAAATAGTGTAGATAAAACCTCATCTCAGAAATATAGACAGATACTGAAGTGCCGAAACTTTGTAATAAATATGGCAACAAAGATGAGGACAATATTCCGACTAATGTAAATAGTGTACATAATACCTCATCTCAGAAATACAGAAGGATAATATCGGTAAATCTATTCTTCCTAAAGTGTCTACTACAAACATTTATATTTTATTACTATACAGGAATTGGCCGCACTCTAAATATCAGTTTTCACACTTACAAGAAAGAGATTTTAATATTAAATCTGCAATTCACGTCAGGAATGACCGGAAGTGTAAATCGAATTTAATGCCCACCAGCAACTAGTATATAAGAAGAAATGCAATGGGTTTAACCTAAAAAATATCGGATTACGATCACATCACTTTGAAACTCCTTTGACAGAAATTAAGCAACATCGAGCTTAACCAATCCTTAGATGGGAGACCGCTGACAATATCAGGTGCTTGCATCTTGGATTTACCAGCGGCGTAATTAATAATAGCTTGGAATTTTTAATCGGAGTGCTGTGTTTAAATTCGAGTTGGGGTCGTTATATTCACTTACGTGCAAATATTCTTGGGAAATATATGATTACAGCTTTTCTACCCAATTCCCAGGTGTGGGTTAATTTTCTAAAATTTTTATTTATGATCTCCAAAAATAAAATAAAATTGCGTACTTAACAGATTTTGATATTTAGTAAAACAAAAACAAGCAAAAACCAACCATGAAATATCACAGTAATTTTTCTACTGTCGCAACAAAGATCGTTAAATGTTACAAGAGCGCTGATTGCTCACTTAGAAAGGGACATCAAAACCAGTAATTGTAGAATCGGGCCTCGAAATATTTTGATGACCCCACGAAAATAAAAAAAGGAAAGTTACCCTGCTGAACGTAGAATATACATACACAAGAAAACCGAATAATAGAAATGTATATCAATTCTCGACCTACGAAGAGACACAACCGCCCGCTTTCGCTCAAAATGAAAACAATACTTTGAAAAAAAAGACCCAAAAGAAGATACCTTTGGTTTTTTATGTGTCGATCATGGCTCTCCTCAATTTCTTATCATTTGACGTTCTTTCTTTTTACTAATCCCTTTTGTGCAAACCATTTACACATGATCGTTAACAAGGTTATGCATTGATTTACTCTGTTTCTTTTGCATTCAATATGTTCCTCGAGTGTTCATCTTTCTCATCATGTGTTTCAGAAGATCCAGCTGTCTCTTGAGCGATATTAATTGATATCCGTAGCTGGACTGAAAAGTTCATAGGATGACGATGAAGGAATCATTCTAGAGATGCGAAAACTTGCATGTAAAAGATTTTGGTAACTATTAAATTGCTAATGTTTTAATACTCTTTCTAATAAAATATACGTAAAATATAAAATAATGTTGATATTCTCAGATAATTAGACTATTCATATTTTATCAACATATAAAAAATATCGATATCAATATATTTTTTACCTGGAAGTGTCAATGTTCTTTTTATCATTTCATCCCAAGCAAGGCAACAAAGCCAATAAGACGCAAGGTGTTATTGACTGAAGTAATATGATTAAAAGAAGCAATATTAATGATAGAATCCAATAAAAGAACAGGAATTAAGACAAGATTTACATTGCTTTTACATCTTAGAAGATCGAAGTTGATTGGAAATCAAGAGACGGAAAGAGGGTTATACATGTGAGAAGTGCGAGAGAAGAAATTGTTAGCATAGAACTTACGGTTACATCTAGCCACTTTTATGAAAATAAAATACTACTAATCTAGTAATGCACTTAAATTAGCAAAGTCTACATACCCTAGAGGACGCCTCACTAGAACAATTAGCATGAACTTATTTCTAGAAATTACTCAAGAAAATTACATTACAACGGTTGGAAACCGAGATATCAGGTCTACACCGATAATATGGCATATTCATCTTTGGATTTTATCAAGAGTCTTTAAATACATAGCAAAACACCAAACCAGTTATTTTTTGATATCAATTTAATGATTACTGAATCATTGCAAATTATCGACATTACAATATTATCGCTGGTTTAAATTCATAGAAAATGATCAGTGATAATTGATTATCGATTAAGCAATTAATTTTAAATCGTGCATGAAATTGATATGCAGCCAGAAAATAATGTGCAAGAATTTTTTTCGTAATGAATATATGAAAAACTGGTGGTATTTCTTTGAACTTAGGTTAGAATGATGCAGTACAAGGGTTGCAAGATGAATATGACCATAATTTTAAAATTCCACCATTGGGTAAACTCACAGTTCGTCACCTTTTTTATATTGCTCTTTGGGAAAAATCTACAGGAAAGAAAGAATAGGATTTTCATTTTTATGAAAACGAAAGAGAAATAATTTCTATTTCAATCTTCTTTTGAATCATGAATACAAATACATTAATCACTTTTGAAATTCTCACTCAACAACTGATAAACTTTAATTTTGATTTTTTATATATATTTTTCAATATATTTTCAAACTTCATCCAGTTGGATGAAGCTTGAAAAACTAAGTTTTTAAATCACAGCTATTTCATTACCATACAGTGTGTGTTGGGGGATGTGTACTTTAGCGTCTCATTAGCGTCTATTATTCAACAAAACAAATATCTATAATTGCTAAATCAATACAATGTATTGAACAGTTGCATACTATGCCTTTGATTCTTTCATTCTGCCAATATTAAACGCAGGTCTGTTATTAAATGTTTTGAGAAGCTTCATCTGAGCCATTTCAGATTCATGCTTACGTCATGCGTATTTTATTAACAAGATAATAAATGAATCTATCTACGTGGATGGTATTAGTATAGATAAATACAAATAATGAAAAATACTATCTTTTCGTTGATTTTTCCGATATAGATTTTAAAATTTGTTTCAATTTATTTTCCTTTACATTTGGAGTTGCAGATTACACGGTCCCGTCAAAATACTAGCCACACACTATGAATTAATAAATAAAAATAATAATTTATTTGGGAAGAGAAATAATCAATATTTATGATTAATTTTGTGCTCCTATTAATTTCATTTTATTTCTTATACATTGTAACTCGGATATAAGAGACCCGGATTTAAGAGAAACCCTGATATAAGAGAGATTTTCTCTGGTCCCAAAATAGAGCCTGTGTTAATGTATATAAAATAGACCAAACCCGGATATAAGAGAAACCCGGATATAAGAGAATTCTTTTCCGGTCCCGACAACTCTCTTATATCCGGGTTACACCTTATATTGATTTGACCAGAATTCATTGTAAATCCAAAATTCTACAGTTAGTTCTTGCTTAGAATATTGCTGTCACATATGAATCATTTCCACTGCTGTTTACGCTGAGCTCCTTAATAAAATCCAAAGAAGAATCAGCAATATTATCGATCCTTATCTGGCGGCTCGGCTTCAGTCAATTTCCCACCTCCCTAAAGTTGTCTCTATGCGTCTATTCTCTATTTTCGTCCATGGTATTTTTTTCAGATGAGCGCTTCTTTATCGGTATATATAAAAAGTAACTATGCTTAATTTGGTATCACACAGTGTAATAATGGATTATTTCATTAGGTTCGAACTCTTGAAATTAACGATATGCTATTGTGTCAAAATTTTTGAGTAGCACATTTTTGGTAGTAGCAACAGTACACGTAATATCTGAAATTGGATATTTTGTTTTACCAGTCAGTATACAGAAAGAACTCTTTCATTACAAAAAACAAAACAAAAAAAAAACAGCATTCGAATTGGTAAATATATACCAGTTTTCTTACAGCATAGAATTGCCCGGAATATTCAAGTTGACCCAAGAATAATTTGTAGTGTTTGTGTAAGATATATCAATTCTTAAAATGCAAGCCAATATTTCATAATAAAATTAGTTCTAGACATTCAATATTGGAAATAATATTAGAAAATAATATTATATTCATATGAATATCAAAGGTAAATGTCAAATTTAATACCTTAATATTTTCAGTATTTTCATGGTAGTACTAAATTTTATTATTTAATTAATAAAGGGCAAACTTCAATGTTAAACAAAAAAGTGTAAAGAAGAAATATAACTTGATAATTCACATTATAATTCAACGAGCAGCTTAGTCCTTATTCGCACTCTCTCGCGATATGATAATATATTTAATGATAAAGGTGTGAGAATCACCATGCAATCTCGGTAAGGTGACGCCACATACGTATATCTATATAGACCGAAGTTTATTTAATATTAATTATTATTAAATTATACTTTAATGTCTTTTATTTGTTAGTGTATGAATATAATAACCTTTCGATTTAAATATAAAAAAAAATATTTTGTTCATAATTGCCTCACTTTATATATTCTTTTTGTAAATAGAAATTTCTTATATTTAAATATGTAAAATTGACTCTTCTTATAAATACCATATTCATAGGTTTGTTAATTGAAATTATCGATGAGTCTTAATTCTTATGTTAATGATTGTATAAGTTGCAAGTTCTGTGACAAGGAAATAAGAGAGAAAAACCCTTTATTAACTTGTTAAATGTTTCAGATTAACAAATTTTAATCAAATATTGAAATAACAATAATTAGTATTGTTATGGTCCGGTTCCTTGTACCACGTTGATAGTCCAAGGTAGAACCAATAAAGAAGAACTCGAACACGGATATGGAATAACACAGATATATTACAAACAGGAACATATACAGAGAGGTAGAAAGTGTTAGTACGAAGAATCAGGTTTAGTAGTAATTGTCTGAACGTGACTCTGTTTCGGTCTGCATCTGACTCGACTGACTGACTCGCTCGTTCTGACTGACTGACAGACTTCTGACTGACTGACAGACTTCTGACGGACTTCACACTGAACGGTATGTAGTCACCCCCCCCCACGAGGGCATCATGTGGCACAAGGCCGGTTTAACGTGGCATCTCTGAGCCCATGGACTGGGCCAAAAATATGCCCTTTGAACCCGTATAAACGGGTTCACGGTCGGTTTTCCTCCCAGAAAGAGATCCCGCTCTTCGGCGTAGCCTCGTTCGGGCTGAACTGACTGCTTCCTCTTGAGGCGCAGTATTTATTACGTATGGAATAGTCCATTATGTTATTATGGGTAATGTCCCATATCATCTATGAATGCAGGTCATTATATAAAGAAGTAAAACGGTACAAATAAAAAGATTGAATTTTGACAATATTATCATTTTATTGAAGCAAACATTAAAACACAATGGCGTTTCTGCTATATTTTCTTTATTTCACTGAAAGCAAACAGTGACACTGTATTTATTTTCCGTCCTCAATCACGACCAAAATGGAATAGGTCATTATTTATTTTATATTGATAGAGCGTAACGTACGTGATAATCAACTAAGAAAATGAGAGAATTCAGAATTAAGATATGACTTTTTCCTGCATGTTTTCAGTAATGCGCTGAAATTTTAAAACAAATACATTCTGTAATTTTCGAACAAATTGCAACATTAATCCAGCATAACATCAGAAAAGTGTATGCAATTTATTAGTATATTCTTCTTACAAATTCAATAGAATTGCAGTCTGATATAAATATAATAAGAAATTCTTGACTAACAATCAAATCATGTTTTCTCGTTAAACAAATCTGGAATAAATTCTAGTATTTAATTCGAGATCCTAATTAGAAGCATAAATGACCACCTTGTGACAATATTGGAATAAAATTGTTTTTAAGAGAAACCTATTATTAGATGTTTATCTGTTGCTTTCTTTTATTGACAATAAAATATCTCGGGGCTATTTCAAATAATCACTTGTGTATGTTAAGAGATTCTGATTTTAAAATGAAGGGCAAAAGTTAAATACACTTTAATTTGTTTTCAATTTGAGAAGGTAAATACGAATTATGTCATTCAGGTATCACCTTCTTTTTCAGCATTTATTCCTTATTCTTTTTAATTTGCACAATACACTTCTATCATTTCAAGGCCAAATAATAATAATGTAATTAAATTAAATTCACTGTAGTTTTTACTCTTTTCTCATTCTGAAATATCTGTATATTGAAGCCATTTATACATTGGGCTAATTCGAATGTCGTTCATTAAGCTGGAAGCCTCACTTTGATATAAGAGTTAAAATTCTGGCCTCGCAAAGTATAAGAAATCCTTTCGTAACTTGTTCCTGCATTGGTTTTTTTTGTTTAGCGGCATATCAGCACCTCTGTAGGTCAGTTAATACCGAAATCTAAATATATTGTATGCATTTTGTCTTTGAGATAAGGTTTTAATTTTTTAGTGGTACAGGTCATACTAATTACGATGCCTCCGAATCGACCGTGTGTCCACAGCCACTTTACGTCGTCGCCTCAGTCTCCGTCCTCTTCCACCCGTCCTGCTCCAGCGTCGTCTCCGATGGTTCGGACATGCAGCTCGACGATCGGAGGGAGAGCTCATCTGCGATGTACTTCTCCCTCCTTCTCTTCCTGGGTGGCGAAAACGTGTCGGTGGGCAGCTGAGGACGTGGGCTAGCACAATCAAGGATGACCTAGCAGTACTATCGGGTCCACAAGTAGTTGGTCTTCGATGATGGAATCGCGATTGGCTCGCCATTTCTTGTTACCTGGCTCAGGATCTGCGAACGTGGGCAGCGATGGTCGGTGATGCTGTACTTGCTCGTGAGGAAGCCGGTTCAACCCGACCGTGGTGAAAACCGATACAAGTCATGTCAAAGTGTATCGGCCAATTCGTTTAAGACTTCTGGCCTTATTAAATAGAAATGGCGGTTCTTGTACAATCCCCGAAGCAACGTCAGTACGCAGTGGTGTTTTCATTTGGGAATGCCCACTGCTGTAAGCTTGGATGTACAGATGGTGAAATAGATAACGACTTAGAATTGTTAATCGGATAGTCAACTTCTAATTTCAATCGGGTTTGTTGTATTCACTTACGCGTAAATAACATTACGATAATCATGATCCCATCTTTATCAACCAAGTTATGGGTTATTTAATATGAATTGTATCAGGAAATAATTATGAACTAACAAAATTAATTCAATCTTTTGTGATGTCAACGAACACCCGTAGCCACTTTTATGATGTCAACGAATATTCGTTGTCATTTACGGAATGCTCATTGAAGTAGAGACTTTGTAATCGCCGATGCAACTGTAGTACGCCGTTGAACAGTGTTGGTGCCAGACGCCTTCGAATAATCTCGCACTAATAGTACTTGCTCGATAATACTCGCTCGAAAGTAACCACGGTATAGTGATCTGAATAGAGAAATAATCTAGTGATGTTTTTGTAGAGAATAGCGGTCCGTATCGTAATAAAGGATAGAATAGAAATGGAGATCCGAATAATAATAGAGGATAGAATAGAAATGGTGATCCGTATAGAAATAGAGTATAGAATAGAAATGCGATAGGTTGGACGTTGGGCGACTTCCTATATATGTGTTTCCTCTATGGTCACGTAGTCTAATTAATTCAATAATGGGATCGCCTGTATTTGGATTTAGGTAAAGTGCTCGAAATCAATTGCTCGACAGTAAATTTCTCGAAATCAATTGCTCGAAAAATAATTTCTCGAACTATCAATTCCTCGAAAAGAATATTGCTCAAAGTAATTTCGAAGCTCGAAGCACTACGTAAACTGTGCCGTCTCACGACACTTCAACTGAGCTGGATATAAAAGGAGCCACAACACTCAACTTTAGCAGTCCTGATTTTTTTTTTATATATTTGTTTTCTATTTCTATTTCAGTAATTTTGGAGATCACGAACCCTTGTGATGGACATACATTTTGTTGAAAGTTGTGTTTGGATGGATATCTATATATTAAGGACAAAACAGTGAACAATAAGATTTACTGGAAATGTGAAAGATGCAAAAAAAGTAAATGCTTAACACATGTTATCACTGTCAATGATACTATCCAGAAACGAAACGGGAATCACAAACATGCAGGAAATGCCGCTGAAATTGATGCCGCAAAAGCCACGGAGAAAGTGAAAGTGAGAGTTTTCAGTTAACAACAATAAAGTTGTATTATTTTATCTTATAGTAAATACTAGCAGTAGAGCCTGGCATTGCCCGGGGATGTAACAGTAAGAGATAGATCAAGTATCCACCATCATAAAGACTGAAAAATAAAATTGACAAAGATTATTGTTTAAGGTTGACAGACACGCATGTCTTAATTAGTTTTTTTTTTTTTTTACTAATTGGTCAAACCCAAACTCAAACAAAAACATTGTTTTCAATTGTTATGAGTCTACTGATTGAATAGAATTTTATTATAAACAATTGTCTTGTAAATGGAATTTTTAAAGCCTTCTGAATGTAAAAATAAAGAAAAAAGTGTGCAAGAGAATAAGAAACATTACCTGCCAAAAAAAAGGGAAGTTTTGATTTATCGGCTGAAAAATATAGGAAATCCGCTCCAATATTTAAAGTAACCCACACACACAAACAACCCGATGTGAGTTGTCCCCCTTCCATTTTCACGATGTCTCTTAATTGATTTTGTGCAAAAACAATTATATTTTTCCCATTTTTGGCGCTGTTAGAACCACCACAAGGTTTTATGTAGTCCTGTGAAGTTTTGTTGAAATCGGTTGAAAAATGTAGAAATCCGGTCCAATATATAAACGTTACACACACACACACACACACACACACACACACACACACACACACACACACACACACACACTGCGTTTTATAATAAATAAGATTAGAAAAAATGTTTTTTTCATTTTTTTTTTAACCACAGTTTTCGAGCAAACTGCCTTTCGAGCAATTGATAGTTCGAGAAATTATTTTTCGAGCAATTGATAGTTCGAGAAATTATTTTTCGAGCAATTGATAGTTCGAGAAATTATTTTTCGAGCAATTGATAGTTCGAGAAATTATTTTTCGAGCAATTGATAGTTCGAGAAATTATTTTTCGAGCAATTGATAGTTCGAGAAATTATTTTTCGAGCAATTGGTAGTTCGAGAAATTATTTTTCGAGCAATTGATTTCGAGCAATTTACCGGATACCACTGTGTTTGCTCGCTAGCGATCTATGTTCAAATCCACTGACGACACTTTATACCTATATAACTCAATCCAAAAATAAAATTCCATTTTTAAAGAACATGTCTGGTTTTGTGACATACTTCTATTTTAATATCTGTTCTGTTTGTATTATTCTATTTTTCAGTGTATCGAATCGATAGAAAAATGGCAAAGAAGAATAAAGACTACGATCAGTATCTTTGTAGTCATTTATTTCGATCGGTTATGTTTGCCTATCATCCTGTTCACATTTCTCCCCGGTCTCTTGAAAAGATGTAGACATCTATCTCTTGTTTCCTATTTAGGATTGGCCATCTGATTCCTTCTAAAGTTTTCTCATTCTCTTTCACTCTCAGTAGCTCCTTGTATCTGAGTAGATTTATCAACTAGTTAGGGCTGAATTTAAAAAAAGGTAAATAGTAAAGTATTATTATTTTTTAAAAACTAGCCAGCACAGCCAA
Organism: Acanthosepion pharaonis; assembly: GCA_903632075.3. NCBI lineage: Eukaryota > Metazoa > Mollusca > Cephalopoda > Sepiida > Sepiidae > Acanthosepion > Acanthosepion pharaonis. Next base: position 1,243,147 of record CAHIKZ030005098.1, on the reverse strand, counting down.
GCAAAGATGATATAAAGATATATCAATGGACCGATTCGAATTGATTTATTTGTTCAAAGACATATCAACTCCTTATGGATCATTAAATGCCACAATTTAATTTTCTTGGGAGTTTTCAAGTAATAAAAACATGATACATGTTCTGCTTTCACAATTGGATACATGGTAGATGATACTCAGTTTTTATTCATATACATGTTTGTGTGGTCATTTCAAGAGGGAGTAATAACTGTGTTTTATGCTGTTGTATTTTCTATTGCAGTTAGATTTAAGAATTTGGGGGATACTATGTGGATTAAAATCATGAAAGAGTTCTTTCATAGTGTATTGTTTGGGGTTCACGATTTGCCCCAAACTGGGACCCTAACGGATGCTACAACGCCGTGGAAATGTGGAACTAGGGACAACAGCAATTAAGAAGTGGTTCCACACTTCGCAAAAGCTCCAATCTTTCAATTAGAAGATTTGTTGCCACATGTAATTTTTCCATATTCAGGATTATGCAGCAATGGAAAAGTTAATAAAAATCTAAAATGAAAACTTTCGACAATTTGAATAATTGTATTTTTATGCTAAAAAGCATTAGATTGTCTTTTGAATAGGAACACTTGTAAATACGTATTTTGTAAGTAAGTTCTGCGGACACAATATATTCTATCTCTCAAATGACATTCCTTTCTTGATGATATAGAAAATATTAGGATGACATATTTTTTTTTATAACACACATTTCCAGTAAGGACACATGCTAATCTGTGCATTCTTCTCTATTGAAAGTGAAACCTTTTCCTCCAAAACTACTATATACGGAACAAACGTATCATGTCTCCTTTACTAAAAACACGGTTTTATTGACTTATTTTTTAGTTGTTAGGTTTACCAAATTCATTACAAATTCTTTAAAGCAAGACTATATTTAGATACTCAGAAATTTTTGAGATAATAAAGGTTTAGTGATACAACTTTTATTAATTAAGCCAAAATTTGGGGGAGAAGTGGTAGATTCATACCTTTCCTAAATATGTGAATAAACGAACTCACCGGGAATTGGAACTAGGCTCTCCAATTAAAAATTTCGTGCCATTACCCACTGCATCGCCCACACGTTGAAGGTTACAACACATGGTGTTCCCAAACGATCACCCATCTAGGTACTGATGAGGCTCGAAGTTGCTTAACTTCGGTGATAGTACGGAAACTATGCTTTAATACTGAAGGATCGAATAGTAAATAAATATATAACGTGAAAAAATTCAGCTTCTACACTGATAAGATTTCTATCCGTTTTGATATATTTCTTTCTAATTTCATGACCTAAGAAATTTGTGATCTAATAATTAGTCGCGAAAAATACTTTAATATCACAGAATTATATTTCAAATCCTGCTTTGAAGTAACAGATAAGTCGGCTGCAATTTTGTATCTTTCATATTATTTATTTATATATATACATTTATTTTAGTTAACTATATTTTCCAAATAATGTGATGTTCATTCAGGTCGTCACTCATTAGGGTTTTCCAAAGATCATATTTTTTGTATCTATGAATTCCCAAGTCTTGTTCGAAAAAGACAGTGAAATGCATTTCCATTACTCTCACCATTTTTTTATTGTAAATATAGATTAGTTTTACTAATCAGGGCTCTACCCAATTTTATAGGTCTCAGAAAACCCCTGTTATATGAAGGGATAAGTTCCTGTATTTATAAAAGGAATATGAGCGAAAGAGAACGTACCAGAATTTGAAATGTTCGCCAGTTATACTTTCTGTTAAGTTACCCACAAAAACCAGGTTTATGTATTACTGATCAGTTCTACTATATGACTGTGAATACTGGACTAATTACTCAATGATGAGATGAAAACAACAGAAATAAGTTTCCATAGACATGTGCTGAGAATACTAAGGACTGAGCGTGTAACCAACAAAGAAAACTAAGGATAATGAAAACAAAAAAAAACACGTTTTTTTAAGCATTTCACCCCACGCAAGGCAAGATGCCACGAGCACGCAAGTGGGTGCAGGATGCTACCAGCACTCAGAGAGTGCGAGCGAGATTAAAGAGGCGTGAGAGGAAAGGATGAAGAGAAGGATAGGAAATAGATCAAGGCATATGGAGGTGTCGATTGGCATTTCATTTGAATAGTTGGAAATTATAGCTAACAGGGTAACAAGTAATAGGAAGGGAATTCCACAGACAAGAGGTGCGAGACATGAAGCTATTAGAGTAGAAGAGATGGCTACATCTAACCTTTTCGACAGTGAAAAGGTCGGACCGAGATGCCAGCCGAGTAGTACGCTTAAATTCAAACAGTCTGGGAACTAGCGAAAGTGGCTCGTAAGAGCAGTTACCGTGAAAGCATTTGTAGAAAAGACAGAGGGAGGCAACGGACATATGCCTCTCTGGTTTTTTTATCGAGTACGTTAAGGCGAATAGCGAGAGCACCAGACCATATATGGCAGCAGTATTCCATGCAAGGACGAATGATTGATTTATAGATTTGAAGGATGAACTCGGGCCAGAAAAACTTTCTGGCGTGACACAGGGAACCAACTTTCATTGCCGTAGATGAAGCTATTTGATTCAATGTAATTGATCCATCTCAGGTCAGCGGACAGTGTGAGACCAAGCTGTCGTAGAGAGGTGCTCTCGGGGAGATGAGCATCAGACATTCTAATGGGAGGCAGGGAGGGTTCTCTGTAGCGGGTAATAGATAACAATTTTGTTTTTGAGGCATTAAAGTTAACCAGCCAATTCCTGCCCCAGTCAACAACTGAGTAGAGGTCTTCTTCAGGACTAACGGGCAGGTTATTTTTGTCAGCGATATCAGATTTGCTTTTGAAGCAGGAGCAAATAGCAGTGTCCTCTGTATAGATGCCTACTTGGCAACTGATAACATCGGGAAGTTCGTTAATGAAGATGAGGAACAAAGTAGGTCCCAGGGAAACACCTGCATTCGAGTGAAAGGAACTGGAGGACGTACTCAGAAACAGAGACAGCTGGAATTTCTTGGCTTTATAATGAAGACAGCGGGCTTGAAAAATGTGACACTCATAACACATGTTAAACACTAAAATAAGAGTTAGAGCTGGAGTTATTTCCCTTTAAGTCCAATCCTTTTTCGTTGAATATTATTATGTGTAACTCATTTCATCACCTATTAACGATTAATTAGGATGGTATATTCGTCACTAAAATATGTTTCAAAAATACAAAATTTACTGATGTCTCACCTAATCTTAGTAAAGCACATGCTGGAAATAGGGTCAGTGCGCTGTATCGCTCCAGTAAATGTTTGAATCTCCCAGATACGCTCTAACTTTAAAAGAGTCAGAACAGACCAAAAATTGTGTAGTATTGCAATTTCTGGTTATAAGCTCCCCAGTTCTCTCATACCTATCTTGATTTAGTTCAGAAATGCCTACGCGGACTTGTGGGTGATGAATTATTTTCCACTATATCACCTTTCCCACAGAAGAAACGTCGCCAGCTTCTCGCTTTTTATTGTTATTTCCATGGCATGTGATTTGACGAGCAACATTCATTAGTAACACCTGTATTGGTATTTACAAACGTCACCCATCAGACAAGCGTGAATTACCCCAATTGAATTCATGTTTCTATAGTGAGACGTTAGTTCTGCTCGGCCAGATTTTCTTCTAAGAATTGCTGCTTTCTGGAAAAGACTGCAGAGAGATTTTTTTCCCAGTCAATATAATCGTGACCTCTAATTCTATGGTTAACCGTTATCTTTCCCCTAAACAGATGATCTTTACTTGTCGCCTTTTCTTACGCTCATACAACGCAACAGAATAAGCCTCTACATTGAGTGGCGCTTGGGCCCTGTTTAAGGTTAATATTAGTATTAAAAACAAAGTTGAAAATGTCTACTGGATAGTTATCATATTCTTACGGTGGTAAGTCAACATTCGAAATTTTTGGTTCTTATCTGCGTTCTAATATGGTTTTGAAACATACAGTCGGTGTTCAATTTAAAAATTTCTCATCTCCGAGGTAGATCCATATTGAAAAGTGTTTCTATTCCAAAGCCAATTAAATACATCTCAAACGGAATAAATAAATACATAAAGACTAAATAAAATATATAAACGGAAACATTTTTGTCGAAAGAAAAAGATCTACCAATTACGCTATGCTAAATTTTATTCGTTTTTTCTATGTGCGGCCTGTCAACATCTGTTACTACTTATCTATAGCATTTTTTTCTTTACATATCTGTTGTCAAAGTCCAATACTTGCAGAACGTTTAGTCTCATACTTAAGCTTTAATCAATGAAACGTCAAAATCGTACATGTCAAAGCCATAATGTCATAAAAGCCAGGAGGCAAGGGAAATTCGAATATTTCTGAAGTTTGGTGTAAATGACAATTGAAAAAAATATATTTTGGTTGGCGAGACGACTTAGGTGAAAGATCTTTTTAAAACACATACAGAAACATACAATCATACACACACGCACGTCAGTGCGCACACAGAGACTGATTCTATGAACGCAGACGAGTAAACAAGACACACAAAATAATCTGATTCCAAAACATTTTTATTACAAATGGTGACCTGTTAACATTTTAACGAATATTTCACGTACGAGGGGGAAAAAAACTTGTGCTAAACATAGGGATCTCGTATTTTACAAAATATGTTGAACACGCAGATATACAAAATCACAAAGACCCTCAAATACATATCCAAACACACAGATCAAAACACAAGAATTTAGAAGATGCAGACGTATATTTATTCACAAATACCAAGAGACAAAAGAAAAAAGAATTTATAAATTTCAACAGAAACTCTTACGTCCTTCTCGGAAAGCAAATGCAGAAATTTTCCTCATAAAAAAAAAGTTAATATTAACATTCTCATGCTAACATTAATACCTATAAATAAAGGCCAGACAAGTGAATTATTTCCGAAATTTCTTCCCCGGTGGCAAATATTCCTTTCCGGTTTATTGTCTCGAAAATATCGAAATTTGATATATTTTTGTTAAATTGTCTATTTAATATTTAATATAAAACAGCATAAATGTTATAGAACTATTAGCATATATAAGTGACTTTTTGAAATATGCATGTGTAAAGTGAAATTCCCTCACCGATGTCTCCAAGTAGACAAAAGCGTTGGTTGGGTAATATATATCACCTGAAGCAGGTCAGGTTGGGCAACGGTCGAAATGTCGTGAATATGGCAATAAAGATGAGGACAAGAATCCGCCTGATATAAATAGTGTAAATGGGTATACATCATTTTGCAATTTCCTTACTCTTTCTATTATCATTCGGATGCAATTTCTAGTGTCTTTAATGTAACAACACAATCCATGCTTTATTTCCAGTCTAATACGGCCACGTTAACTAATCATCAGAATATTTATTTACAAGGGTTATCAATATGATTTTGTAATCAAGTTTGCATTCATTTACACCTGCATTCTTCGGCAGCGCTATAAAGAATTACCTGCTAAGGTTTTCCGGCACTAGCCTATAAGTAATCTCATGCAACATGAAAACTTCTATTCCAGTCGGATTCGTTAAACTTCAGTCAGTTAATTTCCATACGTGATACACGCTTGGCTGATTATGTATATTTTGATGATTGACTAAGCAGACAATTTCCTGCTGTTTCTTTCTGCGATAGACTGGGTGATAAGCAAAGCTCAGGACCCAATCTTTTTTGCTTTTTAAGAAAAAATGGATTCATTCCTTTCCCAAAGATATTTGCGTATAAGTCAATGTAAAGAACCCAACATCAATTCGAACACCACACGATTGCTTTTACTTGCGCACAAACACCCTTGTGAAATGTATGACATCATGTCCTCATATTCATTTATTGGTTAAATACTAGGAATTTACGCTGGTAAACCATCATTATTCTCCAAAAACCGTTAATGGACTATTTGCTCACAAAAGAAAAAATGAACAATCAAAAACATGTTTCGACTTAAAATAATCCATACAACTGATGAACACTAAAACGATTAAGAAAATAATCATTCCCACACTCAAAACGAATTGCACATTGCAATTCTATCTAATCCTTTTGGTTAGCTCAAGATCCTATTCTCCTGTGTCGACCACACCTCAGATCATTTGTAAATTTCCATGTTTCCTATCGGAAGTTATTTTTCTTTCTGCTGTATTTATTCTATATTTGAATTATTTTATTTTTTCTATTAGAAGCCTTCTCTCTTTAGATTCTTTTGCTTCCAGCCCCGGAGTTCCTCTTCTTACCTTTATATTATTTAGCTATTTTCTGCATATAAAAATTTCTATAACGCTCATTGTCTCTCTCTCTCTCTGTCTATCTATCTATCTATCTATCTATCTATCTATCTCTCTCTCTCTCTCTCTCTCTCTCTCTCTCTCTCTCCACACTTTCTATGTGTCATTTATCTTTTCCTTGCCAACATTTATTTCTTGCGTTTATGTTTAATGTTCTTTATTCAATTGTCATTATTTCATATTGTTTGCTATTTCCGTTATCTTGAGCATTTCATATATTATCCATCACTTTTTTCTTGACTTTACTTCCTTGGGATGATCTCATTTTATCAATAGATGTTAGAATGTAGAATCACATTCCTGAATTTTTTTTTCAACTCGATCTGGATCTTCGTGTATTTTGTTTCACTTTGCCATTTTCACAAGAGCCTTGGTTGATCCTGTAATCACATTGTGGTTATTATTTCGTTGTTTACCCTGCATGATATTAAACGATTGCTTTCGCGCTCATTCCGGGATACTAATCTGGAGTTTTCACCTATTTGTTCAGCTCGTGCCTTCATTACTGTCAGCATTTATGTCTATCAGAACTATGTTAATTTCCCGTGAATTTTATCGAGTGTTGTCATTACGCAGATTGCCAAAAAAACTGACCAAATTTTTTTTCGTTCATTCTACCAATGGCGCATATAATTATGTTTCCTATACATGTCGTGACTCTTCAGAATATTGGCGATCCTGCCTTTCCACAATTTCCTCTCTTTTGTAGCTCTACATAATTTGATATTTTTGTATCACTCCTAAACTTTGCCATACATTTACTCAAGCGCTATAGGGTGTGTTAGTTTCCTCTGTCCCCATTGCCTTAAATCTATTCTGTGAGTATCACATTTTTCAAACCCTCTTTCCACATAATGTGCCCTAGACATTTCAACTCTCTCTTTCATAATTTTGTTTCCATTTTTATACTGCGTAATGTATAGAGTCTAGATTTTTCTAAAAATCCGACACGAAAATTACGCATCATATATATATATATATATATATATATATATATATATGTAGACAAGGTCGAATTTACTGTTTATAAACTACAATCTTCCATGAATCTCGTACATTTCATAACTGCTCTGGCGTATCGAATGTGGCCCAGAGGTAAGGCACGTCAGCGTATATATATATATATATATATATATATATATATATATATATATATATATATATATATATATATATATAACTGAGATGAGGTTTTAATCACTTACATTATTTATATTATTCGGACTGTCACTTTCATCTTCATTGCAATATTCACAACATTTCGGCCGTTGTACGCTCCGACCATCTTCAGGTGACATGAATTTTGAGCCGAACAGTTTATTTCGTCCATCGGGGTTATTTCTCTTAAGCTCAACTCTCCGAGTGTTGTTTCACCACTGTTGTAGCCTGCTATTTCGTTCACAAATCTTCGGGTCTAGTCACTTGATCTAACGTCTTTATACACTGGACCATAAAGGGTTCGGTTCGAAATTTCAGTCACGTGAAGGAAGCCGGAGCGTAAAACAGACGAAACGTTGTGAATATGGCAATGGAAATGAGAATAACAGTCCGAATAATGTAAATAATGTAACTATATAAATACATATCTTAATATGAATAGGGGCCCACGACGTGGTGTAATGTTTAGCAAGGTTGTCTCGCTTGAACTATTATGACTGAAGAAGTGAATTATATCCTTAATGGCTGCCACGTACTTTCAGCTTTGTGCCGCATCTAATCTGCGATTAGAAAGTCACAATGTCTTAGTACTAATGGAATATTTGTTTCATTGTTCTTTACTGGATTCTTTTACAGTGTTTGATTTTGTCTTAATCCATACATATTTCTTTATTAACCATTATAGACTTTTTCTAGGGTGACATTCATTATTTCAAATCTTAATGCGAAATTTCTAATTAGAATTAGATCAGTTAAAATAAATGTTTTTCAGTTCCAAAAATTCAGCTGACCACCTAAGAGCAACTTGTTTGCACAGTTCGAAGGGGGAAGGAACTGGTTTCTAACATTCAAAACCTCCGAATAGAAACAGTTAAAATATCACCGGGGAGGCAATATTTTTTCTGCAGATGTGAAAAATGGAATAAAGATCCTTCCCGGGGAATGCCTTTTAGATCTCAACTTTTCTCCAAATTTCAACTCATATATGCCATCGTTAAAAATACATTAATATTTCCGGTGCCTTTTACTACTCCAGAAATGAACTAACTGCAATGTTCTATTTTTACAAAAATGAGTACAGATTAAAATGACATATTGCTGCTACATCTGGGCCAGCAGCTGCCCAATCCTATATCTCATGTCTTGGTAGTGTTCAAAAGCATTTGTGCGGACTCTCAGCTGTTGTTTTCTAATATACCATCGCTTTCCCATAGACAAAACGTTATTAGTCCCTCACTAATCTATTGTTATTTTCATTGTAGATATTGCACCGGACGACATTACTTAGTTTCACAAGTCTAGACATTCAAAGCTATCAATCACCAGTTCACACACACAAAGTCGAACCACACTCTCTCGCTTCATATATATTTGGGAAGTAGCAGACGTACATTTTGAAAGTGACTCCAGAGAGGATGCTTTCCCGATCACCACAGTCTACAGCTCGTCATGTCTAGGTTCACGAGTTATCTATCATATATATCATAATTTCATGCTCCCTCATTGTAAGCCCTGACACCAACCTGATTTTCTAAACCTCTACCATGAGGCGCTGATATGTTTGCATTGAGCGAAATACCAACAAATCATGAAATGATGAATAAAATTGATAGGAAGATTTCAAAAGCTATCGTGATCACACACACACACACACACATATGTATATATATATATATATATATAATATGTGAAAATATATAGAAAATAGGAAAGAACTGGTTAGGTAAATAATTCAAAGTCCCTTAGTATTTCAGTTAATATTTTTTTTAAAATAGTGCTCGATACAAAAGTAGAGCATAAATAATTATATATTTCATAATTATATTGAAGTTTTCGGCTCTTGTTTTGAAACATGAGACCTCATATAAGTCGCAAATTGGAATCATATTTTTAAATAAATAATTACATATACATACACACATATATATATATATATATATATATATATATATATATATATATATATGGGGGTAGTGTCTATGTCTATAAATAATAGTTAATATGATGTAAATAAAGTAGAGGTAATTACTGGAATTTGTATATGGCTCAACTAGAATTTTGGTACCTGCGTGTCAAAGACAGTTATTAAAAGATATATGCCAAATGAAATTATTTTCTTTAATTCTTCGGCATAGTAAAGACGTGGCTATTTTTCTGGAGGTTCTGAAGGGGGTCCTCTGCAACTAATCTCAAATATTATTTAGGTTTCTTACACTTGAATGGTCAATTTTGTTTACTGAATAGCTTTTAATCTTGCATTTGTAGATAAAGATGATTTCGCAGAACAAAACTTCGGAGCAGTGAGTCCACTAATTACCTAGTGATGCTGACGTTCGGGCATGAACCAAATTAACCGTAATTTACTAAAAAAAACGATATTCTAATTGTTAAAAATAACAAAAGTTAATCTAATCTTTAGGAATTTAATGTAGTTAAGTATATGTTTAACAACTAGTGATAGAGTAAGATGACATGCCTGGACGCACAAACACCCTCTCCCTCTCTCTCTCTCTCTCTCTCTCTCTCTATATATATATATATATATATATATATATATATATATATATATATATATATCACACTCACACAAATATATATATATATATATATATATATATATATATATATATATATATATATATATATATGTATATATATATCAGTGAGCGGCGTCAAGTTTCACTTTCGAACAAATTGTGGTCTCTTCAATCATCAACACTTCAAAGCCAAGACCCACCTTCATACACAAATTATTCCTGATTTGTTGTTTGCTGATGATGCTAATCTTGTTGCGACATCCTTTGAGGAGGCCTGACATCTAATAAATCGTTTCTCTGCTGCATGTAAAGCCTTTAGTCTTACACTTAGCATAAAGAAAATTGAAGTGCACCAACCTTGTCGTATTCCGAAGCAATTCTCTGATGAGAAAGAAAAAACACCAGTCTATAAATTTCCAGAGATACCATTGAAAGTAGAAGACAAAGCACTTAACTATGTAAGGACTTTCACGTATCTTGATAGCAAAGGGTACTACTGTGGATCTTTAGATGATGAGTAATACATTGGATTTCTAAGGCTACCAGTGCTTTTGGCAAACTTCGCCATCAATTGTGGAATGAGCGGGGTATTCTACTGGATACGAAAATTCGGGTTTACAGAGCTGTTTTCCTTGCCATCGTTTTGTACGGCTCAGAATCGTGGACTCCATACATGTACCCTATACGCCAGGTGGATGGTTTCCATAAAAACTCTCTGCGTGCCATCCGAGGAGATAACCGTCAAGATAGGACATCTGACAGAGACCTGTTTAACAGGTGTAATATTAGAGGAATCGAGACTTTCCTCAGAGAGTCTCAGTTACTGTGGTCTGGTCATGTCTTGAGAATGTCTGATGACAAGATACCCAAGATCCTAATTTACAGCCAGTTAGATCAGAGCTACAGAAAAGTAGGACGCCCATGGCTATGATACAAAGACAAAACTTGATAGCTAAGATAATAAGATGCAAAGAAAACTTGTTAGCTGTCAGTATAACTCGTAACACCCTCGAGCGCTTAGCTTTGGAGCGGGTAGAATGGAGATCAACGTGTTTTAGTGGACTCAGCAGTTTTCAATCTGCTTGTCTGGGTCATCTTAAGAAACGAGAGCAAGATCTAAAAGGTCAGGCAATCTAGCAGTGATCCCACCCCACTATCCTCACTCTCGCTCCATATGGGGCCTCCTTTGTAAATCACTAGCGGGTCTTAAGTGTCACTTAAGCTTATCGCACAAAATTTCATAACTGAATCAATTATGTTTTCAGATACTCATTCGTCAAAACCAACGGCTGATTCCATTAATATATATATATATATATATATATATATATAATGGATGATTTCTTTATTGCCCCTACAGACAATATCACTTAAACATTATTTTTAGTGGATACCCATATTTGAGTAACTGCTACGTACATTTATAGAACACTAGCAAATTTCAAACACTTTTCTGCACTATATAAGACAATATTCTTAAACAGAACTATTTTTGATGTGAAAATTAAAACATTCTTTGAATAAAAGAACACTAATGAAGGAAAGTTAATTAATGAAATATACTTTTTTTTTAAATCAATATCAAATTTTTTAAAACCTGAAGAGTGATATCACCTAGAAGAAGATAATATAAAATACAGATATTGAGCTTTTAGTTTATAAATTACTCTAAATTTGTTTGTAACACATTATTCATCATATTTCAGTTGCAATTCTGTCTTTAGGCAGAGTGACTCCGTCAAAGAACAGAGTCGCAACTGAGGAAAATTATACTGAGATGCTGGTCCTAGGAAACAGCTTCCCGAGGCAGCGCCCTCTTATTGCACTAGAGAGAGAATTGGTGCACGCACCGAGACCAGCGTAACCGACTGTTGCGGGTCTACAGAAATTCTTGTTCCTAGCCTGGGTCTACCCGCTCGGGCTCCCCACATTAAACCGGCCTTTTGTCACAACCTGATCTCGTGGGGTTTGAGTAAAATACTAATTAATATAAAGTAGAGCAGGTGCTATTTGATCTCAGAATTCATGGAAGAATTGACTTCTAATTAAACCATTTATTCATACAGATTTCATAATATAGGTTTTACTTAATTAGCTATTATGTTTCTGTAACTATTAAAATTTTGAATGTATAACTAATTCTAATTTCTATTTTCCCATCTTTACACTATATTGATTTTATCTTATAAATTGTCCTCTGTTTTGTCAACCAAGAAATTAAAATAATTGTGTGTACGAAAAGTAAGGATCTAGTTACTTCAAATCACGTTTAAATTAGGTGACAAAAGAAGAGTTATCGTTAAACGTAAGCTTAAACATTAAATCAATACTTAAATACAGCGATAAATTTTGAGTTCTTCTGTAGTTTATTGATGCCTATCGCGTCTATTCCTCCCTAGTTATTGTGATGATAGCCAAACCAAGATTCCTCCACAGGAGCTAGCTTAAATGCCCCCCCCCCGACAGCGCGGCTTCTAAGCTAATCTATCATACACGTGCACTGCGATTTTGTATATAAAAAGAGTTACTCCCCTTGAACCATGAAAGCACCAGTAATGGCTAGTATAATGTATTAATTTATATTTTTTAACCTCGCATAATCTGGTAACCCTGAATCTGATCTCCACGAAAATCGTTCCCTGCGCCTAAATTTTCTAGAGCTTTTGAATGAATTATTGAAATCTAACCAGTGAGAGCGGAGGAGATGCTAGGACACACAAACGCACAAAGACACACATATACAATATACTTTATATATATATATATATATATATATATATATATATGTGTGTGTGTGTGTGTGTGTGTGTGTGTGTGTAGAAAATATAGAAAAAAAGAACACGTTAGGTAAATAATCCGAAGTTCTTCAGTATTTATGTTTTTATTTTAAAAACAAAGTGCTCAATACAAAAGTAGAGCTTAAATTGTAATTATCTTTAAAAAAAATATGATTCCTTCGCTACATATATAGCGAAATTTAAAAAAAATATTTAAAATATTATAAAAAATATTTAAAACAATAATTATAATATATATATATATATATATATATATATATATATATATATATATATATGTGTGTGTGTGTGCGTGTGCGTGGGTGGGTGTATGTGTGTGGGGGGGTGTTGCTTGGCGTGAGACATTGTGAGCTTTCTCTAAGTGGGAATGAATGCCGACATTATCCAATAATCTAATGTAATGATCTCATTATGTTGAAAGAAAAACAGGAGAATTAAATAAATAATGTTGATGTTGAAATACGAGATGTTTCGAACATTCGTGTTTTTTATTTTAGTTTCCAATATTATCACCCAACTATATTGCACCCAATTAGGAATATAACATTTGCTCTTTCAATATTGATTTGGAAATAACACATTCACCTCAAAATTTGGATACAAACGAAATAAAACGCCAATGAAACAGCGCATAGTACGCCACTATTACAGAATATTTGCGAGGTTATTTTGAATCAGGCTGGCTTGTACCTCATTTATTAGTTATGCAAGATAAGGCTTCATTATACTCCTGGGTATAAAGTTGAATAGGCAAGGATTTGCATTCTTCTAGGTTGGAACATACTGGCTTATTTTTCCAATTCATAATTTTTTAATTAATACATTCAGAGATGATACTTTTGTAAGATGCTGGGCTACACGTCAGAGAAGTTTACGTGTATGCATTCTTCAACTCTCAATTCTATTCGATTTATTTTCTTTGCGCATTATTAGACAACTTATTGGTGCCTCATGAATTTGGTACAACTGATCGAGTAATTTTTTGTAATTTTCAGCCTTCATTCAATAATTGTATACTGTATCAAGAATTCTGTTTATTTTGATATAGCCTTAATTGAACATGATTATTTTACACTATTTACATTATTCGGACTATTATACTCATCTTTGTCGCTATAATTGTTACAATGTTTCGGACTTTGTACGCTCCGGCCTTCTTCAGGTGTTTGGAATGTCTAACTAAACCCTTTATTTCGCTCGCCGGGGTAGACTGTTCTATTTCCACGTGCCATATTTAATGTATGTCAGTTATAAGATATCCCCTGTTAATTCCCCTCTCCAAGTTCTCCATTGCCGTAAACTGGTATTGAACTCACACTTTTTGGGGTCCTGTAACTGGATCTGACACCTTTATCCACTGTGCCATGTGTCCTCATCTCAGAAATATAGACAGAAAATGATTATTTTAGTCACATAGATGCCTGATTACTGAGGAATTGTATCATATCAGACATTACTATCAGTGTCAAGTGCCTCAACTAAGTGAAATTTTATCAAAAACCCTTGCGGGTTTTTGCTTTCTACTTGAGATGTGGTCTGAGGAAAAATCTTAATTGTAAATAATAATGGATCCAAATAAAAAAAAAACCTGTTGCATTAAACAAACAAGAAATTTAATAAACTGGATCTCTACTGAAGTTAGTAATATATGTCTGTTTCGTAACGAGTATGTTTATATTGTTTACATTTAAGACGAATATCGAAGAAACTTCGTGACGCTAAAGTGTCTTTCTCTCTGACCCCCTCTCGAGGGTAGGCGTTGAATGTATGCTCTGTTCGACGAATGTATTCCTTCTAGCTCTCTGTAGTTCGAAAGCTTGTTGCTTTTAGATAAAAAAATATTTCAGAATATTGATTTTTGGTTTTGAAAGTGGACTCGTCTGATTGATTGATTAATTTTATTTTATTTGAGCTACCAACTAAGTTATGCATTTTGCCATGTGACACTTCGTCAGCGAGGTGTTAACTTCGACCTCTAGCAGTTGTAGGAGGCAACACACCAACTTGAAGACAAGAAACATCGCTACAAATAGGCGTTAAGAAAAACAATTGTTTATACTAAGAGTAAAATTTAGTATGTAATCTTGTCTTCGTTGTGTTTAGTTTAGGTTAGGCTATACATTATAATATAATAAGAGATATAATACATTGAGAGAAAAGGGAGATCACCGCCCTCAGTGAGATCAGGTTGAGGTTATAGACAGAGAACACCATTGGAAAATTCGTGAACTTAAGGAATCAGCACCTATGCTAGGTCACAAAAATCTCCTGAGCCAACCAAGCATAGAAACGAATACAATATGGGAACCAGTAATAAGGAGTGCTAGAGAAAAGCTATATTAAAAAAAATTGCAATAAGAGCTCTAGTAGAAATATGAAATGATAACAGCAAAAATTCCAATATGAGCACTGTTAAAAAATTGTACTGAAGATATTAGCTTTATAATAGCCAGAAATTCATACACAGATGTCCTCAAGGACACCTGGAACATCTAATCGCTGGTTAGATTCAGTGACAAGACCAAAACAGTGTGAGTTCAATACCGGGTTAAGGCAGTGGACAACATGGAGAGGGGAATTAACAGGAGATAACTGACAACGGACACCCATTAAACATGATACGTGGAAGTAGAACAATCTACCCCAGTGAGTGAAATAAAGGGTTGAGTTCGACATTTCCACTACCTGAAGAAGGCCGGAGCATAAACGGCCGAAACGTTTTAATAAATATGGCGACAAAGATGAGGACAATAGTCCGAATAATCTAAAGAGATATAATAAAGACATATCTAAACCTAATCCGGATGCTCTGCTAAACTATACATATTTACAATGGGATTAA
>CAHIKZ030005098.1:1190000-1222500 GCA_903632075.3 Acanthosepion pharaonis | reverse complement strand
GTTGGGCTATGGAAGTTGAATCATCCATCTGCAATTTAAGCGTCCTCTATAATGTTGTTGTTGTGAAATCAACATATATATTTCTTTTTTGTTAGAGATACAATCTCCTAAAGGAAATTAGATTTATATACAATGTTAGTGTTTTGCATAATATTATTCGACGGCGTAGCGTTATTGTGGATTAAAAGTTGGTTGGATTAATTATATATCTGTCAACAAAAGTAAATATATATGTTTGTTTCACAGGACGGAAAGAGGAACACAACGCATATCTTACTTGACGAGATTGAGTAAATGGATGGCGGAATAAGATTTGGGAGAAATAACGAAAAGACAATTTATACATAGAAAGACAGGAAATTGTGGAGAGCCATGATCATCTACTTACCGCGAGGAAATGGCACATAAAGATTAAGAAGGAAATCTTAGTTTCTAAATATTGTATAGGTTATATATAAATATGTATATATTGTATACGGTTAAAATTAATGGGATTTCAATATAAAACTCAAGGGAACACTTGCAATTTGCTCTTGATACAATTATCGATTAGCATGGTCGATTTCTCAGATTATCTTGATAATATCAGCGTAGGGAGACGATCTCAGCGCGACGCAACGTCGGTCAATCCATGAATACCATATCAGAGTTTGATGCAAGAATTGCGAATGAAATTTGGTAGACGATCTTATTAGGAAAATTTGACACTAGAGTCAGGACGGAGGCACGCGTAATCTTGATAGATATTTAATGCGTTCGGAATAGTGAACACGTCAAAATATGTATTCTCTCCCCCAGAACCTGTAACTAAGG
Organism: Acanthosepion pharaonis; assembly: GCA_903632075.3. Classification (NCBI taxonomy): domain Eukaryota; kingdom Metazoa; phylum Mollusca; class Cephalopoda; order Sepiida; family Sepiidae; genus Acanthosepion; species Acanthosepion pharaonis. The sequence continues at coordinate 1,221,687 of CAHIKZ030005098.1, read as the reverse complement.
TCCTTTCAACCTAGTTACAGTATAAATCCCGGGTTGGTTCGGTGGGTGTTTAACAGACACATATAGGCCTGAATAAGTGTTTGAGTCAGGGATTAATTAGCCACCCGAACAGTAGATATATTCGAAAACGAATAATACTATAGATATTGTCATTTACGCGTAAGATTTTTCCATGTTGGCACCAAAATTTTACACTATTTACATTATTCGGACTATTGTTCTCATCTTTGTCGCCATATTTATTAAAACCTTTCGGTCGTACGCTCCGGCCTTCTTCAGGTGGTTGGAATGTCGAACTGAACCCTTTATATCGCTCACTGGGATAGACTGTTCTAGTTCCACGTGCCATGTTTAATGGAAGTCAGTTATCATTTATATCCTATTAATTCCCCTCTCCATGTTCTCCACTACCTTAACTGAGTTTTGGACTAAATCTGTTTGGGTACTGTCACTAGATCTAACCAACGCCTTTATACACTGTGTCATGTGTCCTTGAGGATATCTGTAAATTAATTTCTGGGTATTATAAACCTAATGTATTCCGTACCCATTTTTTAACAGTGATCATATTGCAATTTTTGTTGTTATTATCGTTTTTAACTGACACTCCTTATTACTGGTTCCCATATTGTATTCATTTCTATGGTAGGTCGGTTCAGGAGATTGTTGGGGCCAAAGAAAAATTGCACAGTGGATAAAGGCGTTGGTTAGATCCGGTGACAAGACACCAACAGTGTGAGTTCAATACCAGGTTAGGGCTGTGGAGACCTTGGAGAGGGGAATTAACAGGAGATAACTGATAACTGACATCCATTAAACATGGCACGTGGAAACTAGAACAGATTATCCCAGTGAGCGAAATAAAAGATTCAGTTCGACATTCCAACCACCTGAAGAAGGCCGGAGCATAAAACGACCGAAACTTTGTAATAAATATGCCGACAAAGATGAGGACAATAGTCCGAATAATCTAAATAGTGTACATAATACATCATTTCAGAAATATAAACAGACCAAAATTTTAATATATATATCTTGCACGTAAGTACAATTTTCTTGATTTCATTTCTTGAAAATATACCGTTTTCCCCAAAATGATGTCTGTAAACGAATTGGAGAATCTATTGTTACAATGGTGAATGAGGTTTATTCCTGAATTCGCAGATGTTTAGTTTCTATTTTTTGAGTACAAATATATCCCTCAGAGGAAATTCACCTGCCACACGTCTTATCAGTAAGGACAGAAATAGCGATGCTTCTTTGTGAGCCTATGGTTGACCTGATTTCTAGCTTGCTTAGAAAACATTGTACCTTAAATACAGTCAAATGCTGAATTACTTGAAGACTTGAATACACAGAAGTATACACCTCAGACTCTTCAAGAATGCAAAGATACGCGTATAAGAGAACCACTTATCCATGAGACAGATTAAATAGTCAAACATTGCATAACGTCCGAGCAAACAAGATCTTTTCATTTTTAGTTTCATTTTTTTACCCCTTTTGACAACGCATTTCTTAAGAATATTTTTTCTTAAGAATATTTTTTTTCAAAATTTACAGCTGCTAATTTTTGTTCATAAATCTTCATAAACGAGAAAATCTACAGCGGCACAAATGAGGAAAGAAAAACGGAAATAAAAAAAACGAAAAGCAAACTAGAGAAACATCAAAAATAAAATGAAAAGATAATATGGGAAGGAAATTGAAACAGAAGAAATTGAAGGTAAATAACAGAAAATAGAGAAAATAAAAGTAAAAATAAATAAAAACAAAATAATAAAAATTAAAATAAAAATAAATAAGAAAAATCGGTCAAATCATTAAAAAACCCAGAAAAAACAAAAATGAAATCAAAACATGATATAGGAAGAAACGTAACAGAACAAGAAAATTTAAACAGAAGAAATTGATGGTAAATGGAAAAATTAGAGATAATAAAAATTAAAATAAATAAAAATAAAAAATAAAAATAAAATAAAGTTAAAAATTAAAAAAATCATAAAAAGTCATAAAATTCATAAAAAACAAAAATTAAAATGGCATCAAAAGATAATATAAGAAATATAATATAACAAGAATATATAAATAACAAGAAATATAATCAAGAATATATATAATAAGAAATATAATATAAAAAAAATTATGTATAATATACAATAAGAAATATTCTATAACAAGAATTTAGAAAATATATAAGAAATATATAACAATAATATGTATAATATACAATACGAAATATAATATAACAAAAATATATATAATATAATACAAGAATACATATATATATAATATGCAATAAGAAATATAATATAACAAGAACGTATATAATAAATAGTAAGAAATATAATACAACAAGAATACATATATAATATGCAATAAGAAATATAATATAACAAGTAGATACATATATAATGTGCAATAAGAAATATAATACAACAAGAATGCACATATATAATATGCAATAATAAATATAATACAACAAGAATACATATATATATATATATGCAATAATAAATATAATACAATAATACATATAATATGCAATAAGAAATATAATACTATAATAATACATATATATATATATAATATACAATAAGAAATATAATACAAGAATACATATATATATATATATATGCAATAAGAAATATAATACAAGAATACATATATATAATATGCAATAAGAAATATAATACTATAATAATATATATATATATATATATATATATATATAATATACAATAAGAAATATAATACAACAAGAATACATATATATATAATATACGATAAGAAATATAATACAAGAATATATATATATATATATATATATATATAATATGCAATAAGAAATAAATTATAACAAGAATACATATATATAATATGCAATAAGAAATATAATATAACAAGAATACATATATATATATATATATATATATATATATATATATATATATAATATGCAATAAGAAATATAATGTAACAAGAATACATATATATATATAATATGCAATAAGATATATAATATAACAAGAATGCATATATGTAATATGCAATAAGAAATATAATATAATAAGAATACATACATATATATATATATATATGCAATAAGAAATATAATATAACAATATATATATATATATATATATTTATATAATATTCAATAAAAAATATAGTATAAGAAGTGTACATATATCTAATATGCAATAAGAAATATAATATAATAACAATACATATATATATATATCATATGAAATAAGAAATATAATATAACAAGAAAATTTAAACAGAAGAAATTGAAGGTAAATACAAGCTAACGAAAAAAGTTCTGTTCTTTTTTTGATTAGTCATTGAATGAAGTTAAAATATATACGAAATGTGTGTAGCAATTGTTTTAAAATTCGGACAGCCGGAAGTAGGAACATCAGACGTTATAAAAACACACGCGCACCGTGCCCGGCCATCAGTTATAAGCCGGACAGCTGTGAGAAGGATGGAAGTGTCTAGAGATCTCGTTCGGGGCTGTTTACTTTACGACTTCAAAGTGAGCTTATCAGCAGCTGCATCAAGTAGCCGCATATGTCAAGAGTTTGTGGATGGTGCTGTGGATGAACGTTCTGCAAGGCGTTGGTTTCGAAAATTCAAGGCAGGAAATTTGTCTCTCCATGATGAACCGCGCAGTGGAGGACAACATATCTTGAATGACGGAGTCCTGAAGGCGGCCATTTGCACCGCCTGGGTAAGACGTACAAATTGAGCAAGTGGGTTCCGCAAACGCTGTTGAAGGTCCACAAGGGACAACGAGTGGCTGCCTGCGTATTGCCGCTTTCTCGCCACCGTACCGCATCCTTATTCAATTGAGTGCTTACCAGTGATGAAAAGTGAGTTCTGTACGAAACTCCCAAGCGTTCAAGACATTAGTTGTCTCCTCATGATGCTGTCCCTCACAACGCAGGACTGCCTAGGCAACCACGCAAGATTATGCTTTGTGTCTGGTGGACAGGTCGTCAAGTGGTTCATTATGAACTGCTACCAACGGGCCAAACGGTCACTGGAGACCTATACTCGCAGCAATTGAAACGTGTGCAACAGGCATTGCGCCAGAAGGAGCCAGCACTGGTGAATCGCAAAAGTGTGCTTTTCCGCCATGACAACGCCAGGCCGCATGTCGCGCGAGTGGTCAGAGATACCATACAGCAACTTGGGTGGGAACTTTGTGCCATCCACCTTATTCACCTGACCTTGCGCCATCCGATTACCACCTTTCCACTCACTGGATAATCATCTTCCTGTGAAATCCCTCACCAATGAAGCAGACTTGCGCAAAGCCCTCACGGACTTCTTTTACCGCAAGGGCATTGAACAGCTGGAGACAAGTTGGCAGAATGTGCTGGATGCCGATGGCGATTACTTCAAAGACTAAATATAAGATACATATACTGTGAAGCGTTTTCTTTTTTTTCCTTTAAAAACGGATGGAACTTTTTGGGTTACCTTGTAGAACAAAAATAGAAAAATGCTAAAAGTGTGAGATAAAAAGTAAAGTTCTTGAGTAAAAATGAGGACATTCGTCCGATGGTAAATAATATAAATGATGGGAGATCTGAGAAGAAAAACTAAAACCATTTATGGAACATGAAAAGCACAAAAGATAAAAACAAATGTTGAGAAATAATGAGAAAACAAAAGCAAAGTACATTTGTAAATGTCGTATCATTTTGTTACAATATTTATTTCGACAAATCTCTCATATACTTTGCGATCGTAAAGCAATTAATTATATCTTGTCCTGTAAAAATACACAATTTTAATTACAGCATACACATATCTATATTTCGATATCGGGTGTTGCTACAAGAAATATTTGACACATCACGTAAAATGACATGAATTTGGAAATTGACTGAATAACACATTCATCAAAACTAATATGTTATTGCATATAAAAGGAGAGAAAAGGTATGAACATATCTCTCACCATATTTATTACAACGTTTCGGCCGCTGTACGCTCCGGCCTTCTTCTGGTGGTTGGAATGTCGAACTGAACCCTTTATTTCGCTCACTGGGGTAGACTGTTCTAGTTCCAAGTGCCATATTTAATGCATTTCAGTTATCAGTTATCCCTGTTAATTTCCATCTGAAATTTCTCCACTGCCTAGGCGGGTAGTGAACTCACATTATTTGGTTCCTGTCACTGGATCGAACTAATGCATTTATCCCCTGTGCCATATGTCCTTGAAGAAATATAGACAGATAATAATATTTCTATTTCGTATAATTAACATTTGTGTATTTCTTCAGTTTTTACATTTTTATTGTTATAAAGAATTTTGCATTTCGATTAATTATCATTATTATAATTATACTTTTGATCAATTTTCATTCAAATAATTTGCAGTTCGAATAATTGTTTTCGAAGAATGTTCTTATAATCATGCTAACCTAAGCCCTGACAAAACATGACAAGTTAAAAAATCCTACCATGTCGATTAGATTATTATTGAGAATGAAGAGAGAAAACTTTAACTGCGTTGAAAAATTTTGCTACTTCCTGACTCCCATAGGATAAACAACTTTCAATGCAAAGAGACGATTCAGTTTTGTGTAAAATATTTATTCACTCTACATTTATATATCAGTCAGCTACAGAATAAATTTGGTAAGTTGATTCTTTTAGCCGCACATCAGCTTTAATTGCTTACTTAATGCAGAAAACTATTAATATTTTGAACAGGATTTTATGGCTTCAGATAAATCTATTTTGAACAAAATTGCATCCCTTCACTTACAGATAAAATATTTTTTGGTCATTTGCTGTAAAATCTACTGTTGGTAATTCTACAATAAAATGAATTGCTGCACATTTTGCTTTAAAAATGCAGTATTGGTGATTTTCCTGTAAATTGGATTGCTGGAATTTTTACTACAGAAACGTATTTTTATACATGCATAGATTTTTGCTTTTGTTTGGTGTTTAACTATTTACTCATAGCAGGGATCCTAAAGGTGGGTCCATCCTGACTCAGGGTGGACCTGAGAACTGCAATTAAGAGGTTATTCCATGCTTCTCAAAACCTCCAATCTCTCGATCAGAGGTCTTGCTGCAGGATATAGTTTATCATTATGCCCAGGACTAAGAGAATAAATTAATGGTGTTACATGCCTTATAAAATATCACTGTCAAATATTATAACATTTTAAATTTTCGTTTGTCCTGTTAGGAATTCATTTATAAAAGAAAAGAAACGCTACATTTAAATGACCCGATTAGTATAGCATATTTGTTATTCAATTTTCTAGGTTATATATTGCTTTTATTCAAATATATAAGTCATTTTTGTCCCACTATTTAATTTGCTCGGACTATCATCCTCATCTTTGTAGCCATATTTATCATAACGTTTCGGCCGTAGTACGCTTCGGCCTTCTTCAGGAGGTTGGAATGTTGAACAGAACATTTTATTTCGCTCGCTGGGGTAGACTGTTCTAGTTCAACGTGTCATTATCTCCTGTTAATCCCCCTCTCCAAGTTCTCCACCGCCTTAACTTGGTATTGAACTCACAATCTTTGTGTCCTCTCACTGGATCTAACTAACAACTTTATCCATTGTGTCCTTATAGACAGATACTGAATATTTGTTCCCTTTTTTTGTTATTGTCCTCGTAAATTTAATTAGCTATCCTGCATTTGAAAACGTTAAAACCGCTGGTAAAATATTAACGATCAATATTCATTGTAATAGGTAGATTCAGATACTTACAAAATCTTCGCTTTTATTTAGTTCCTTAGTGTGGTGTTCGTTTCCTCTTGGTGTTGTCTGAGCTCAGGTAAATATATCCAACATTTTTCCAAATTGGTTTTTCACGCTAAGTTCCTCCCCTCTTCTGCGTAGATATTCACCCCCCCCCCCTTTTTTTTTTCGTTTTCTCATATTTATGTTCAGCCTAACAAATATTTATAAATATGCGTGTTTTCTAATGTCGGAAATTCATCATGCAATTTTCGTCTCAACAAAGTAATTCTTTTTTTTTTGATACTTTGAAGCTTTTCGCTATTTCCATTAGACAACATGTCTTTTTTTTTTCTTAGAAATTGTGATTCCGTGATTTTTAAAAAGAAGTTGCATTAAGATTTCTGCCTTCAATTTATTTCAAAATATCAAATTAAAAAAATAAGATTTTTGCAATTCTCAAGCAAGAAACGAACACGCTTCAAAATGGCAGAAATATAACATGGCTACACACATAAAGATAAACGGAAGTAATCGATTAAGGATAAGGAATAAAAAATAAATTCTGTGACAAAGAATAAGGAGAAAAGTGTAAGCAAATTGATATAGGAATACTTAATAGAATTATCGAAATGCATGAGAAATCATCTGGCAAACGTGTTTAGTAAAATTCTACTATTATTTTGAGGTTTTGATGCTGTACACCTCATTATTATCTGGTCGTAACCTAAGCTAATATCATCAAAAATAAATTAATTAAAATATATGTTTAATACTCTGATTGTATTTTTAAAAAAAAGTGTAAATTAAACAAGCCACAGGAATTAATTAAAAAAAAAGAAATAAATGACTGATGAATGAATGAGGAGAAAAAAAATTACAGTGTAACCCGGATATAAGAGACCCTAATATAAGAGAAACCCGGATATAAGAGAGATTTTCTCTGGTCCCAAATTAGAGCCTGTGTTAATGTATATAAATTAGACCAAACCCGGATATAAGAGAAACCAGGATATAAGAGACTTCTTCTCCGGTCCCGACAACTCTCTTATATCCGGGTTACACTGTAATAAACTTTTTTTTCCTTATGGGTCAATTAATGCCAAAATGTAATTTTATTGGGACAATTAGTAATTTCTTTTACAAAAATATATTGATTATTATATTTTGCTTTTCAGATATGCATTGTTGGTATTTTTTTTTTTTACCATAAAATCTATTTTTATACTTTCGTAATGTTTTGACCGCAGTTTGGTGGTTACCTATTTGCCCATAACTATTACCAAATACGAGCTACCACCTGTGTTAAGGAGAACGTGAGAACAACAAGAATTAAGATGTGTTGCCACGCTCCTCAAAACCTCGCGATCAGTGGCCTTGCTGCCAGATGTAATTTATCGTCATACCCAGGATCAATGCCCACTCAAGTCATAGGATTACTGAAGTCATCTGTTCCGCGAGCACTAAAACTAAGTGTCTCTGTTTATGCGGATAGGTGGAAAATATAATTTTAAACTCTAGATTGAAGAGGTTATGATTGCTGTGGGCGGTAAAGCCTTAGATTCTTTTACACAAAGGAATAGTTTTTGGTAGGAACCTATTCGAGTGTAACTCGCATGTTGCTAAATGAAAATTTCAGTAATGAAGGAGTTTTGCCTCATTTTTATTTGAGAAGGTTAGAGTTGGGATAACTAATAAGTGTATCTCGCGTGAACATTTTCCACCCAAAATCGATAAAGTATCGAGAGGTCTGCGATGTTTTATCTGTGGGAAATGGACTGTAAGATGGAAAACAGTTCATCTCCCACACACCCCATATTTTATCTTATCTGGCGGTTTTAAAGTTAGAATATACCAGGAGGATTCAGATATTTTCTAAAGATTGATCTCTATCGATAAAAGGCAAGATATGTGTGTGTGTGTGTGTGTGTGTGTGTGTGTGTGTGTGTGTGTGTGTGTGTGTGTGTGTGTGTGTGTAACGAATGCACGGCCGCAATTTGCGACGGATTTGCACCAAAATTTACATGCACATACTCCAAGTCAGCAGGGAGGCCAAGACTGACATTGCATTTCCCAACTCCCATCGATAGTGGAAATAATCGATTTTTTCATGCTTCTATGGCAGTTTTCATGTAGTTTGCGGCCATTTTCTACTGTCTAGAGTGAGAACCAATAGCTGGCTGCCATGAATAGGCAGGAAGATTCTATTGGCCAGCGTGAGAGCCAACAGCTGACTGACACGAATGTTAAGCATGCTAGCATTCAAAAAATAGATAGCTGCATTCGTCACAAGTGCAAACAATTTAAATCTTCATGGCACTTTAATCCAATTGGTTCATTCGCTTGATTCTGATTCCGCAGAACTGGGTTAAGTGTGAAATATATATTTGTTGTTAACATTCTTTTTCATTTGGTTTTTACAATTCAGAGTCCTTTTTTAAAGCTGATCGGTTCGTGTTCATTTTGTTTAGTTCATTTTCGTAACAGATTTAATGTTTAGTATAGAGCTTAGAAAAAAATTCGCTGTGTGAGATAGGTAAGAAGTAAGACATGTAGCAACATCAGCACGGCAAGGGCACTCCTTTAAAGGCAAGGAAGATCAAAACTATTTTAAGTCAAGTGATAGCCATTGCTGTATGAGTCGTACGATTTTTTAATCAAGCCCGGGCAACGCCGGGCCATGCTGCTAATCTTATGTAAGAGTACCACTTTAGATTCGAGATGTTCTTTAGTCCCAGTAATTATTAAAACAAAGAGGACTCCTTTAGAGATCACCCGTTCATTGAAATAGATGGAAATTCATGTTTGGCTCAGTGGTTATGGAACGTTACAAATTAGTTTTTTGTTATATTGAATGTGACCAGCCAGTTTCCTCCCCATGGGTTGCTAGCCTAAGTCACTGGAAAGATATGCTGCTAAGTTTTGTTGCCATTTAAATTTTGATAGGAGGTAGTCATATACCGTTGTAACTTCTGAATAGATATATAAAAGAGATCGGAGAATGATATTAGGCCTATCATTAATATATATCAGGATGGCGGTTTTACCGAGAAGCGAACACTGCAGGATACACATATCGATCTCATGCGTCAAAGAGGACGGGCCGTTAACAAACTCTATGGGCTAACCTGATAGGAAGGACTAAGCTAAAAGAAAAATGAAGAAAAAAGAACAAAATAAAACATCCGTAAAGTCATAAATAAATAAAAAATAATGAATATATGAAAAAGTAATTTACAACCTGAGAGAAATCACAAATATTTATATATACATATAAATCTTAAATGATTATTTACGAAAGATAAAAATACAGCCTCTAGTGTTGTATTGAATAGAAGAAATTTATTTCGATTAGTTCACTTCAGATTCAGATCCCAAGTGTCATCCATTTATACGATCTATATGAAAACGGTGGAAGAATTATACTCTTTCTGAGAGTACCTGAGCTCACCTCAGATCAGATCAGACAAAAATGGAGTATAGTTCCCGTACCTGGGATAAAGCTGCCCAAACTTCTCTTTTTAGCATCGAAAGATTTCAATAGTTTTTAATCGTTCTTGTTGGTGATTAATTATTTTTCAACCTATAACACTTTTCCTCCGGGCCCAACGTCACCGATCTATTGTTATTATATCGCTATTTCACTAGGAAGTCTTCTGAAAATCTACATACCCTAGATCTACCAGTTCAGGAATTTTCATATAAAACCCGTCATGAGAGATACAAAGTGGCGAACTATGCTCATTCCGTTTCTTTTGCATCGGTAACATGGAAGTTCTATTCGAAGAATTTCTTTCCAGCATAAACAGCACTATGGAACACACTCTCGTGAGGTTGCTTCGCTGACCACTACAAATATAGTGTCTATCCTATATATTCTGATAATCTAAAATTCTTGAGTTTATAACACAACACCATTCATTAAACCTGCACATTCAGTTGCTCTTGGATATTGCATTATTTGAACAATGATATGAAACAATTCAGCTTCTAATGAATATAATGGACGGTATTATATATGAATCGTTATACATTATGAAATGGATAAAGTCCAACAATTATTTTAAGACATTTTTTACGTGAATAGGTTCTTTTTATAGAAACAAATATTTAAGTAAATGCTCTGTTTATAATAAACAGTATTAAAAAAATTTGCAGGCTTGAATGTCCGAGAATTTTTCTGAGAAAATATGCGTCCTCCAACAGGAACCGAACCTGTATCCTATACGGAACCGTCATATAGTGTTGTGGAGATATTTCGCAGTGGAGGCTTGAATTTGTACTAAATCGGTCCTAAATAGGTTCGAAGTTCAAAACGTTAGGAACTTGATATAATAGGTATTACGCAGAGTAATCTTATTGGGGTCGCTGACTACTTTCGTATTCGACTAACTGTCGACTACTGTCGTCCGACATCGACTAGTACTTAGTCACCCCTCACGAGGGTATCATGGGGCACAAGGCCGGTTTAACGTGGGATCTCCGAGCCCGTGGGCTCCACCAAAAATATACCCTTTGAACCCATATAAACGGGTTCCGGGTCGGTTTACCTCCCCGAACGAGACTCCGCCCTTCGGCGTAGCCTCGTTCGGGTTCCTCCCCGCCTGAAGGCAGAGAGTTCAACCGTTCAGCCTGTCGTCCGATATCGACTAGTATTTAGTCACCTCCCACGAGGGTATCATGTGGCACAAGACCGGTTTAACGTGGGATCTCCTAGCCCGTGGAATCGGCCAAAAATATACCCTTTCAACCCGTATAAACGTATTTAGGTCGGTTTACCTCCCCGGACGAGACTCCGCCCTTCGGCGGATCCTCGTTCGGGTTCCTCCCCAGCCGAAGGCAGAGAGTTCAACCGTTCAGTCGGTCGTCCGACATCGAATGAACGTCGTTTCTCTTACTACTCCTACTTATATTAGGTGGGAGAATCTATTTATAGAATAAGTGTGTTTCACCATAACATAAAGCCTGATGTGCTTTTACCGACTGAGCCACAGAGGAGTGTGACGTTATTTTTTACATTTGGATACGCATCGAGCAGATATGAATGTATGAGAGAAAATCATGGAGCATTGTAATTTAAAAAAAGTAAAATGGAGCTTACTAAACGAAGCGCTCCTCTGTGGCTCAATCGGTTAATGTTCTTGTAGTTTATGCTTAGTCCCTTCCTCTACTTCTGCTCTACTTCGCTACATTCCTTATGAGATGTAATTTCTTTTCTGTGTCTACTATCAACACTCTGTCATCTGCATATATTATGTTGTTAGAATTGTGGCCGCCAATGACGAATCCCGATAGGATTTCCAAATTCACTCAGAACTGTCTTGCTGTATAGGTTGAATAAGTCCGTTGAGAAGACACAACCTTGCCTTACGCCAGTTTATATTTTTGTATATTCGCTGAACTCACTCTGAACTGCGCATGCATGGCCGTTTGCTGCCAGTATGGGTGGTCAAAAGGCTAATATATAATAAATATAATCATTTTTATCGCCAATATTGCTATTTTGTTGGCCTTCTATCCCTAATATTTTAACCGGTCTAATAGAACACACACACACACACACACACACATATATATATATATATATGCGTGTGTGTGTGTGTGTGTGTGTGTGTGTGTGTCGGTGTGTCTATTCTCTATTAATACAGTTCCTTGTCCCTTAATGACCCCTTGTTTTTAAGAAATCATTTTGACCCGTCTCCGTCCGACGATTTCTAACTCTGTTGTTGTTTCGGTCGACAAACAATTATTTCGTCTTTAAGTTTTTGATTTTATAAGAAAAACATATGCCTGACGATGAATGAATGATTATTCGAAAGTACTTGCGTTTTAAAAAAAATATAAACTGGAAACAATAGACAACAGTTTTATAGATGAGGATCACGTCACTCTATGAATTAACAGTATTTTTATGCATATATTATACACTACTAGCGATGGATGTCGCCAATAATACAATTAATATTACTGATTGATTCTATGTGTGATTATTTCTTTGTATATAAATTATATGCTGCCTCATGTTTTATGTTTATATATATATATATATATATTAGGTCACTCCTCCTACCCCAATATAAAACATGCTTAAGAGAAATATGAAATTTACCCCTCTCTATAATCTACCTTGTCTGGTTAACTACAATTATCACTCTCCCTGTTAAATTACAAAAATTACACTACCCATAAAAATCTAATCCCATTTTTCCTTTCATTTCGTTGTTGGAAGTGTTACCTGATGATCCGGAGTCCCTTAAAAAGGATTTTGGTGAAATAAATTATTGTAATGGTACCTAAAAGTGGTCTGTTTTTTTCATTAAATATTAGCTCTGTATTCACATTGAGCTCTCAGGATTTCATCCTCCTTGGAATTACCCATTCGGTTTACCAAGTTCTTCGTAACATATATATATATATATATATATATATATATATATATATATATATAGATAGATAGATAGATAGATAGATAGATATTTCTGCGTGTACTTATGGTAATAAGTGAACAATCATTGGTTTCCTTTTTTTTTTTTTGAGATTTTTGACATTATCATCTTTTCTCTGAAAGAAGAAAAAACATTTTCCAAAAGTGAAATGTTAGAAATTTTCAGCTCATTGACATACAGTCAATTCTTTTGTGCAGACTTTTAGCGAATTATTTTAGGTTGTTTAAATTCGACGGCACGTTGTCTCCGTGCAAATCTACGCAAAAAAAAAAAAAAAGCGAAGAAATATATTTCGTATCTGTTTACGGAATCCATCAAGCTTGCGTCACATGAGGCCATTTCTTAGCACCTGCCTCGATGACACCAAATGAGGTTAGAAGCTATTAGTCCTAATTAACGTCATTATTAAGTTCCTTCAACTTAGAGTAAATCCTGTATTCCTCAGTCCCGCGCAATATTTTATATGATGAATTGCTTAATTTACTGTTGATAGGATTAGTTGAAAATAAAGGTACCTCGATCCATCGACTTCCATCGACATCTACCACTACTCGGATTGTTGATTACAGATTCAAGGTTAATGAATTTATTCTCGTTGCTCTCTCTCTCTCACTCACTTTCTCCTCTTTGTCAATGAATAAACAAGAAAAGACACTTGCAAATAATGGTTAACGCCAATGCCAACTCGAAGAAGTAGATGAATAGCATTGCAAATAATATTAGTCCCTCACTATCACTGTTTCGATTCAAACGTTCTCCTCAGTGTCAATCCCCCGCATTTATCTTTCATTATAATCGGAAAACTTGTAGCCTTAAACGTAAAATGTCTGCGGATGAGTGATCTTGTTACTCCTTATCATGCGTGACAGCAACCAGCTTAGTTTTCCTCTTTTGCAGCTGGCTTCTGAAAGTTTTTGCATTTGCTTTCTTTTTATTATCAGCTTGCATATCGTACTTATTTATAATCTAGGCCTGCTAACGAGCTCATCATAATCTAGCATAATCGCTTGTTATTCATTCCAGATATATAATTTCAAACGGATTACTGTGGCGGCTGCTTTTTCACGTAGAAATTTAAAGATTTCAGGCCTCTTTGACCAGCTGCCATAACATTAAATGGATCGCTAGAAAAAAAAAGGAATATTTTTTTTTATATAGAATTTGATCCTAGGCACACCATTCCTATGTGTAGACTGATTTCTCTCTCCAGAGCATATGAAGCTCCATAGCAAGAAATAACACGAGAGATTACCTGAAATTAGCAGAGTTTAAATTACTATGGTCTATGTGGATTTAATGACAAATCATATGATTGCTTAAAATGAAAGCGTTCTGGGTATGACGATAAACTACGCCCAGTAACAAGGCCTCTTATCAAGAGATTGGATGTTCTGAGGATCATTAAACCACCTCTTAACTGACGTGGTTCCCAGCACCTGGTAGCACATGTTAGGGTCCCAGCTATGGGCAAATAATGAACCCTCCCCTCAAAAAATCCATAGTACATTTTTATTGTTCTAAGATTAACAGCAATATCTTTAAAATACCAACAATACATTTTATTATAAAATATATATCAAAATAAAAGTATATGTTTACTCTGAAAGTATAAAAATATGTACCAATTACCTGTAGTCGAAGGCATAAGATTGCGTAAAAAATATTTAAATGTTTCAATTTCGGTAATAATTAACCCATGGAGGTGTTGGTATGTCGCAAAAGAAAATCAGTAAAGCAATTAAATAGAAATATTTGCTACTACGGCAGACAGATTCCACGCCGGTATAAAAGAAAATAATAATAAAAAAAGATTGACTATTTTTACATCAAACCTTAAATATATTCACTCATAACTTGGAGTTTCGCCGTCTTCATACAGAATTAAATTCTGTTGAATTCTATCAAAGTGTAATACTCTTAAATATATCTTCGTAAATAAACGAGAGAATTTTTAATTTCCTGGTTTTTAATCGTTTTACTTCTGAAGATGGAGAACAATTGTTAGATTTCGTGAAAAAAAAAGTATTTTCTTTCAAAAATGTTTCAATTACTGTCTAGATAAGAAAATGTGGTCAAAATCGTACTTCAAAATAGTAAGGAATCAAAATGGTTTCTGCCCAGTGCTTTAAGTCAATATAAACAGTTTAACGTCCACTAAGTTTAAAAGATCGCATCGGAAATTTCATTAATTATTCTGCTTCGCATAAAAAGATTCGATTTTGAGATTTTTGAGATTCGACTGTTGAAGCGTTAGAATCACACACACAAAAAAAGACTGTGACTAAGGCAAAAAAGAAAGAAATAGAGAAATGTATGCACAAGGAAACGACAACAACAACAAAAAAATCAAGGAAAGATGGCAAAGGAGTAATTTACATTAAATGAATTGAAAACAAATGAAGAGAATAACAATAAAAAAATATAAAAATGCGAATTTATAATATAGAAAATATATGATATTATTTTAAATATTTTGTCGCAAAAGTTACATACATTTCATTCGAGAAAAGTGTCTGCTTTTTCTCTCACATCTTTCTGAGAAATATTAATACGATCTAAAACAGAAAATGAAACATAAGTCTGGTAGTCCATATTTGCTGGCTATTATATCGATCATCACTTATACAATACAAGAGTGAGTTAAGAATTTAAACTTATGAATTTCGATCGGAATGGATGAAAACTTCAGAAATATTCTTCTTGCAACCGTTCAAATAATATGAGGCAGTCATTTTCAAAGTATATTTTAGATACCAGACGGCTTATGTAGCAATTTGGTATGGAGGAATAGATTTTGCTAGAATCCGTAAATTCGCCCCCAAATTGCAGGATTTACTCCGGTTCAGACATTGTCTACTTGTACCTTCTTGAAATATGCCAATATGTAGCCCACCAAATTTGGCTAAACAGACGTATATATTAAGGTTGGTTCAAGACAAAAAAACGAGTTGAAAATATTAAAGCTTCAGCTCCCTACAATGACAGTAGTAGACACAGATGAATGTCCAATGGTAAAGACTGGGACAGTAGGAAATCTCAGCGACGTTTGATTGAAACATGAACAGGAACGAGAGAAAGACTACCTTCCTTATTCGCTTGACGTGATTTTGAAAAAAACCTGGATGAGGGTTGATCGAACACAGGATAGCAAAATCAATTTAATGAAGAAAACAGATACTAATCAAATGTCCACTGTAATCAAGTGTTATTCTATGGATCACTGAGCTGGCCCAAGAGGATTGAACATATCAACCATAGAGGTAAAAGTAGAGATGAAATAATTGTGAAATATTTTCCATTCGGAATCTCAGATTTGCCATCAACGTCATTATGGACTTCAGTCCACCCATCTCGTTTTTTTTTAAATACGAAGTCCATCGCGTGATATGGTTTTCTATTCAAAGTGTACAGTTTTGTTGCATACTGAGTTAAAAAAAAAGTTTTTCTTTTCGTTTGGCAACACTTCCGTTTCAGCTGGATTAGAACCACAAATAAGCTACTTCCTAAACCAAATAATTGCTACACGACAGGTGTTCTATACGGCCCGCTTCATTTGGTACGAGTCTATAAATATGTAGCAGATGTTTGACTGTTGACAAAGTCGGGAGCAATACTCGAAAACTACCTAAATGTTGCAAGAAAAACATACCTGGAGAAAGAATGACGTGTGATTATTATATTAAAGTCTGTTTTTAAGTACGCAAGCATGACGTTGAAAAACAGGTTTCCGAACGATCAATGAAGATAAGCAGCGTCAATCCTGGTAAGTACCTAGACGGGTGACCGATTGAAAATAATAGATTATGTAATCTTGAATGTAAAATTAGTTTACTGGATAATTGTTCGGAATTGTTAATCGGGAGCCAAGTTCCTTTTGAGTTCCCGACATTCAATTACGCGTAAATACTCTTAGGAACGGTATGAATCCACCTCTTCTCTCCCCAGCTATGGGTTAATTATTAAGACTTGTATCGCTATATCATTATTAACTCCAATACAATTTCTTACAATCTAAAACATATGTTCTAGATCTAAATAAACTGCAAAGAGTAAATAAGCTTTTAAAAAGGAACCAATCAAATTCGGAACGCGACTTTGCTCTGCAAACATCCGACGAACTATGGTTGAAAATATTTAGGAAAACTTCTCATCTTGAGGTATAGGAACCAACTTACTGAAAAAGCTTTTTCTATATCTATCTTCTTTCCCATGATAGCTCAACCAATCAAAATCGACTTCCTTATTTTTTTTTGTATCTGATCCCTAAAGTCACCCACAAGAAGTCCGTGTAAAGATACACTTCCAGTAAGAAATAATAATCTGCTGAACTATTATTAAACAATTGAAGCATACATCTAATATATATATATATATATATATATATATATATATATATATATATGTAAGCAAATATATGGATATAGATCCGACAGTATGAAGAAAAATATACTGAAAAAAAAATCTTAATATGCGATTATGCTGTTTTAATGTTTAATGTCAACGTCGGACGTTTCGGTCTAATAGACCATCTTCAGGACATATTCATAAAACAGAAATAAGATAGACCATATACAATTCAACATGAAAAAGACGATGGACATAAAAGCAATACCAATCCAAACAGATAACTGAGTTTTTTTTCAGTATATTTTTCTTCATATATATATATATATATATATATATATATATATATATATATTAGATAGATAGATAGATAGATAGATAGATAGATAGATATGAACATAAAATAAAAGATAAAGAGATGCAAAGAGATAGATAGAGACAGACAGACACCTAAATTGACAATTGCTTTAATGGTTAGCATAATGATAATTGAGTCCGAGAAACCGTGTTCTCACCCTGGTTGAAGTAGCTTGAGTTCATTTCGGATTATGCATTTGGAAATTGTATGAAGATGCCAGCAAAGAGAGTATTCCTTTTAACTACTACCATATAAACTAGAACAATACTACACTTTCAACAAAAGATGTGCACTTCCAAGTACTGTCCAGAGAAATGTCAGGGGCGTCTGATGAATTAATATATCATGTGATATATTATTTGATCTCCACTAATTCTACATAAGACATACTTATAGTTTTAAGCATGTGTGCTGAGATATAGCCTTAGTTAAACCAAACCGTATGTTTTATTCTTTTTACTTAAAAAAAAATCTGTTCCTTTATACATTTATGTATGCCAAGGTGTATTTCATTAGATAAGGAAGGTATATAATTAGAGCGTCTATTTGGAGTAAATAAGTTAATCTTTCCAATTAACAGAAACGAATTCATATATTCCTTCGTTTACTTTTCGTGCTATCTAATTTAGTCATCTGGTATTTTTTCTTTTTTTTCATCTTTGTTTATTTCTTCTATTTTTCTTTTCTGCATTTTCTTTCTTTTCTTCTTTTTTTTTTCTCTAAACGTTTCTTTTTTTGACGTGCTTAACTTCCCATTTTCTTTCATTTTGCTTTCTTTTTGCTTCTTATTTATTCATTCTTTCCTTCTTCGCTTCTTCGTTTCTTTACTTTTCTTTTTTTCTTTCTTTCATTTTAAACTCTTTTCTTTCTTTCTTTTTCATCTTTCTTTATTTTCCTTTTCTTCATTTTATTCTTTATTCTTTTTTTTGTCTCTCATTTTCTGTTTCTATCTTTTTCTTCCTACTCATGTATCTTTTTATAGAACGTCTTGGAATTTTTTGTTTTTTCCTTTTTTTTTTTAATTTTTCAGTCATTCAGTTTTTTCATCCATTCATTCGTTATATTATCAATTTCTTCCGCTGCTTTCGATTACTGTTTTCTTTTTAAGCTTCTTTTTCTTCTTATTTTCTTCTTTATTGGGCATATTTCTTTCTTTATCTTGTTTCATTATTCTTCTTTTATTTATTATTCTCTTTTTTTTTGCTATTCTTGTTTTTATTCTTGGTATTTTTCAATCTCACTCTCATTTTTTCTACATATCTGTCTTCAATGACAGTTTTAGAAAATTTCGCGAATTCTTTCGTTTTTCATTTTTTATTTTATTTACTTTTTTCGTTATTTATTTACTTCTTTATCTTCTTTTTCATTCGTTTTTAAGCTTCTGTTCATTTTTAATGCTTTATCTTTCTTTACATCTTGCTTGAATCATTCTTTCTTCTTTCCTTTCTTTCTCTCTCCTCTTGTCATTTAATGTTTTCATTTTCCTTCTTTCTTTCTTTTTCTCTGCTCTTTCAATTTAAAGTTTGCATTCTTCCTTATTTTTTTCTTTTTCTCTCCTCTTTCCATGTATTTATTATTCCTTCTTTTCTTTCTTCTTTCCATTTAATGTTTTCATTCATACTTCTTTTCTTTCTTTTTCTCTCCTTTTTCTATTTAATGTTTTCATTCATCCTTCGTTTCTTTCTTTTTCTCTCTTCTTTCCATTTAATCTTTTTCATTCTTCCTTCTTTCTTTCTTTTTCTCTGCTCTTTCTATTTAAAGTTTTCATTCTTTCTCAATTTTTTCTTTTTCTCTCCTCTTTCCATTTAATGTATCCATTAATCCTTCTTTTCTTTGGTTTTCTCTCCTCTTTCCATTTAATGTTTTCATTCATCATTCTTTTCTTTCTTTTTCTCTCTTCTTTCCATTTATTTTTGTTCATTTTTCTTTCTTTTCTTTTCCCTCTCCTCTTTCCATTTAATGTTTTCATTCATCCTTCTTTTCTTTTTTTTGTCGTTCTTCTTTTCTTTCTTTTTCTCTCCTCTTTCCACATAATGTTTAATTCTTTCTCCTCTACCTTCTTACTTTAATATGTTTTCTTTTATTTTCTTCTTGCTACTTCCCTATCTTTAAAAGAACGTTTCGGAAATCTTCGCAAATATCTATGTTCAGAGTCGTAATAATTCTTTTATCCATTTCTGTACGGTTGACATGTGCCGATGGGCCGGTCAGAATGCGCAAGCCGATATTGATAGTTTTAATATTTTGTTTCTACCCGAAGCAAGAGCAGAAAAGTTCGAACGAAATTACAGTGTATTTCGTTTTTTTTACTTTGCTTTGACTCTCATATTACGCTCGTCTGAGAACCACATAAATATATCTCGCTTGCAAGTTCCTTTTCATTCTCCGAAGAAAGTGCCGGCTCTCCAAGAGGAAATTACGAAGTATTTTACTCGATTGCAAGCCTTACAAAAATTATATACGTGTATACTTTTCTCACATATTCAGTGGTTTTTGCAAACACCTATGCTGTCTCTGAAACATTGTCGACAAATGGCTAATTCTGAAAATTGCACGGTGCCTACACGCCAGTGACATCTATATATACGGTTCGCTAAACTCAATGATTTCGGATTTTATTGCCTCTTAAATAATTTGCCGGATCTCTTGAAACATTCCAGAGCAATACTTTTGGACAATTTCCGATAGAGTGAAAAGATTTATTTCTATTTAAGCCATTTATGATATTCATTGACCCTAGCTTACATAGGCAAAAGGCCAAAACAGACGAAAGAGGGAAGAGAAAAAAAAAAGGAAATTCTTACACCAATTTTGCAGATTTGAAAGACCCGCCTTCTTAGGAAATCAGCTTTCAGAATTTTTGCTTTTACTGACGATCGAATATCGAACTCTCAGTGCTGATTGATATCACCGTTATCCTTATCGAAACGTACATGTCATACTTATAAGAAATGAATATTTAGCACAGATCCTATTCATTGAACAACTAAAAGTTGAAACTTTGATACATTTGGTTTCTACTCTGCTAACAGTTGCTTAGGTACCCACAGAAAATTACGAGTTTTAAATGCCTGAAAAAGAATCGCAGCTTTAAGGAATTATCAAGAATTATGATTACTCGACGTTCAATTTAGAACAGAATAATTTTAATGTGTATTCTCTCAGGTAACGTATAAAATAGGGGTAACGCTACTCTCAGATAAAAATATTTACGAATTTTCTCTGCTGCGTTCATAGAATTTTCTATACTGACAAGTTTTCTCATCTATGTGCCAAGGTTTTAAGGATGTCGGCAATCAAGCCCATCCACAACTTATTTTTGTTTCTATTGTCGTTAATACATTGTTACTTATAATTGAAAAATACATAAACGCATGTCGTGCAATGGAAAGTAAGTATTAATATTAACTAGATCAGACTGATACTTATTAAGAAAGAGCATTGGATTACCGCCCTCTGATGATAATCACAGACGACAGGGTTTTGAATTAACCGTCACACACTGACGATAATAACAGACGGCGCGAAATTTGAAAGAATCAATTTCTTTTTCGGTGACTTTTCATAGCGAAAAGGCGAATTGTTCCTCCACCCCGCCTGCAAAAACATGTAAGTTTTCAAATACAGACACTGATGATTGCTTTGAACTCTTCAAATTTCATATCATTTCTCATTTTTTTTTCTTTTGTAAAATGACCTGTCGATATATTTTTTAACATTGCTTCGTACAAATTCTATGTCTTTTGTTTCCTTTGGACACAGGCGAGTTCAGCAAAAACTGTTAGCAGGTTAAATACAACAGGAGCTTATAAAATCTCATCAAAAGTTTTGGGGATCCTCAACAATATATATATATATATATATATAGATAGATAGATAGATAGATAGATAGATAGATAGATAGATAGACAGAAGCACATGTAATTATAACCAGCAGTGTGGGAGCGATAATTTAAAATTTCGTCAGATATACAACTCTCTCTCGTATATCTAACTACCAACACCTCTTGAGAGCGTTTTTCCTTGAACGAGACACACAATGTACTGCTGTCTGCTTATTTGTTTATAAGAGGGAGAGCGATAACGAGAGACAGCGAGAGAGAGAGAGAGAGAGAGAGAGAGAGAGATAAAGAAAAAGAATGTGTTTGAGATATATAGTGTTGTATTACCGACACATGATGTTAGTCACAGGTGACGAAATTTCAAATTAAGCTCCTCACACCGCTGACTATAATTACAGGCGGCGCGAGATTTCAAAGAATCAACCATTTTCTCGATGAGTTATTCTTTTCTAACCCGTAAAAAAATAATATCAGTACCCAACTAGTGACACTGATCTTTACTTTCAACTCTTCATCTTCTACTTCACTTCTCATTTTACCTTTTGTAAAATGTCCTATAAAAATATTTGTGAAGATTTCATTGTTGAAATTATATGTCTTATTGTTTTCTTTGGACTTAAACAAGTTCATCAAAAACTAATTGCAAGTCAAATGTACGCAGGAGCTTACAAAATTTCATTAAAAGTTTTGATACACGCGTCAACAGTTAGACTCAGTGATATTACCTGATTTCATTTGAGCCTCCCCCCAACATATTTTCTAAAATCTTATTGTATATCCCCAGACGTTTAAGGGCGTGGACAATGATAGCTTTATGGACATTTTGTTTTAATTACCATACCTGAATTCCTTTTCTGCCACTCTTTCAGTCAATCTTTTACTAGAAAAAAAACATATTTTTCCATACATCTCTCGACATCAGTCTGCTAAATGAATTTTAAGCTTTCCTCATTATTCGTTGTAGAACATCCCTTCTTCTTTTTCTGAAGTTAACAGAATATAACTTGTTCCACCTATTGACTTATTACTTATTCCCAACTGAAAAATACATGCGCCTGAAATATTTTAATAGAAGACATGACTTTAAACTTCACCTGTTTTCAATCGCTTCAACATTAAAAATTATTAATATTGCACTTTAGCAGTCTTATATACTGGGAATCAATCATTCATCTAATTACCTGCCAATCAGGTCTTGTTCAGTTCATGACTGACAAAAGATTTTACTGCTGAAGACTGACATTTATTTCTGCGGGAGACATTTTGCCAACCAATCCTATAGAATCCAGTTTTTCCGGCTATACAACCCCTAGCTAGTGTTGGTGGGGGGGGGTGAAGAGATGGATTCATACTTTTCCCAAGGCTATTTGTTGCCTGATGTTGTAGGAAATTGTGGAATACTATCGGCTCCATGCTGTTCAGAAAACTTTAATATTCAATAATTTAGATATAATGTCAAGCGCTATTTACATTCCTCCTGATTATTCTTTTTATTCATCTTAGCAATGTTTTTATTTTCTAATTCGTCCATACCCAGTAGCCACTTGAACTAGATTTTAAAAAAAATAAATACGGGAGCCGCTAATAAAGAAAAAAAATCGCAAATGGCAGCAATACTTCCACCGCAAAAACTTGGGCAGCAACGGAAGTCAATACATGACAGCTAACAGCAGCATTTGCAACCTCATCAGCAGCCAAGTTTCAGTTTAAGGCTCTAAATTTATTGCAGCAAATATTCCCACTGGGAAATGTCCTAGTGGGTAACAGCGTTTTGAAATCGTGGCTGTGAGTTCAATATCTGTTACAAGTTCTCTGTATTTCACTCAGTGAAAGTAGACGAACAATAACTGAACAGTACTAAATAAAAATAACAGTCATGAGCAGTGGAACAAGAACAATCTACACCCGGTAAATAAATAAAATGTTCAGTTCGGAATTCCCTGTAGGTTACCCAGATCGATATACACCTGAGGAAGGCCGGTGGGTACAGCGTCCGAAACGTTATGCTAACAACAACAAAGATGAGGACATAGTTCGAATATACATATTGTAAATAATTGCTTTACAAATGTTCAGTTCAGAATTCCCTGTAGGTTACCCAGATCGATATACACCTGAGGAAGGCCGGTGGGTACAGCGTCCGAAAGATGAGGACATAGTTCGAATATACATAGTGTAAATAATTGCTTTACAAATGTCAGAAAGCTGTTTGAGTAAATGAATCAGTTATAAAAAACAAAAACAATTTGGCACATTAGATGTATTTCTATTAGGTATGCTGCATAATGAAGGCCTTATTGAATTAAATTAATTTTGTTCGTATTTTTTTTTATTTGACATTAATATGCTAATCGATTTTTTAAAGTTTTGTGTAATTACCGTGATTATTTTTACAGGCTGTCATCTTTTACGATGGTTTATTTTTCAGTGTTTTGGTTTGTTTCTCTAATGTTTGCTCTACAACATTTATTAAACTTGAATTAATGGACGTAGAAATGACTTCGTTTGAGAAAGAAATTAAATCCCTTACTAACACAAACAAAAAGGAGATCATAATTTTGATTTTAAAAACACATCTTTGATAAAAATAAATAATAAACAACCTATTGAGGAAAAAAATTCCAAGAAGCAATATAAATATGTAAACAACACACATTAAAACATACCATAAACGCGATATATGATAAATATTTTAGCATAATAATTGTGAGTTCAATCACTGAGTATGGTAGTACAGACTATAATTTATAAAGGATATCACTTCTTTTTCTGAATTTAAACAGAATATACCTTGTTTCTCTTACTGACATGCCAGCAAATCGTAATTAATTTCCTTGGAAAATAAATATGCGTATTAATTAGTTCAGGTTGAATATCACCTGTTTTAATTCGCTTCAACAGTGACCATTAGTGATATTACGCATTACTGGGATTCAACCATTCATCCATTTGCCTGCCAGTCATGTCTCGTTCAGTTTATGACTAACAGAAGATTTTAGCGCAGCAGTAAATATGTAAACAACATACATTAAAAACACCATACACATTATATTTTTGCATGATAATTGTGAGTTCAATCCCTGAAAAGGGTAGTACAGACTATATTCTATAATCATTAGAATGAAGGATATCAATACCTGAGCATTACTAAAAAAAAAAAAATAGCAAGACAGGATTTGTCCCCAGACGTTCGAAACAGAACGAGAAAAATTATGGCCATTGATCAATTAAACTGTCAATTTCGAAATTCCTTGCAGGGTAGACGGATTGACAGACACCTGTAGAAAGCGGCCGTGTACAGTTATAGAAATTCTGTCAAAACAACAGTAAAGACAAAAACAAAACATTATTCCAACTGACAAGACAGTAAATAATTATCTGCAAATGTTTGTTCAATCTCCCACGAAAAAAAACTATATATCCAGGAGCTATTTTGAAGCGTTGAAATATTCGCATCTAAGGACGCGCTTAGCCACAAAAATAAACTAAAAAATAAGCAAAACATGTTATGTCTGCATTCCTATAAAGCTTATTATTCAAGAAGTATTCAAAAGCAAGATTTCAAAATGTCCTTTATTCATATTCCATTTGTAATATATTTTTCCGAATGTAAGTCCTGCTGGAATTCTGTTCAGCTGCTTTTAAAATTGACAGTAAAAGATGGCATTATCATTCCCTTGTGAATTTACCTTTTAAAGTGCAACGAACATAGGCTGGTACGATGTTTGGCGTCAACGTATAAGTAACCAGTGACTCAATCGCTGTACTTTTTTCCCCTGTAATTGAGAACACTAATGCATTTTCGATATTCAGTTAATGTGACATAACTTATTTATGCTGACCTTTCACAACGCTTCCTGTCACTTTACGGTGGAGGTTTTCCTCCAAATCACATTGAAATGCGTATAAAATTACACCAGCCACAATGACAGATCGTTGTTTTATTGGAACTGATATTGTAAAAGGGGACAACAGGACGGATGATATTTCTTATAATATAACCAACACATCAGACAAGAATTTTTTTTTTCATGAATCTGTCAATTTCGACTTCACGCCATTACGTCTTTTACTCCATATTGAGTAATAAACCTGCTTTTTTTTTACTCACACGTGTCAAATGAGGAGTATATTCAAAACAGTAGGGCTTGGTTCAACCCTTACAAATGGCACTAACATTATTCCAGACGAGCTTAAAAAGCTAATTACTATGTCACGTGCCTATTCATGAAGTGGGCGATCTTGGCTCTCTACACTTTCCATTCTTTGGAGTTCCTAACGATGTTTTTATTTTTCTTACTCCTCCCCTTCCCTGTCATCTACTTAAGCTTATTTGTTACTAGTAGTAGAGCCCGGCGTTGCCCGGGGATGTAACAGTAAGAGATAGATCAAGTACCGAC
The DNA here is from genome assembly GCA_903632075.3 of Acanthosepion pharaonis. Lineage (NCBI taxonomy): Eukaryota > Metazoa > Mollusca > Cephalopoda > Sepiida > Sepiidae > Acanthosepion > Acanthosepion pharaonis. The sequence goes on along the minus strand of CAHIKZ030005098.1, from coordinate 1,195,567 downwards.
CATCATAAAGACTGAAAAATAAAAATGACAAAGATTATTGTTTAAGGTTGACGGACACGCATGTCTTAATTAGTTTTCTCTTTTTTGTTTTTCTTTTAACGAATTGGTCAAACCCAAACTCAAACAAAAACATTGTTTTCAATCGTTATGAGTCTACCGATTGAATAGAATTTTATTTTAAACAATTATCTTGTAAATGGAATTTTTAAAGCATTCTGAATGTAAAAATAAAGAAAAAAGTGTGCAAGACAATATGAAACACTACCTGCCAAAAAAGTGATGTTTTGTTGAAATCGGTTGAAAAATGTAGGAAATCCGATCCCATATATAAACGAACAGACACACAGACACACAAACAACCTGAGTTTTATAGTAAGTATAACTCGATATGAGTTGTCCCCCTTTCATTCTGGCGACAGCGATCCCTCTTAACCGTGTTTTCAAAATGATTTCGTGCAAAAACAATTGTGGTTTTCCAATTTTTGGCGCTGTCAGAACAAACGCAAGGTAATTTTACGTAGTCCTTTCAAGTTTTGTTGAAATCGGTTGAAAAATGTAGGAAATCCGATCCAATATATAAACGAACAGACATACACACACACACACACACACAACCTGGGTTTTATAATAAGTATGATGTTGTATTATGGTTTCTCCTCTCCCTCTTTTCTTCAATAAATGTTTATGTTTCAAAATTTCCAGACCTTCCTTTCTTATTATGTATCCTAAACATTTAACCACTTTCATTGCGATTTCATGTATAAGTTTCCTTTTGTTAAGATTTTTCTTAAAGCGTCCTAGTTGTTTCCACATTCCGGACATGTTATTCTTAATATCCTTCTTTATAACAACGTTTCATTTGTTTCGCTTCAACTTTGAGGTAATTGTCATGCATTCACTGTAATTTAGGACAGATAAGACATGGCGGTTTAGCAATCATTTCTTTTTTTTTCTTAAGTTATTGTCTTTTGTCTTAATATTGTACTTAGTTTTTGTAAAGCTTCCTTTGTCATTTAATTAAGATGGATCTCACTATCCAGTTGGTATGTATATAATGAGATAATCTTGCTAAATAGCTCGTTGAAATAGACAAGAACCAGGCAAACAATTTTTACTTATTATTTCCAGATGATATTTGTTTTTGACAATGTCATTCTAGTATTCTCTTTCTGTTAGTAGACAGACCATCATATATATATATATATATATATATATATATATATATATATATATATATATATATATATATATATATATATATATATATAAAACACAACTTATTGCCTACTTGAAATGTTATAAATTCTCTTTCGGCTTCGTTAAAATATAGGAATTTTATTTTAATTTCATTTATAGGCAGTTCAGCTTGTGCTTCAGAAGGTTCTAATCTTCTAAATATAAAATTTTGTGATTTTCGTTAGTTCGTCTGTCACAGCTTCTAAATAGCTCTACCGGAGTAGATTGTTCTAGTTCCTAGTGATTATACCCAAATATGTGTAAGTTCAATACCAGGCCACAGCAGTGGAAAACCAAAATATGTAGAGTTGAGTTAAAGGGAAATAACAAAGATATCAAGAAAAGACATGGCACGTGGAAATAGAACAATCTAACCAGGTAAACGATATACAGGGTTCGGATCAAAATTCCAATCACCTGAAGAAGGCAGGAGCGTACAATGGCTGAAACGTTGTGAATATGGCATTGAAGATGACGATAAAAATACGAATAATGTAGATAATGCAAGCATGTCAAGAATCGATGTTTTCTGATAACAGGAAAAACGATATTGCGCAAACATATTTTTTTTAAATATATTAAAAATAATCGTAAAATAATGAGATTTTTTTGTTGCCAAATAGCTTTTCTCGTTTATAAATGTAAATGGTCTTATTTACAAAAGATTAAAAATATTTTTTTTTATAACACAAGTCGCTAATTTACGAGTTAAATTTGAATTTGGGTTGGTAAACTGATATTTCTATTACCGGCTAACAACTAACATACAATGAGGCTTAAATGTGGCATTAAAAATTTGTGTTTCATAGGTTTTCTTTTAACAAGATCTCAATATTATGAGATTATGAATTTTAGAAATATCTGTAGTTGTGTCGGATTTTGATCCCTCCCTTGTATCCAGATGATAATATACTCGGTGACACTGGTTCCTCGAACTGAAATGTTTACATGTGTTAATCTAATTCGACGGGATCGCTATAACATTGTCTAATGCATGTATATTTATACTCTATATTCCAGTTTTCTCAATATGAAATCAATGAGATTTTACATATTTTTTATTACTATCAATTCACATATTCAATTAAATGTGGGTTATTATTCCCATGCAGATGCAAGGTGTGTCCGGCAGTAAACAAAATGTATTTACACAGTCCTCGGCTATTATACCAAACATTTCCGAGCAGGTCAATGGCAAGCTATTAAAGAACGTAACGCGCGTGCTAATGTACTAACAGATGAACAAGCAGTTCAACACATATATATATATATATATATATATATATATATATATATATATATATATATATATATATATATATATATATTTATATCCAAGTATAGGATTGGTGTATACAGTGTAAATTCCAATAACCAACAAATACTATGCTTAAAAGCATGCTCAATACAAAGTAGAGCAAATATAATTATTTATTCGAAAATTATAACATAAATATGTTATAAAATCACTACAAGAATAGCCATTTCTTTTCAACACATCCGGTGTCTTATCACGTGATAGTGTTGAATGTAGAATAAAGGGTTTTAAAAGGGTCAAATCAATCAAACACCCCTCGCTACGGGAAACGCTTTTACATAAGCTGGAATGACCAATCAAAATCCAAGTATATGAGAATTCAAAAAACTTGACAAGAACTTTGTTTATAACAATTATTTAATGCTTTAATGTTAGGGTTAGACTAAAATAGAATTCATTATAACTAATTAATATTAAATTATACTATAAAATTCAAAATTCAAAATGACCAAATTTACATCTTAAATTTAAGCTATATTAATTTTTTAAAAATTATAAAATTAGTTAAAGGAGAAACTGAGGAAAAAATAAATATGTTTTGTTATTTATTTTGATTTTATTGAAAGGCCAAATATTAATTTGGAATAAAAGTTAAAATCTAATGTTGTCCTGAGCTTCGTTACAACTTAGGTACATTTGAAGTGATGATATGCACAGGGGAGAGTGAAATCTTGCAAAACACAATACATATACAATCAGATTATAATGCACAAGCACATAGACATATTTAGATGTATAAATACATGTGTGTGTAGTCTATTGTAACTTTTAAATTAGGGACCTCAGCAAAAAAAACTTGCTTTTATTTTAGTGCTTTTATTTTAGTTTTAATTTCAAGCTAAAAGAATACTTGAATGTTTCTAAGAAGCAAAATATTTTGCTGTATTTGAAATCAGTCATTGTTTTTTGATGCCAAATTAGCAAATTTGGCATAAAGAAACAATGAGCATTTCTTATTCTTCGTCTTGCATAGCTATAAAATTCACATTATTAAAATAAATCTTCCAAACATAAAATATAATTTTCTGAAATTTTATTTGAGGAATATCAGCTGATTTAAAGTAAAATTAATCTGGTTTGAAACAAATATTATTTAATTTAAGCAGAAAATATCGCAGAAATCTATTTTAACCAGATATTAACTGTGTTTTGAACCGACAGTAGCCGTGTTCAAGTGTCTGACAAAGTGATGATAGATCTAATGTCGTTCTACAGAGACTATTTGTAAAACATAATTGAAAAAAAATGACGTGAGCGCATTTTTTATTTAATTTTTAAATATTAATTTATCTTTCAAATTTAGTAAAATATTCTCGGCAATCTAATTTAGATTTAAATGTAATATCGTCATCGCTCTTATTTTCTGATAATGTCGTCCATTGTCGCCATTACATTACAGAGAACGACACGTTTATATACTAATAAAAACTAATATCAAAATTATTTTATAATTTTGGTGTTTGATGATTGGTATTAACCTTTTCCATTTATGATTAATAATTTTTTTTTTGTTGCATAATAATTACAATAATATCAACATAACCGCTGAAATTAATACAGGTTTCAAATTTTTCTAATTAAAATTTTTACAAATATAGACAATTCTTGTAAAAGTTCATTATTCGTCGATTTTTTTCTTAGGGCGCTAATCACCTCATAGTAATTAAAAGCTTTTGTAATTAAACAATGTCAGAGTTTTGTTTCCTTTTCTATTTTAGGATTCAGAGCATAGTTTCGGTAAATGACATTTCTGTTTAACAAAAAGAAATCGATGATTTAAATTATCCAAGGAGTCATACTTTTAGCTAATATAAATATGAAGGTCCTTGAAATTTAATTTATTGACATTTCATAAAATTAATTAAGAGGCTGTTAAGAGTTGTACAAAAATCTTTTTGCAAAAGAACATTTTTCAAAAACTTATTTTAATTCATTTGTGAAATTTTCAAAATTTTATTAAACCCCAACAAATTTACAATTTTTTAATTTTTGCTACAATTTTCAAAACAATGTGTTTTTTACCGAAAAAGATATCCGAAACTAATCCTTGGCCAACCTGCTGACGCAAAAAAAAAGCAAGATTTTAACAAAGAATTAGATCTTGCTAGAATGGACTAAGAATAAAAAAAAATAAAAAAATGATGATAAAAGTTTGATTTTTATCAAGTTTGGGGCAATTTTCATCAAGCTATGCTCCTTTTTTGAAAATTTTTGGAGGAACACAATTTAAAAGAAAATGTACAGTTTTTTTTATAACTTTAAAATAAAACGTACTTTGACTGCCGTACAGTTTATTTTTTCACCATATTTTTTTTAAACCTGCTAGAACTGGACAGTTTTTGGCAAGCTTTTGCTTCGTAATTAATTTAAGTGAATATATATATATATATATATAGATGTGTGTGTGTGTGTGTGTCTGCGTGAGAGAGAGAGAGAGAGAGAGATTGACTGTGAGTGTAACTCCCACATTTGTAGATGTTTACCAGTGTATTATAAACGTAATGCCTCCACTGAGGCACTGAGTTTAGGATACACTAGAATATATATATATATATATATATATATATATATATATATATATATATATATATATATATATATATATATATGAGAATATTCTAGATGAATGACGTTTTCAGCTCTATAAATAAAATATTAAAAAATGCCAACCGGCTGTAATGTAAGGATACTATATATAAAACTATGTGCCGAATTAGGCTTTTAAAATCATTCAGTGTGTCCGCATATATATATATATATATATATATATATATATATATATATATATATATATATATATATATATATATATATATATATATATATTAATGGAAGTTCTTATGTTCAGTGATAGAAATACACACAGATATTTTGGTCACAATAATCCATTTTAATTCGATTTATTATTAACATAGGATGAAAACGAGACTTGGTTTTTGATGTTTAGGAGAATTTCTGTTGGATCAACAACTCCAATCGTGCATGAAATGAATATACAAAAACGAATTTTCAA
>CAHIKZ030005098.1:1177500-1187500 GCA_903632075.3 Acanthosepion pharaonis | reverse complement strand
CGTAAAATCATTTGACATATATTCTAAAGGTTTTAACCTTTTTCTCTCGCTGCCTTCCTTTTTAATAACATTTCAACTTGATAGATGCCGTTTGGATTTTCAGGAGTTACCGGTCTTTTTAAAAGGGAAGATCATACATTGTACGCTACGGCAAAGGATTTACTGCACCTAATGCAAAATGCTTTTTTAATTGATTTATTAATAACAAATTATATTTTAATGTCGTCCTTCTTTTCATTTTAATTTATTTTATAGATCTACTATTTTCCGCATATTTTTTACTAAGAATTGTCACCTGCTGTGTGTTTTTCTTCCAATTCATACTTTTTCTGGAATCAAAATTATTTATTTATATCTTTCTCTTTATTGATATTTCTTTTCTTATTTTGTTGATTTCTTTCTTTCTGAAGTTTTGTTTTCTTATGATGTTATTTGATTTTGTTTATTCATTCTTTCTTTTTGCACGTTTTGGCAGTGAATTTCTTTCTTCCTTATTTTAAAATGATTTTCTTCCTTGGTTTATTATTATTGTTATTATAGGTGTTTTTTTTTCATCCTGCGTTCTTGAATTGTAATGATGTAAATTGGATCATTATATGCTTCCAATTTTTCTCTGCTCATTCCTCTTTTGTATTGACATTATTCGCTTTCTTTCTTTCTTTCTTTCTTTCTTTCTTTCTTTCTTTCTTTCAGCTGACTTTGTTTCTTTCAGTTTTCTTTCTTTATTTATTTATTTCTCTCAGTTTTCTTTCAGTCTTTATTTCTTTATTTCTTTTAATTTTCTTTCTTTCTTTCTTTCTTTCTTTATTGATGTTTTATGTTTCTGTTTTTGTTGGTTTTTTTCGGGTGATATTTATTTTTTATTCTCTTTCTTTCTATTGTTCTGTCGTTGGATGCATTTTTTTTATTTATTGCTTTGTTCTTTTCAAATTAGCTCGACTCTTCGACCGATAAAATCATTTTACCCAATCACGAATTAGTCTCGACATACTTTGTCAACAAGCGAACCATTCGTTTTATGCTTCGTCAGCGGACAAACCACATTCTCTTGTTGTTCACCTGTGGTCACAACTGCCGCCTGTCATGTTTCAACGTAACTTCAAATACCAGAACTGTACAATTTTAACGCTACGGTAGGTGATTCCTATGCCTGACAGCCTCTTCGAACAGACAGCTTCCTTGCCTTTTGACCCATTTTCAATCGTTAGCCTTTTGTCTTTATGATTCACTGATTATGCCGTGGAAGAGTCATCATTTATAGTCTTTTCAAATTTGCTTCTTGTGTTGCATTTCGTTCAGTTGTGCATAATTGATGCGCATTTGACAGTAAGTCTAATATAGTTTTCAAATCACCAACAGAAAATATATTTCCCTCTAAAGCAACAACTTTGAATTATAACGTTTAAACCTAGCATCCGGAAACTATTATTTGTCCCTCAAAAAAGATAAATAATAATCTTTTAGAAGGACGGTGTATCTCTATCCCAGGTTTCATTAGTCAAAACGATTTTTGGTGTCAAGAAACAAAATATATTACCTAATTTGATGGTACTAATTTCGAAAACAACCGTAGTTTTTTTATGGTTAGCTACCGTTTTTGCTATACTTAAATTGCTCATTCCAGGAAAAAAAGATCAGTTTACAATCTTGGCTGATCACAAAATTTAATTAATAACTGCCGTAACAACCCATCAATTTTCAGATAGGCCGAGCAATTTATATCAGCCACCTGAATAAACTATTTTTATAAAAAAAAAAAAGTTTTTTTAATCAAAAATTAAATTAAAAGTAACTAAGTCTTCCAATTTATTGCCAAAATTCCAATTGACTATTACTTTATTAGTAATACACTTTGGTAAACCTGATAATTAAGATGACATCAACAAATGAATTCCTAAAATCTTTGTTTGATATTCATAAATTTATACCTTCCCTGAGTGGATCAAAAGAGACTTAAATAACATTCAACATGACAGACAATCAAGAAAGAAAAAAAAATACCATAGTTCTTATGTTCACGAAGTTTTTATTTCTGCTGTTAATTTATTAAATGATTTGGCGAAAATACTTGTTTGTCTTGGTATATTCAGTTGCGTTATTTTTAAAGACTTAAGGTCTGATTGTTATAGTAAAAATAATATTTCTCAATAAACATACAATATGTGTTGATTTAAATACCCATTGAGAGGTTTCTACGACTTTATTTTGAGAAATATTGCCATTGCTCAATAACATATATTCAGAACATTGTAAGGGGAAAGAAACTGTGGAACTTGAAAGGATAGCACGAATATTGGTAAAAAAATGTTGAGTGACTAGTTGATTTCTTTACTGGTTTACACTTACTTATTTTAATTGTATCTATCATGAGAGGATTTTATTATTGTAATATTTAAGAGTGAAAGGTCAAAACTGTCCATTGTCTACGGCAATACAAAACTGCCGGAAGATATATAGCTAAGACTAGGAATCTCCACTATTTGGCATAAATTTTCTATATTTAAGTTTAAAATGAATTTTTTTACAACGAAAAAACATTCTTGAAGATTTTATTTTAGTTTAAAAAAAAGTTTAATCATTAAATTTATGATTTCCATAACCGTTATATTCTCAACATATAGACGTAAACTGTGCCCCCTGTTCAGTAAACATCTACTTCGTGTGGCTCTCGGACCTTTATACATGGTGGACTTCACATTAAAAAATGGGGTACTTCTGCTATATATGAAGAAGGACGCCCTATCATCACTTTCTTGTCTCCCAGGTCCTAGTAAGTGATGAATTATTTCTTATCCTACAATCGAATTCTACCAGGCAAATATTTGCTCGATATCTCCATGGGAAGAGAACAGATGAATTACATTCCAGTCAAACATTTTAGCGAATCGCCATTATTCTCTTCGTATTCCATTAGTGAGATGTAAGATCTACTCAACCAACTTCTTTCAAAGGACCTTTGCTTTGTGAAATCAACTCCCAAGTGTATCCTTCCTAAAATTGTGCCCTGTTCATGTTTAAGTTTAAACGTTTTCTTCTACACATATTCCCGAGACTGTATCCTCTCATTCATTAACCCTCTACCACGAGTAGCTCTTGTGTCTTTTACACGGTGACTATTATTGTTAATAAAAAATGTAAATAGTATTTATATAATTATGATTCCATATAATATGATATATGATATATTATGATATATATATATATATATATATATATATATATATATATATACATATATATAAGTGAACACAGAAGTCAACACATAGAGGAGTCAGTCTGTTTCATCCTAGACGCAATCGTCAGGCTACCTGACGGTGGCCTGATGATTGTGTCTAGTATGAAACACACACACACACAAACACACACACGTACACAAACACACACGTACACAAACACACACACACACACACACACACACACATATATATATATATATATATATATATATATATATATAAGTGAAGATAGAAGTCAATACTTAAAAGGAGACATTCAGTCTGATGCTAGACGCAATCGTCAGGGAACCTGACGGTTGCCTGACGATTGCGTCTAGCATGAAACAGGGGTCGCCTCTAAGTGTTGACTTCTATGATGACATTTATATTTACACACTCTATCTCTGATGTTGAGCACTTTATCCCTAAATATACCATACAATAAGACCATATTTCTTAATATATATATATATATATATATATATATATATATATATATATATATATATATATATATGCATGTTTCATTAAAAGTTATAGAGAAGTTTTGTCTATTTATTTTAAGTGAATTCCTTTCATATTGTAGAATAAACTTTTTAGCATTATCACGGAAACACGAAAGAAAATCACAATGTTGATACATGTCTTTATGAACTGCAATGCGATATTTGCTAACTGCGTTTCAGATGCACGATTTTATTGTTACATAGCAAACTTTGATGTAAATAAAACAAGCTATCATTTTTTCAATCTACGCATAACAAATCTAAAAGAAAAATTACCATCTTTTTTATTTAAGTTATCATTTAATTTATTGTAAATGTACTTGTAATCTCTGATGATGGCTCATGTAAGCTGAAAGCTTAGACATGATTAACAATAAAAATATGTATCAACATGGTAATTTTCTTTCCTGTTTCAGTGATAATGCTAAAAAGCTTATTCGACAATATGAAAGGAATTTACTTAAATAAATAGACAAAACTTGTCTATATTATTTAATGAAACATGCATAAAGTAAAGATGCTGCCTAAATACACACACACAATATGTATATCATCCACAAACTGCCTCAGTGTATTTCAGCTTTTCAGGAAGCCAGTCATGCGATTGCTTCATGCCGGGATCGAAACGCAACCGATTTGACATCATTCATAGACACTTATCGGCGCACGGCAAAGAAAAAGAATTTCTAACGCATATATATATATATATATATATATATATATATATATATATATATATATATATAAACGCCACATGACTGCCATATAGCTCAGTTCTTACGAAGAGTGAGGCATTTAAAGCTCTAGCAGCCGTCAAAATTTCCCTTTTCTCCACAGTGCTCAATCGGTGAACGAGAGAAACGCTATTTTATCTGAAGAAATTCTTAATATGAAAAAAACACGTCAGTATGTAATTTTCTCTCTTATTTATTTACTCGTTATTATGCGTATAAATGTTTTTATATAATATTTTCATATAAATTCATACATGAAACGATGAAAGGTTATAGACAGAGAAGTACATTTTTAGAGTAGAAAAAAGAACAGGAAAATTTAAACATGGACATCAGTATTTATTTTAATTACTTTCCGTTGGCATTTAAAGATGATCGATGAGCCTTTCCGACCTTTCTGTCAACGTTTAGACCAAAATCTCGGTCTTAATTCTTAGTAATACTCTCATAGGACAAGTTCCGATCGTATTTCTTGTTCGGGGAATTGCCTTGATATATACCCTTCTTTCCGAAGCAGTGATGTTCAAATAGGAAATTAAAAAGAAAATTTCCGTATTTATTTTATCGTTCGATGTACATATTTATATTTCTTTGTGATCAATTTGGCGTCATTATCATCAACAATGAAGGATCATGAGAAACTTCATATTTCTTTCTCCATTACAAACTTTAGCAAGAAGAAATGTGACAGTCATCCCTTGGGCACAATTATAAGTTCTCCTCCTCGACAAATAACACTTGGTCTCCTTGGTCAACTGACATGAATTTGAATGATTATATTGAAACAAATTCTGAGTTAGCTGTTTGGAAAATCGTTTAACTATGTCGCCCTTTGAAATGTACACGGCAGTATCTATCTTGCACATTTATAATCTGTTATTTGGCCGTGGATAAAATATTTCTGCCATATCTGGTCTGGTGCATATGATATGTATCTAAAAATGTTGGATAACATGCAAAGATGAATGCGCTACGATATCTGCCCATATCTGTTATCTCGTCTTTATTTCCATTTCCACCGCCTAACGTAGCTTCCCTGTGTCTTTTCTATAAATATTTACATCAAAATTGTTATGATGTGCTCGCTTTGTTTGGTAGCTTGATTTCATGACATGAAGCGAAATACTAGATTGGCTGATAGGTCTTATAATGTCCATGTTGAAATTGCTAGTTTTAACCGTATGTTTTATTCTAATCGTATCATCTACAGCACTTCTATCTCATGGGACACTTTTCCGGATTATTGATATTATATCAAGTGTAATTTTCAAAAAATTAAATTCAACATCAATCGCCATTTGCTATCTGCTTGAAACCTGTTGTTTTTATTTTTTTTGCGGCTTTCTGACGTATTGAATCTATATGGCTTATATAGCTTTGGCTGGGGTGAAAGGATTTTTTTTAAGCCACCGTTGACGAGAGAGTATCTAAATCATTTAATTATGTTTGTCAGTATGAGAAAGAAGCAAAGATAAGAACTACGGATTGGAGATATCAAAATCAAAAAAGTACGGAAGTTAAAAGTGTTTTAACAGTTTTAACTTCAGATGTGCATCAGATTAGTGGGTTATGCATTTGAAAAGCGAAGCAAAGTATGAAGGAACAGTGTGATTACGTTAGAAACAAAGAAAAGATTGGTGAATTATTATGTAATACTGATCATCTTGTATCAGGGTCTATGTTGGTCAGTCAGCAGAGACTAAGAGGAAACTAAAGGTTGCAGAAATCTGAATCCTTAAATAGATGCTGAAAATTACATGGATGGTGCGTGTAAAGAAAGAATAAATGTTTTGGAAAATTATCGAAGAATGGGAAAGGCAGGACGACTTCTAAATGACGAGGGCCGAACGAGTGAAGAAAATTGCAAAGAGACAAACGATGCTCAGAAATACAAGAGAGAACAGAAGAGGCATGACACGACGAACTAGAACAATCTACCCGGGTGGACGAAAGAAATTTCAGTCACATGTAGAAGGCTGGAGTGTACAACTGTAGAAACGTTGTGAATATGCCAATGAAGATGAGGATAACACTCCGAATAATATATATAGTGTGGTAATCTTGATATCCATCTCAGAGATATAAACAAGGAAGAACAGCTTGTAGAGAGTCATTATCAACCACGCCTTGAAGAGGCATGTTTGATAGAAGAAAAATGTTAGTTTGAGGTTTCGACCTTCAATTTATATTCAACTTACACTCATTCAGTCGACGATATATTGATTCGTTATCATTTGAGTTATACACTTGACTGTCTCATTTAAATCTAGTTAAAGAAAAGAAATTTGATAGAAATCTATATATTCTATTATTTTGTTTCATAATTCATTGGTTATTAAGTGATGTGGTCATATATTTGGAGAGTTGGGGAAGCTGGCCAGTCTCCACTTTCCAGTCCCGAGAGATTTCAAAAGTGTCTCCGAATCCTTGACGGTAACAAGTTATTTTTCACTCGCCAAACTCTCTCTCAGAGGTGGGATGTGGTAAGCCAATCACTGCTCTGTCACTACTTCCGGTGAAAGTGCTCGAACGAGCTATATTCTTTGGTCCCTCCAGTTCTAATCTTCATCACCAAGACACTTACATTGTAGCCACTCACAATTTCGCCCTATTCCATCACTGAAAACCCACTCGGACAGATTCTTCCCGCCAACCTCTACTCTGTGGAATAGACTCCCAATAAGATGTTTCGCCGTTCATAACTATCTTAACCTGTTCAAATCTAGGACTAATCCTTATCTTCGCCTCCTAGCCGTATAAATTGCCTGAATATAATCCCTTTCTTGCGTAGCTTCCGGGTCCTGTACAAGGTGAAAATAAGTGAAATTGTCCCTTACAAATTTCCTATAATACCTTTGTATCGGTCGCTTTTACTTTGTATTATCTTCTCTAAAGGACAAGATGTGATTGTAACGATATGGATCATAGGGCTTTTATCTATCACCTTTTCTTTCTTTTTATGTGCCATGTCGCTTCCCTCTATCACTTGCAGCTGCCAAGAAGTTTATCCCCTTTGCTACCTTCTCCAGAGTACGTTCTGTTCACCTGCATATGCCCGCTAGATATGCAATGCGTTGTTTTCCCTTGTCTCTTTTTCCATTTATTCGACCTGTGAGCATCAGATTCTCCAAGCCCTCCGTCATCATTTTGTGTCCTTGAAACTTCAGCTGTCTCTTCCTGATGTTACGTATAACCCTTCGCCTTCTTTGAAACCTATCTAAGACCTTATCTTTGCTTACACGATCGGTCTATGATATCCTTAGCATCCTTCAAGTAGAACGACATCTCTATCACCTCGAGTCTCTTCTTTATCTTTGAGGAAATTGTCCAATATTTGCTGTTGTAAAGAAGGACAGATGTTCTATAACAGTTCAGTATTCTTTTCTTTGTTACCAAAGAAATCCTATCTCCCAATACTCTGTCCAGCTTTTGGTATATGTGCATGAACAATTATTTTTATATGTTACTCAATGAAACGTAGAGGTTACTTAAATTGAATGAGTCCAAATTTTAATACTTTGGAAAGAATTGTTTTCATAAGATCGCTCTATGAAGCGCGCAGTTTGATGATAGTCGCACACGCTCGACAGCGCATGAGCCTGCCAGGTGCAACACGTATTGCAGCTGTAGAGGAGGTGGTGTCCTTTGAGCAAGATAAACTGGGGAAACCCAGACACTTTCCAAGCTTATTTAATTCAAAGTTTCCTTTTGTAACGAGCATGCGCGGAAGCGTCCTCGAACTGTATGTGTGTGTTGCCGCCGGGCAAACCTTGGAGTACCATAATGGAGTCGACCGAGGACTACAAGAAAAGGACACGCGAGTGGTTTGGGGTCTTTTCTTGGGCGATAAGGGCACCTCGAGGCGGTGTAATGGCTAGCAAGTTTGTCTCGCTAGAACAATTGCAACTGAGTCGTGGGTTCGATACTCACTGGTTGCCCCATACGTTCGGCCTTGTGCCACATCTAAGCTACGCTTAGAAAATCGCTTTTCTTGCGCGGCAAAAACCGTTGCGTTCGGCCGTTCGTCGGCAGCAGTCTTGGGTGCCGTTTTGCTCGTATGCTGTCGTAAAATGTTCGTTCGAAAGAGAAGGCGTTTGTTTCAGGTCCGCAAGTAGGCGTTCATTTTTGTGTCGCAAGAAGTTGTTGTTTTTTTTTCAGTTTTCTCGCACACGTTTTTCCTAGACTGGTTGTCAAACAAAGATTCGGACCCAATTTGCCATTGTGACAGAAGAATATATGAATTCCTGGCTTTCTGAATGGTGTTTGCACGAAAGACATTGCAAAGAACAGGTACAAATTTCCACGATTCTTACTCCGAGCCGCTATCATCGCATATCCGCTACCCGATAGTGCACTTGTCCAAATCTTATTACTTTGGAAATAATTGTTTTCATACGATCACTCAATATAACGTGTAGGTTTTTGATTGTTTTTTTTTCAATATGATCTATTTACCGAATTTTGTCTTATAAGATTATAATGTTCTGAGAATTGAATTCTTTTTTTTGTAAACTTGATATAGTTGCAACGACCGATCAATTCTTCGTCTGGAAACATTCATTTCTATCAGGCAATCATTCAGTTATCTATTAGAATAATTTGTTGTTGTCACTTGCAGATTTACGCCCTCAACGTATTTATATAAAGGCGGTTGAATTAGTTTGCTTGTGGCGAAATATAACGTCATCACGTCAAAAAAAAAAAAAAAAAAAAAAAGAATACTGAAAAAGAATTACTATTCACTGTAAACGGTAAAGCAAACACGATATTTCTGGTAACTGCCGTGTTTTTCGCTCAAAAGGTGGATGTAAATTTGGGAAATTAGCCTCAGAGATAATAAAACAAACTACAACTTAAGAAAAAAAAAATTTCTTAATAAATCCATAATTACGTAAATATATATTAAATGTCTTCGAAGCAGAAATAAATGCTTTTTTTACAGTAAGCTTCTATGTAGAACTGTTTTGGCCATCAGGCAAAGAACAACCTTCAAAATTAGATTTTAATGAATTCATTGCACATATCAAGACCATATATATATATATATATATATATATATATATATATATATATATATATATATATATATATACACCGAATTGTACAAATTGCGTAACAACAGAATAGCTCAATTGTTAGATTAAGCTTTGAACCGTTGTAACTTAGAAATGATTAGAAATATCTTACTGGAATACGCCGGGGGTTTTTATAACACCATTGAATTCTACTTTGAACAATGAGAATATATTTAAGTTGAAATGATCCTCTAGTAGTTTTAATCTCCTGATCCAGTTTTCCTCTCTACTGTCCTCACTTTTTTAAACTTAATCCCTATTCTGCTGATGTTTCTTTAATTGACTTTCAAGATGTAAGCCAGAGTATGAATTTTGGAAGAATTATTGTAGGCCTGAATGATCGTTTTCCTCTCACCATTGTTCAGTTGGGAAGACATCATTGGGCTCATGCAAAACGATTTTAACATGTTCTATTTCTAGCTGAATAACTCAAAGATTTTTTAACTATTTATAAATGGTGCCAAGATGGC
>CAHIKZ030005098.1:1167500-1172500 GCA_903632075.3 Acanthosepion pharaonis | reverse complement strand
ATAAGAGACCCGGATATACGATAAACCCGGATATAAGATAAACCCGGGTATAAGAGAGGGTTTCTCTGGTCCCAAATTAGAGTCATACTTAACTAAACAAAATAGACCAAACCCGGATATAAGAGAAACCCTGATATAAGAAACTTCTCCTGTCCAGACAACTCTCTTATATCCGGGTTACACTGTATATAGTATTGGTATAACTTAACGATAATTCGTCAAGACTACATCATTTAATTCAATATTAACTCCTATAAAATATTAATATCTTAGATTACACATCATACGAGATACTTCTTTTCTGGTACTGCTACGTAACGTATGTTATTAAGTGTTAGGAAAGTTGTCAAAGTTGTTTACAACTCGGTGGTAAAAGTTTACATTTTATACCCGCCAAATAAGTCGATCCCTGAATTTTCGAAGATTGTTTAGGCTTGACAACTCGACCTGTACGCTGCAATTTATATATTATAAAAGTATCAACTGCAAAAATAAGGTTTATTCCGTTTTGGTTTTTCGAGATTAAATTATACTATTTGGCATTCTCTGAACTTAACCTTAACTTTCATTTAGCCTGGTGTATATTTAAAACATTCTGAAAATAAACGACAGATTTACAGTAGAATCGTCATATTTGTCTAGATAAAGTCCATCAGAGTAAAAAAAATGCATCGGTTAAGTGATGTTTTCATTTTGTCTTTATTTATGCTACCATTTTAAATATATATTTGCAGCTATATATATATATATATATATATATATATATATATATATATATATATATAGATAGATAGATAGATAGATAGATAGATAGAGTTTTTTTTAATTAGCTGGGAAGCTTGTCTAGTATTTCTGAGATGAGGTATTATGTACATTATTTACATTATTCGGACTATTGTCCTCATCTTTGTCGCCATATTTATTACAAGGTTTTGGCCTTCTTCAGATGGTTAGAATGTCAAACTGAACCCTTTATTTCGCTCACTGAGGAAGATTGTTCTAGTTCCGCGTGCCATGTTTAAAGGATGTCAGATATCAGTTATCTCCTGCTAATTTTCCCACTGAATGTTCTCCATGGCATTAACCGGGTATTTAACTCACACTCTGTTACTGGATCTAACTAACGCCGTTTTCCACTGTGCCATGTGTCCTTGAAGAGAACGTTCAGGGGGAAAATTAACAGGAGATAACCGATAACTGACATCCATTAAACATGGCATGTGGAAGTAGAACAGTCTACCCCAGTGAGAGAAATAAATGGTTCAGCCCGACATTCCAACCACCCGAAGAAGGCCGCAGCGTACAACGGCCGCAATGTTGTAATAAATATGGCGACAAAGATGAGGACAATAATCCGAATAATGTAAATAATGTTCAAAACAATACTTCATTATTTTAAAAATTGTGTTCCTTCCGGGATATGCAAATATTCAGAAATGTAACACATTTTATAAATTTCGTATTTTAGATGTTTCAGACATCATTTATTATTACTCAAGAAAAAATTCCAACTAAATATCAAATAAAACTTCTTATAGTTTTCTTTTTTGTGTTATTTCAGCAAATGGATATTTGGCAATTTGCATTCTTTATTAGATATTGTCCAGATTTTAGAGTTTCATCCATTGGAAACCTGCTTTTCAGTTAATATTGTCATTACCATTTTTTATAAGACTAATGCAAAAGATGTATAATTTATTTTAACAGTATTTCACAAATATGTATATAACATATTAGCGTTGAGAATTCCTTTTTCTAGCAATAATAATGAGCAATTTAGTTACACGTAGCATTGGCGAATATGGCGATTTTTATGATATGCTCTGTTATTTAGATTTTCTTTCATCGAACTTTGTCTGGAAAAAAAGGTTAATCTTTTATTTAGATACTCACAGACAAACATTCATACATACACACGTGCGCGCACAGAGACAAACACTCACATATATACGCGCACACACACTCACATATATATATATATATATATATATATATATATATATATATATATATATATATATATATATATATATATATATATCATATTAACTAAATTAATTTTCTCATATAGAAATATACTTTTAGCTTGAAGTCAATTCCACTCACCTGTTAGTATATCATTGTTTTGTTTTTTTTCATAAATGATTCTTCAAATCATTATTTTCGTTCTTTTCTCAGATGCAAAAATATACGCCCGAAAGAAATAAAAACTATGCGATTCATGTAATTTGTACAAAAATATTGTTGACTTTAGCAGATCTATTTTCCATATATATTTCCTCTACTGTATATTTTATAAGTACATAAATTCAAGCCATCTTTATGAATGTTCATTTCGAATCTTTTCAGTAAGCAATTTTATCAGAACTTATAATATTTAAAACGTGCATAACGTGGTTACAGCGACGTACACTTCAAACAATTAAAACGACGGCATTGAATAAAAATATAGACGCGTCTCCATATATTTCTAGTTAGGATTACAACGTTTCAGCATTTGTCTTTTCGGAGTATTCAGGTGTGTGTCGACCCGTTTAGACAGCCCTTTAGTTAATCTACCGATGACAGATTGTTGCCTATTCTCATGTATCGGGATATCAGTTTTTTGTCATGCTCAGCGTTTGATAATCCTGTTTAATATGAGACCCAGTCTGTGTTAACTATTTACAGATTTTGAAATCACTATTAACATATCAACAAATTAACGAAACATACTGGAACAATTCTGATGCTAGAACTTGAACTCCCGAACCTAAGATTGCAAACTCTACTCCAGTTGCATTGCTGTCAAGTTTCATTACCGCCCCCGTGGTTATTACACTTGTAAACATTAGGAATAGAATTTTGACAAACATAGTAAGATAATTTATAACTGAATTGATCTGATGAAGCGTTATTAACATACATGCTTTACAGTAGAACTAATATCCTCCTCTTTTATGAAAATATTTTCTTCCGTTTTGCTTTTCCCATTTCTTCAGTTTTCTACCCATTAATATGAAAGGGATTTCGAAATATATCATTTTGTTAATCAGCTGAAGTTGGGTTTTCTCTTTCCGTTTTCAATGTTTAGAGAGCTTTCCTCTTGTTCTGCATTGTGCTGTTCAGTGACTCTAACGTTTAAGTAGACGGAAGCATTTTAACAGGTATACTGAAGATGTCTTTAAGATTCTAAGACGTATATATGCGACCAACTTATATGTCCCTATGAAAATTACACTGCCTGCTCGCGACGTATATATACGATTTCAAGACCAACTTATATGTCCTTATGAAAGTTACATTGCCTGCTCGCGACGTATATATATACGCTTTCAAGATCAACTTATATGTCCTTATGAAAGTTATATTGCCTGCTCGCGACTTATATATATATATACGCTTTCAAGACCAACTTATATGTCCTTATGAAAGTTACATTGCCTGCTCGCGACGTATATATATACGCTTTCAAGACCAACTTATATGTCCTTATGAAAGTTATATTGCCTGCTCGCGACGTCATATATATATATATATATATATATATATATATATATATATATATATATATACGTTTTCAAAACACTGTAAATTATTGGCTCTAGATTTCGTGTTAGAAAGTAGCTCTTTTGTGCTATTTCCATATCATTGAATAATTTTAATAGTGGAAAATCCGACCTGCTGGAAAATGTATTTTTTATTATTTTGCCTGCCGTATTGCTTATTCTGTACTTCGGAGTCTACAATCAAAAATAAAATCACTTGAATTTCATTTATGATTATGATATGAGTTTGTATCTTTCCCTGAACAGACCAGCACAGCCAGACAAATATGCAACAGTGAAAGTGTTAAGAAAGCACGAGATAAATATGTTTTCTATTTTTAATTTATTACAATAAATTTTAACGCGATTAGACATATGATACCAATCCCCAAATACGATATTTGTAAAGATTATTCCAAAAAATGGAGTAAGCGCTGCGATTGATGTCTGAGGTTCCAAGGAGAGAATGTTTGAAGGAAATTAAAAACTTATTTACTGAACTAGGTTATTTACGTTTCTATGAGAAATATCCCTGAACTTTTCACCACCAAATCCAGGAAAATAATAGTTTTGTTTAGCTTAATTTAATTTTTTACAAGTCTATTTTGCAGAAAATATTGCTTAATTTAGGTTTCGTCTTCAAAAGATATACACCCTTGTGCAAATTAATTGAAAAAAAAAAACAATAATTACGTTATTTTTTTTTTCGTATTTTTTCAATGAAACATGACACAGTGCACATGTTAGTACTTTGTACGTCCATTCAACGAAGTCGTTCCTTGCATATTGGCCATTTTCTCGATTAGATTTAAATCAGGAGAGTTTCCGGGCAGTCTATAGTACTTTGATTTGCTCACTGGTAAGGCTTGCCAGTGTGTCCGTGCCGCGTTACAATTTTCGTACGCCTCTTTTAGTGTAACGTCCATCGCAGACAATGACCGTAGTACAAATAATCGACAGTCGACACAATATTGTCTTGGTCTGTTAAAAATCCAATGCAATTACGGATGACGCAATATTTTTCAAGGGCAAACAAATTTCATCATACACCCCGAAAATAGATTCTTATTAGTGTACACCACGGCAAGTGACCTAATCTGAGGAAAAATTAGAAATCGATTACACACTGTCATCCCAGTGGTGAAACGAAAGGTTAAAGTGATTGTTTCAATTAAATTGCACATTACGCGTACTTTCTAAATTGTACCATGCAGATCAACGTTCATGATTGTCTCCCTCAAAAATCGATAGTTACTTATTGTTTAAAGAAAATATTTTGATACTTTGTCTTATCTCCTGAAACGTATTTTGAATATAACTGTTAAAAGGGATGTCACCATATCGTTTGAGAGAATGTGTTTGAATTCTGTGTTTTCCTGCACGAATCGTATTTTAAATATAACCTTTAAAATAGTATGTTCCAATTTACAGTTTAAAAGAAAGAATTAGAATAATTTGTATGTGAGTCTCCGA
>CAHIKZ030005098.1:1127500-1162500 GCA_903632075.3 Acanthosepion pharaonis | reverse complement strand
TGAACTGCTGTTTAATGGCAGACTATTTTTTGATTGGAAAATTTTTTACCATTTATTGTTTTGAGTAAAATTATTCATTGAGCCAAGTTAATAATCATTAAAAATGATATACTAACCGAAGAAAAGCCATTTTCTAAAAGCTTGTCACATCCTTGACTTTTTCGCCCGGAAGTCCTCAAAAATGCATACATTTGGAAAATAGTACTGGTGATATATTCAAAAGAGTAATAGGCTTTAAAATATGGTAACCACTATGCTCTTAATATGATTCTTAAATGCTTATTCCTACTTCAGACTACATGCGATATCTTAGTTTTTCTTAGTAATGGTAAACAACTTTTACATTTCTTGTTTTTGCTATTGCGTTCCTTGATCATATGTGATGTAACTGAACTCTTCTCGGACAAAAATGCTGATATATAAGTAAATTATGCATATAAGCAATTTGCATGAAAATAAACTAGGTTTCTACATGATATAATTAATTAGGTTCGTCGGTGTCTCACGTTATAACTTTAAAATGCAAGAAAATAATGCCAGCCTCATTTTCGAAGAACGCTTTATAATCTAAGAATAAAATGTGTATTGATCTCGCTATGGTCGTTAGAAAGTAAATCACTCGAGTCCGTTCTGATATATATAATAGCGTATTAAACGCCAAGTTGACTAGTTGAATATTTACCAACTCAAGGTTCATTTCCTCTATGAAAATATATTGTAGGATCATAAATTTTAGCGCCACGATCTGCAGTTGACAAGTTATTCTCTAAGGGACATTTTTATGTTCAGCGTTTCTGATTCAAACAAAAGGACTTAATGCAAATATCATCAGCCCGAAAAGACAGAATCGAACGAGTTATGAAAAGTGGATAATTAATAATCATTTTCGAGCTGCCGGAAGTTATTAGCCTACTGGTTCTTATGTTAATGGTTATTTTCTGTTAATGACAGATTAAGAGCGGACAACGGAAGAGGAGAAGTTAAACAAAATGCAAGAAACAAAAGAGCCTTGGAACAAGGAAAAAAGGTTTCAGTAGTTCTGAATCTGAATAGTTGGTAGAAAAACGTTTGCCTCCGATTTAATAGACTAATTCATGGTTATCTAAATGAATACAATTCATCGAGTTAAATACTTAAGATTGGGCAGAGTTTTAGCAAACATTGAAAGGATTTTAATGGAATGCTACATATTTCATGATATTCAGATTCATATAATCGCCAAATATTGATTTAATATTATTATTATTATTAATATTATTATTGTTATTATTTTATTTCACTTGATTTCTGGTGTGTACACATTTCTTTCTGCAACCCGCCCAGAGACCTAAGGTTAGAAATATTATCATGGCATTTTCCACTGAACAATTTAAAAAAAAAAAGACCGCATAGATAAAACCCTTCGTAAGGTGTGGGCTGTACACGTGAGAACATTTTTTGGTATTTTTTAAAACACGAACTTCCAGGACTCCCTTCAATGAGTCTACTGGATTTTTTTCCACCAATCCGAGGGCTCCAACTACAACAGTGTTTGTTGATGTTCCCATGTGCCACATTTTTGAGATTTCGATTTCAAGGTATTTTGACACCTTTTGGAAGATCTTCAAAGATAAATTGCAGTCTGCAGGGACTGCCATATCAATAAGGAGGCCCTTTTTTGTTTGTGGTCTCTAATAACAATGTCTGGGCGGTTAGATTTGATTGTTCTGTCTGTATGTATTGTGTAGTCCCATAAAATTGTAAAAGGTCCTATCTCTGCAACCGTGTCTGGGTGGTATTCATACCAATTTCTTTCAGTTTCCTCCCCGTTATTATTATTATTATTATTATTATTATTATTATTATTATTATTAAAGAAAACGATGAACGTATCTCTTTTAATAATTTTTAACATTTAAAAAGCGCGATTTAAGAAAATAAAAGATATTTTGAATATATGTTTTACTTCTTGGACAATTTTTGTACTTGTCATTACCTATGTGCCATACGTGAAACACGCTCTAGCGATCATGTATCTTTCGATACATGAGTGTCGAGGCAGATTTTTTTTCCCGCGGTAGTTTGCCATTTCTTTCTGCGGTTGATCTGTTGCCATCAAAGCTATAGAACTCAGTTTGTCCTACTATTTATCCATAGCTGGTGGGGAAGAACATAATTATTCATGCCTTTTTCCGAGAGTATTAGCACGTAAATGAATGTAATGGATTCGACTGGAATACGAAGTCGGCTCTCTGATTCCTCAATCCGAGCCGGTATACATTATTCTATCGTGTCTCCTGTACTTGCAGGAATTTTCACTTGTAGGAATTTTGAAACTTAATAATGTTTAAAAATCCTTACATGTACAAAAATACATTTATAAAAATGCATGTCTTTGTATATTGTCGGATGTTTGAGAAAAACGGTTGTACTTTTAATTAACGCGAACAGCCGAATGGAATATCATCAATTCCGATGAACACCTTAAGGTACATATTCTGAAACACTCACTGGCATTCAACGAACATAAAATCTTAAAACGCACGAATATATTTTTATATGCAAATGACTAAATCCTCAACCCCGGGAGAATTAACTAAATGACATGATATTTGCATGGAATTTATACTAGGGGTTTTTTCTTAATTACTATTACTAACTAGTCAACTAACTAAAAATAAAAAACAAACTCAGCTCCATCATGCAACTCATGTTCCAGTTGCATTCTAATAACGCTGGTTGCGTTTCATTTGATTTGTCACGTACAACTGTACTTTTCAAAACAACCTACGTTTGTACAAAGACTTGCACATCATATTAAACACGTATCATTTGCATGACTTCAAGCAGGCGGCGTTTCCTTTGTTTTGATGTTAATTACCAGGTGTGCTGTTTATTATTATTAACATCATCATTCGATTTCTCTAAACAACCTACCAAGTTGCGGAAAGACCTAAAGGCAGGTCGTGGTGTGTTGTTACTTTCGGTGAAGTTGCTACATAGACAAAGTTCTCCTTATGTGTGCTGTACTTAATAAGACAATTTTCTGTATGTCTCTTATGGGGTTTCCAGGATTCTTTCAATGTGTTGTTTTGTTCCATTTTTATAATTCAAGTGCACCTATTACCACTGGTATTATTCTTGTTTTCAATTTCCACATTTTTCTATTTCAATTTCAGGTCTTTGTATTTTGATAGTTTTTCAAATTCCTTGTTTTATGTTACAATCCGTGGACAAGCCATATCAATTAGTAGGCAAGTTTTTTCTTTCTGGTTTTGTTATTATTATTATTATTATTATTATTATTATTATTATTATTATTATTTTTTTTTGATTTCTGGCGCTTACACATTTCCTTCCGGGTCCTGCCCAGGGACCTAAGGTTAGAAATGGCAGCATGACACTTTCCACTGACAAAAAATAAAAATAAATAAAAATAAAAATTACATAGATAAAGCCCTTCGTAAAGTGTGGGCTGTTCTTGTCAGAACAATTTTTTGTATATGTTTGAGACATGGACTTCCAGGAATCCCTTCAGTTAGTCTACTGGAATCATTTCCAACCAGTCCTAGGGCTTCAGCTACAACATGAATTGCTGATGTTCCCATATGACACATTTTGAGATTTCTATTTCAAGGTCCTTGTATTTTGACAGCTTTTTGAATATCTTCAAAGATACATTGCAGTTGGCAGGGACTGTTGTTTGTGTATGTTATGTTTCTTGCTATTTATCCTGTAGATTAGGGTACAAACTATGGACCTTAGGCCCTACAAGAGAATTGTCATTTAATTGATAATTTAACTGTCTATATTTCTGAGATGAGATATTATGTGCTCTATTTACATTATTCGGACTATTGTCCTCATTTGTGTTGCCATATTTATCACAAGTTTCGACGTTGTACGCTCCGGTCTTCTTCAGGTTGTTGGAATGTCGATCTGATCTTTTATTTGGCTGGGTTAGACTGTTCTAATTCCACGTGACATGCCTAATAGATGTCAGTTATCTGTTATCTCCTGTAAATTCCTCTCTCAAAGTTCTCCACCGCATTAACCTGGTATAGAACTCACATTGTTTGGGTCCTGTCACTGGATGTAACTAACGACTTCATCCACTGTGCCATGGTCGAATGTGCTCTTGAGTCTACGCTAGCGAGAGAAATAAAGGCTTCAAATCGACATTGTAACTACCTGAAGAAGGCTGGAGCGTACAATGCCCGAAACGTTGTGATAAACATGGCAACAAAGATCAGGACAATACTCCGAACAATGTAAATAGTGAAAATTATAGTATGTATGTGGGATGTTCCTTGTATGGCGATATTCTAGGCAACTTTATGTTGATGTTATCCAGAACAAATATTTCCATTTCCGAATCTAGCAAAACACTTTGGAAGTTTTTAATCAAGTATGACGAATTAATGGATTCTATTTATTTTTATACGATTTTTATATTTATTTCTATTAATTTAAACATTATTTTTAGGGGATAAGCGTATTTCAGTAAATACTCCATTTATGTTAAACATGATTTATTATGTCAACCTGCCTGTGTACTGTAAAAAAAATAATGAAGACATTTGCCCTCCTAAGTTTATATAACGAACCCAAACGTAATTCGAATTCGCCAACGATTACTCCCCCCTGGTCAGAAGACGATATGCAAAGAAGAATGGAACAAAATACCAAGTAAAATTTGCGAATCATTGTTTGAGAACTACAAGAGCGTGTTTGGTTGGTGTAGATGTGAATAAGTATTAAACAAAGGTTATATATTCTGTTTTTGTATTGTATGAATACTTTTTTCACATATTAAAATGGATAAATAGGGTTTAATTCTATTAGATCAAAGTAAGTTTTTATGCATATATGTACAGTTGATTGTATGAAACCATGTTTATTCATTAAGTGGAAATACAATTAATTCTTATGGGGACGGATAATTGCATCCCGCAACAATATTTATAAGTTTAGGTCATAAGTATCAAAAATATTCATATCTGTCTATCTAGCTCACTAGCTATCTAAGTATATATATATATATATATATATATATATATATATATATGTGTGTGTGTGTGTGTGTGTGTGTGTGTGTGTGTGTGTGTGTGTCTGTGTGTATTATAATAAAAAAAAAACAGTAAGGTATACAATCCGGTGTTCTTGATATTTTTATTTCTTATTTTTTATTTTTACAAAAAAGTGCTCAATGTAAATTTGCTGAGCATATATATATATATATATATATATATATATATATATATATATTTTATTTTATATACATTTATAACTGATCTATCTGAGAATATTCATATCTATCTAACTTCACGCACACACACGCGCACACACGCATACAAACACACACCCATACTCATATATGTATATATACATGGTGTCCGTATAGTTCATTCGCCCTTTAAAAAAGTTTATCTTTATTTGTTTTTCCGATTTTTTAAGGTTTTATTGAAATTTTATTTAAGTATCCACATGTCCTCCATCATTAGCAATACAAAGTGTAATACGGTGGAACAAAGAAAATATTTTTTCTACTTATCTAAAAATTGTTGCAAATTCTACGGTAAAGAATTATTCAATACCTAAACTGAATAATAGGTACATTGAACTTTATAAAATATTTTACAGATTATTTCTATCGCAAATACAAATAAATTTATAATTTTTAAAGTGCACCTGAACCTTATGGACACCATATATATATATATATATATATATATATATATATATATATATATATATATATATATATATTTCAATAAAGGTGCAATTAATTTACAAATTCATGAATTATTCATACAAAAAACAAATACATTGTTTTTGGAGCGTGCTGTCGCAACGCTGAGTTTGAATTTAAATTTTACAATAACTCATTTCTAATAGCATTTTTCGGATTACAACAGTACATATATTTTCGTTGTCCTCTAATTACTGAGAGAAAAAAAACAAGAACAAAATCTATTCCATACCTGATGATGTCTGTAGGAACAGACGAAAGCTTGTAAAAATAATAAGAACTCATGCATCAGAAATTTATAGAAACAAGGATCTTTTCATTCATAAACAGGTTCGGGGTTTTGTATATTATTTGAATTGTTCGCGACGATGGATTTCTCGCTAATTAAATCATTAAACTTTGTATTTGTTTTTTGTTTTTCATAATTTGAAATATATATATATATATATATATATATATATATATATATATATATATATATATATATACGATGACATTTAATTTATATCGAATAGCGATATTGTAATGGTTAAAATTCTAACAAACCTATAAACAGTTTTGAGAAAAGATTCTGATGTGGTCATTTTATTTTTAGACTTGTACTTTTCTCCTTAACTAGAAGAAGGCAATTAGATTCAAGCTCTGAATGCAATTACACGATTTTTTTCTTCCCTCCTTATCTAAATGAGTATAGTTTGGTGGAGTGCAGTGAGTGAATCGACGGAATGCCGATTCCAAAAGATAGTGGATCTATACGATTTGTTAGCGTTGCTGTCAGAAAGAAATGCAAGAGAAATGCCAGTACCAATTAGTGGCAGAAAAAGTCAAAAGCCCTTAGAAGTTTCCAGTAGCAAAATTCTAGAGGAAGAAGTATTATTTATATTATCTGTTGCGCATCCAGTCCAAATTGGGATTGTATTTTAAGCACCTTATTAATGTAAATCGTAAATGATATGCTGTTGTTGGCCGGCACCATTTTTTACGAAAAATATTAAACGGAACTAATTACACACACTTACAGACACACGCACACGCATCCCTACGGAAATGTTATTTAAAGCATATAGTCATGCGCATATTTTAAATGGGTAGAACACACACGCTGATTATAGTAACATACACACATACCACGAAAGCACATTCAAATAATCATATAACAGAAAGTGAAAGTGCGTATGAGATGTAATCCTTCTTCGCCTGTAAGTTATATATGAACAAATAAGTGCTCACACACACACACACACACACACACACACACACACACACACACACATATATATATATATATATATATATATATGTTTTACCGAGGAGGGTGTAAATCTAGGGAGAGCACACTCAATGCAGACTACAGAGCATTATTCTTATTTCGTCAACACCGTGTTGTTCATCTCTTCAGAACGAAACCTTCTCCATATTTTGTTAAATAAAACAGAAAATGGATGTTTTATTTCTGATCATGAGCCGTTCTAATCTTCGTATGGTTGCTTTAATGTGTGTGTGTGCGTGCGTTTCTGCGTATTGCATCGAAGCATAAATCTATCAGTCATTTTGATGTGTTTTATATATATATATATATATATATATATATATATATATATATATATATATATATATATATGCACGCCTGAAGTCTGGCAAACCCGAACCAGTATATAATCTTCCGTCCCATCCGTGGATCAGGTGGAGTCGCCTCTTTCATGTCGGATGTAAATCCTTGCGAGTTGCTACGACTACAATGGGTTTAAAAATGGACAATCAATCTAGTAATGACGAGCATGAGAGCCAGAGGGGAAGTGATGGATTTAAAAGTATCTTCAAATCAGCGAATCAGTAAGATGCACCAAACCAAGATGAAATGTGGCGGCGATTCAGTGGCAAAGAAGCGCGCGGCGGTAGTCGATAAGTCGTCGGAGTGTCGAGACCAGGATAAACACCAGAGTGTCTGCAGGATCCTTTTTTCGAAGCTGAATCTAATCGCCGAATTATCAAGTGACCTTCCGCTGGTCAGAGATGTATGAAGGTGTATCAGCAGCCAATCCAGACACTCAGGGGTGGTCCAGGAAGGAAAAGATGAGCAGTGACTATGAGGTCACTAGGTTTGGGTTAAATGAAAGTAAACCTAAGTCCTTAGCTCCAGAAAGGTACGTCGGCGGTGAATATCCACCCGTTCATTGAGGAAAGAGATGCGAAGGTTACGAGCAGCAATGCGTGTTGATTAGCAGAGGGCAGAGGAAATGAAGTCAATCCTGGAAGGCATAAGGAAGCTTATTACAAAGTTAAGTAGAGCGGAACGGCTTGCCAAAAAGAGACAGAAGGCTGCCAGGGCCCGGGAATCATTCAGGAAAATACTTTCCGCTTAACGAAGCAGTTGTTTAGTGAGAAGACTAGCGGAACGTTGAGCGTTGAACAGGAGGAGATGTGTGTTATGAGTGTCCCGGTAATTTCGAAAATACAAGAAATGTGTAGTTTTTTTTTTTTTGTTTTTTTTTTACGTCGGTGTTTTGTTGAGTTATAAATGATAAATGTCACTATTATGACCTAAAAAATATAAGGAGCAAAATTTTTGTTGACAAACATGTTAACGACCTGTCCATGTGAACTGTTTGTCCGATGGTCAGATGTGACGTGCTTTTGTGTGTAGAGGAGATAAAATGGAAGTCAATTATAACTGGTTTAGAATGAGGGAATTAATGATGAATATAATGTTTATAATTATTTTGTTATAATTATTTTTGACACTATAATTAATTTTTTTCTTTACTTTTTATGGACACGACAAATTCACTGTATAATTAAATTGTTTATGTATTTCTTTATGGACACGATACCTTTATACCCTGAAGGTATCCTAAAAAATGTTGTTCTTGTAATCATTATCTTTCCTGCGTTTGAATTTTAATGCATGATTTTGTTGTTAACCAATATAAACTCAGAACCTAGTATATTGCAATCGTTTCCAATTCCCGCTGGATTTAATCATATCGCCTCATTTATTTCACTTTATAATGCAAGTTCTTCTACCCGTGATTCTCCTTCCCTACATTGGCAAGGAAGTTGCCGATGAAATGGTGTAATTAGTTTTCTCTATATAACTTAAACTGAACACATCGGCACCACGAATTTTGGCCGCTATAAGCGGTCGTTACATTTATACGGATTTGCATAAACAGGAAAATATTTACATATTTACGAATCTGTGCTGTGATTACGCACCTGATTTAATAAGCGACTAAACGTTGTAATCGAGGTTCACCTTTAGCAGAATCAATTATAAACACACACACACACACACACACATATATATATTTATATAAACATTTTAAATATAATAATGACAATGAATGTCTATTGTGTTTGACCATGAGCCATTCTAAACTTTGTATTTCTTTTTTAAATTTCGGTTGAAAATAAAGAAAATATTGACCAACATTTGGATATTTTTATTAAATTCTTCATTGATCTAAGCTTTCGGCACAAAGGAGACATCTTCAGAGTGGTTATATGGACATTTAAACAAAGATTCTTCTCTTGCTGATAGATTTTTTTTTTTACTCCTGTGTCATTAGAGACTTATAAGGATATTGGCTCTCTTTCCATGGCGTTTCTTCGGAGAATTGGCACGATGGTGTCTCCATTAGTGGACGGGCCTCGCGAAACTGAGTGGCTCTTGCAGCGTGTCTCACTGGCGATGGTGCAAGGTAACGCTTTCTCCATCATTGCGGCTGGCAGAGGATAGCAAAAATAAAAAAAAAATGTTTATAGTTACGTCGTTCAAACTTTTTTCAATAAATTACGTCACTCCAAAAACGGATTGAAAAAAGACGCGGTACAAATTGAAATTGAAAAAATCATTTAAAACTGAAAACCCTGAAGAATGGAAATTTCACCTTGTAACTTTGTTATCAGGAAAAAAATAATATTTATCAGTTAAGTAAATTTTTTTTATATAATGAAATATAACAGGTAAGTCTACGAAATATGCTCGGCTTGTCGGAGGAGGAGTATCGCTCCTACTGGTCTTGGGCGCCAGCGGCGGATTACCTCAGTAACCCTGGGTTTTCGCCTAGCTGGCGATTGGCTCGGAATCGGCTGCCTCTCAACGACAAGGCCTTCATATGGGGCTTGGCGGATTTGCCAGGGTGTGAACGGTGTGGCCTTGGCTTAGAAGAAACGGCTGCACACGCCTTCTACCATTGGCCCCAGGTCCGCCCCTTATGGGACCATGTCGGCGAGCTGACGGCTCGTCTCGCTCCCGAACAGCTTGTGTCCATTGATCGCGCATACGCGTGTGACAATGTGTCGCCCCCGTATTCCGGGATGAAACGGATGGTGTTTCTGACGCTGATGGCCACGGCTCGAATGGTGATTTGGACGACGCGAAAGGAGGAAGTCTTGCGAGGTAATCGTCTTTCTCATTCGGATCTAATTCGATTCTTTGAGCATCAGCTCAAGATGAAGATTAGATCGGATAGAAAAAGATTGCATTCGGCAGTCTTTAGCGAAAGGTGGGTAAAAGAAGCGAGCTTGCTTCGTGTGAACGGGGCTAGCCTTGATTTTCTCTTCTAGGTCAACCTATTGCACATCGGGGTGGCTTCCTGTGGAATCCTCCCCTTGGTTAGGTTACACAAGCTTCAGTGTACCTAGTTAATGTGAGTAAGTGTTGTTCCTGGCCAGCATCCCGGCCGTTCTTTGGTTATGATCCAAGTCGAGATTCCCAACCTCCCCAGTTTGTTAGTTTTGACCCCCCCCTTTCATCTCGACTGGGTCAGTTTTATATTTTCCCATTCCAGCCTAATATTTTATACTTTTTCCCACTCCCTTAGCGAGAGCTTCTCTTTATTTTGTCCCCTGGGCAGAATACAGCGGTCTCTCTGTTTTATGGGTTGTACGGTCCCTACTAACATCAATTATGTTTAGTTTGTATTTGTGTTTATTTTAAGTTTATTATTGGGTTCATTTCCCTCCCCTCTCATTTTATCATTATTAGAATTGTATATATATATCATCATTAAAATTTTTATGGCATGGGGCGCGATTTTGGTAGGTCTCCCTTGAGAGCACGTGGTATTATGGTGGTTGAAGGATTGTTTGGTGATGGACGAGTTCTTTTGGTGAATGGGTAAAATGTAATGTACGAATGGGTCGCGAATCTGATTAGCTAGGTATAAGATAGTTAGTGTTGACCAGCCTCTACCCCTCCCTTTTATTGGCCTCTTGCCACAATTTGTACTTTTTGTACGAATAAATATCATTCTACGGTCTTTCACGTGGTACGACGTCATATAACCGAATCATCAATTTACGACCTACGTCTGATATTACGCGAACTTTATCATCGCATAGCAATCTTCTATGTCAACGTAAAAGAATATCATCTTTGATGGTGAAAAACTTTGTTTAAATGTCCGTGTAACCACTCTGAAGATGGTCCATCTGAGCCGATAGATTGGATCAAGGAATATCTTAATAAAATATATCCAACACAACAATTTTTTCTTAGAAAAAAAAAACTTGATGATGACATAGGGCTATCACGAAAGTTTTTGGAGGAATATGTACCTACATTGCAAATTTATTTCGATTTTAATGAACGTACTAAGAAGCTTGCCCGTGAATATGAGCGGGTCCTATTGAAAATATGTAGACAAAGCCTATCTAAATTATTCAGTTAGTCATGTTTAATGAAAACATGATGCCATTATATATATATATATATATATATATATATATATATATATATATATATATATATATATATTACAATGAATCATCTTCGGGATAAGAACTGACACATTACTCTACTTATTGAACTATTTAGTTCATGCGATATTGACTGATAAACTCCTACAACAAAAATATTTTAAAAAAAAGAAAAAACACTCACTTAAATATTAAAAAAAGAAATCAAATTTAGCGTTTCAACTGCATTCTCCAAAAGTTCGTCTCCGTTACGAATAACATATTTAAAAAAATAAAAAAAAGATATTTCGATTCCCATTTTTTTTGTCTCGGATTCTACCTGAATTTTACCAAAAACAAAATAATTTCCATGCCTGAAGATGTCTAAAAATTTATAATTTTTAAAAACAAGGACCACAATATTCATCGAGTGATTAGACTCATCTTTTGAATTTTGTCAGCGAAGGGATTTCGCCATTTGATATCATTAACTTTACTAATTTACTTTTTGTATGAACGATTCATTGTAATATATATTTTAAGACATTTTTATGCTTATACATTCTTTTTATAGATACAAATATTTAAGTAAATGCTCTGTTTGTAATAAACAGTATTAAACAACATTTACCGGCCTGAATGTCCGAGAAATTTTCACAGAAAATATTCCATTTCGTAATATATATATATATATATATATATATATCATAACCATATTGTAAGCTGAAACTTGAATTTGGTAGTACTATTTCATATGGTCATAGTTAGTAGTTGAATTTAATATGCCTTTGCATCGCTGTTTAGTCGTCATTATCAACATAAAATATATGGATATTACATATTTTGTTTATTTTTAAACACTTAAGTTGCATTTAATGGTTTGTTAAAGAAGCCTTTTTATTATCAACTATAAAAAATATATGTTTCATTTATACGTTTGTTTAACTTTCTACTCCACCCTTTATATTCTTATAATAGTGAATAACTTACATTTGTGCCATGATTATGATACGCAGTTGCCATCCTCTTGTAGTTTGTATTATAGAATGTTTTTCAAGCAACATTTTACTATGAGCATAATTTCCTCTTATATATTTTTATGTTATTTTGAATTTTGGTGTAGGTCTAACACCTAACTGGTTAATCAAGGTAAAGCCACAAGCATCATTTTAATTTTGACTTGTTGCTCTGCTTTTGAAATCTGAAAACATTTTTTTGTTCACCACTTATTTACCATCGCCTGAGGAAGCACAACTGTAGTTCTGCGACATGAAAGTATTTGTGTAGCGATTTTAACATGTTTTTGTCTTAATCTCATATAATAAATAATAGAAAACTATACTCCATTTCTTCCTATCGTATACCTATATATATATATGTGTATGCGTCTGTTTGTTTGTGTGTGTGTGTGCATGCGTCTGTGTGTATGTATGCAGGTATGTATGTATATATGTATGCCTGTATGTTTGTGACTGTGTATTTTTAATCTGACTTATTTTTATTTCTTCGAAATTTATTTTTAGTAGATAGGCCTATTTGAGTAGACACTCCATGTATTTTAAACATTAATTACTTTGTCTACTGACTTGTCTACTCAAGAAAAGCAAATAAATAAATATGGCATTCGTAAGTGTATATAACGATCTCGGCTTGAATTCGAAGACTCTAGCCATTACTCCACCATACCTCCGGAACGCGGGGGCGTGTGTGTTTGTATGTGTATGTGTGTCTGTGTGTGTGTGTATGAGAGAGAGAGAGAGAGAGAGACAGAGACAGAGACAGAGACAGAGACAGAGACAGAGAGAGAGAGAGATTATTGAAAATTCCCACTCTGACTAAAAAGTAATGTTTAGTCATTTGAACAGAATAAAAATTTAGAAGTGATTCGGAGTGATAACTTACCAGCGGCCCAAACATTCCTACTGTGAGAAGTCACAAACTTTATGACCTCACTCTCTAAGCTAGGCATGTTTTCATACTGTCAAAAACTTCAATGCATATTTTAGTACATAAGAATCTTTACTCTGAATTATCCGTAATCCCGGCAAATTTGGTTGACCGTTACCAGAAAGAGAAATATTTTCGAAGCTTGTTGAAGACGTCAGCTACTTAGAGTCTTAAAAGTGACAGTTGAAAATTCTCTGACACATAATGAGATAAAAGCGATTGAAGATTTTGGTACACACAGGGCGTAATAAAAACAAAAAAAAATAAAAAAGAAGCGAATATCCCCCCTCCTGAGTGTATGTAAACGCTGGGCAAAACAGAGTAAGTCAAATATCAAAAATACAAACTTTACGAGGACCTACAAATTATAAGAAGTTGTGAAGAGCCATTATCGACCACGTAGTTAAGAGACATGGTACAGAAAAGTAAGGCTGAGTGTTTATCTCCATCGCAGTAGCTTCTCGTCAATTTCTTTAGTATCATTGGAAAATTTTTCTCGTCTATTATAAACAACTGGTTATTTGATCACCTAACGAGGAATAACATACTGTGTGGCAAACTTTGAGTGTCGCTCCTCTCAGTGAGCTACAAATATATTTAATTTCATCTGCCACATAATCAGTGAGGCGATTGATGGTAGCCTTCTTATAAGAACAACTGTCTTGGATGTTTCGAAGAATTTTGATAAGAAGAATTGCAAAGAATATCGCTCTACCATTTCCTCTTTTATATCATCTGGGGAAGAGTTTATGCTAGCATTGCCCTTTCTCTGAAATAGGTCAATGAAGTTGGTTTGGATTGTTTATCTTCTGAGGATTTGAGATCAATGCAAACATCTTGCAATGTCTTTCTCCTGAGTGCTATTTTTCTTTCTGTCATAGACAAATATGGGATCAACTGTCAACACCCAAGGAGATGATGCACTTCGAAAAATCAAGATGATCAGAACCTTCCACTCTTTCCTAGCTCTCAGGGTTCAATGGACAAATACTTGGCTTCTAACGTTCCATAATACTAAAAACAACCTAATATCTTTCATTATCACTATTCAGATCCCGAAGTTTATCTGTTCACGATGATCAATTATAGTCTCAGTGACGCTCCATATTTTGAACGCCTATTCGGTCACAAATTCGTTACAGACATGACTTTTCACGCATTTATATTATTCATTTCTAAAAAGTTAGAAATTTTATGTGCTCAGTATAAGGTGTCATAAAATATCTGACAGGCTATATATTTACAAGTGCTAGATATTGTACAAAATGGAGTATTGTTGACATTTTTCTGCTAGAACTTCTTACCCCTTACATTGTGACATGGATAGAGTTCAAGAACATGCATAGGAATGAGTTATATTTCCATCGACAACCTCTTTAAAAGACATGCAATAGTGCAATCCTTCTGTTAATCTCTTACTATTTCCTTGAAAAATTCTCAGGAGAGGTTCATTCTTTAGTTCCATTACTTCAGACAATTTGTACCAGGACACACCAGGTACATTCCACAGTTTCATTTCCTCTTTGTTCTAAAAAAATAAAATACGATATATTTTCCCATGAACGGTCACTTTGTGCAGCAGACTCCAACATGAGTGTTTCCTTGTATATTTTAATGCCGTTCCTTTCAAGAACATCAAGACTGCATACCATTTTCCCTTCAACATATTTCCCACAATATATATTTAGAATTTTGGCTGTACCTATCTACGATGAGTTGCTCTTTGACCTTATATCATGTAATATCTATTAAAATATGCTGATTGGTAATTTTCCGATCATATTCTACCTCCGATTTTATTATGTTAATAATCACATATCCCTATACTATGGATGACTGGGAAGTGGCCAACGTGATCGACATGCCAAAATCTGACCAAATCAGGACGAATTAGATTTTATTGAAAAGAATGCTTAATCGCAATTTTCTGTATTTTGCGATGTCTGTTTCTCTCTCTCTCTATCTCTCTCTCTCTCTCTCTCTCTCTCTCTGTCTCTCTCTCTCTCTCTTTCTCTCTCTTTGGCCCACACACATACACAAACACAGACACACTCACACAGTTTTTCTTCCTTTATATATATATATATATATATATATATATATATATATATATATATTATATATATATATATATAAAAATTAAAACATTGGTGTTGAAATGCCGCTAAATAAAAATCTCTCAGTATGTTCATATATATCTATCGCTCTCTCACTCTCTATCTCTATCTTTCTCTCTCTCTATCTTTCTCTCTCTCTCTCTAAAAAATATATATGTATATATGTTTATCTATGTCTATCTTTCTATTTTTATGTATCTATCTATTTATCTATCTATCTATATATATATATATATATATATATATATATATATTGATCTAATCCCACAAATTCTCTATTTCTCTCTTTCAATATGTATATATATATATATATATATATCCTATTATATAATGTATAGCTGTTGAAATGCCGCTAAATAAAAACAACCAAACAACTATATCTATCTATCTAAATTCCTCATCCTTTCTTGCTTTTCCTTAAAATATACACACATTGATTTACATGGTGATTCATACTCTAAGTACAACTGTTTCTGTTTTATTTAAAAGCAAACTCATCCGCTTACATTTAAAATAAAGCCCTAGAGCAAAAAGCGTCATTTTTCATCCGCTTAATGCTGCAAGAATGCTACTGCATCAAACTCAAACATTTGAAGAATTAATTGCTCTTTGGTAAATTCTTTTCTATACTGTATCAACTGGAATATCGAGTGAAATTATAAGTGACTATTCTATACATATATTTCGGAATGAATGGCAAGAAAAAAATATATATAGCTTTATAGATTCTGTAGGCTTTTAAAAATTTTACTTATTAAATTTAAATCTTTAAAAGGCTATAGAAATATCTTACGGCAATATTACTTTGAATCATTGGTTCTCGATGGATCACCAAGTTAAGCAACGTTGTTCCTTGACATTACCTAGTTGATTTACTGCATTGGGATGGCAAGAGTTGCAAGCTTGATTAGACAGGTGGTGTTATAATAGATAAAGGATCTTGACGAGAAATCGAGCCGAGTTCGAATTCCTGCAGGATTCCTTATATTACTTATACAAAAATATCCTTGAGAAATGTACAATTCAATATCTCCTCCCACAACAGTGGGCAAAATATTGGAATTTTTATTTACAAAGTCATTATTATCTCCAAAGAATTATTAATATGATATTCACAGACAAAAAGGAAAAAAAAAATATATTCTTACAGTCCAAAATCGTTTTGGGCTTTAAATAACCTATAAGAAAGTTTGATAATCCGTAAAAAACAAATCAAGCAAGCAAAAGAAATGTAATTAGTCAAGTCCAAACATACTATAAAAATAAATTCGTCACATAAGTCACGTTAATTATTATCTTTGATGGAATAGAATTATTACATTTCATTAATTGTTCATTTAATATAACGCCCATGATTCACTAAAGTTAAAATGTTACTCTTAGAGGCTTTTTTGCAGATACGCCTAGGTGAATTTTAAAGGGGTGTCTAGGAACGATACAGATTAAGTCTAGCCTTAAAAATGTTAAGTGTGTAATGATCAAGGAACCATCCTCCCAGTATTATGTGCTCTGAAGCAGTTGTTCCAGGGGTCAGTCTCCCGAATAGAACTTCCTCCTTACTAACGGAATACTAATGGAATAATAATTATTGATTGCACTTTATAGAACATGTCGGTTTTTAACTGTGACGGTCAGGTCTGATGGCAACTAAAGAATGTAGCTAGTACGGGTTTAATTTTAGTTAGAAACATGGTATGCCTATAGTAGCGAGCATAAAGATCAGGACGATGTTAAGAAAAAACTAAACTTGAAATAACATTTTATTTTAAAGCTTCATAGAACATTTTATCAAGGAAAAATAAGGATATAAAGGTAAATTATATAATTCCAAAATATAAAGCTCAATAAACTTATTTTGATAAAGTTATAAGAATAAATATACAACATTCGAAAGAAAATAGATGATCAAAAACATCAGAACGATCAAAATCATACTATTATAATGGATACATCTTATCCAAAAGAAAATAGCGTTCATAATTCATTAGTACTTGATGTGTAGACCTTTACTTGCAATAACAGCTTGACATCTTTTGCTACGTGAGCGAATAATGTCTTGCATTAATTAACGGATATTTTCTCCACTTCTCCTTTTCAAATTAGTTCATAGTTCTTCGACACTTGTTGGATACTTTTCCTTAACTCTTTCATTTAATAACCTTTAAACATTCTCAATATGATCCATGTCTGGGCTTTGAGCAGGCAACTCCATAACAGTAACATCCTACTCTGAAAGAAATGTCTTAACAGACTTCGCTGTGTGACACGGTGCGTTGTCCTGCATAAATACAGGTGGATGATTAATTGGATTTCTCAAATTAGGTATCTCTTTGTATACAGTTGCGTTAATTTTACCGTGTAGCCTAACAAGAGGTCCCGTACCAGCAGATGAAATCATGCCAAACACCATCACACTTCATCCTCCAAATTTAACGCTGCTTTTAGTTCCCGGAGGCGAATATCGTTCCTTAGGACTGCGTCGAGCGAACCTTCTCCCTTCACAACCGAACAGGTTAAACTTTGACTCATCGCTGAAATGAACACAATCCCACTGTTCTTCTGTCCGTATGAAGTATTCAGTGGAAAATTTTAATCGACTCATTTGATTCTTTTTAGAAATGCAAGGCTTCGTAGAAGGATACTCGACTGCTCAAATTTATTTCATTAAGTCTTCGATAAATATTGTGCCTTGATATTTTAATGCCAAGTTTAGCATTAGCTCTTTTAGAGATAGCGGTTGCTGTCGCAAATGGATCCTTTTTTGGTTCATTACCAATCCATCTGTCTTCCTTTGCAATAATTTTCCTAGGCCTACCAGGTGGTTTCTTGACTTGAGATGACCCAGTTTCCTCAAGTTTTCTTAAAATAATATGAATAAGACTTAAATTTCCCTATAACCGTTCAAATATCCCCAATCGAAGATTTATCTTCATTACATAACTTGACTATCAGTTTTCTAAGTTCCAGTCATGTCACATATTTTTTCGCCATGTTTACAATGCAAGAGCCAGTAAAGAGTCGGTAAAATTTAATAAAATACCCTATTTTATATTCTTACCCTTAAAAAATTTCAATAATGCAAAATAATTTGAAAATTTTATGGATTTATTTAATCGTTCTGATGTTTTTGATCATCCATTTTTTTCGAATGTTTTATTCTTAGAACTTTATCAAAATAAGTTTATTGATCTTTATATTTTGGAATTATATAATTCACCTTTATATCCTTATTTTTCCTTGATAAAATGTTCTTTGAAGCTTTAAAATAAAAAGTTCTTTCACATTTAGATTTTTTTCTTAACATCTTTCTGATCTTTCTGCTCGCTACTGTATATATGACGAGATGGAAAATATTGCATTAGGTTAGGCAGACTTTTGAGTAGATTGATATCGGAACTTCTCTCCATATCTCATCACTTCTAATGGATTAAGTAAGCATACAATGATCCGGGGAAACAGATGAAGGAAAATATAAGATAAATGATACCCAAAGGATAACATATGTTGAATAAGAAGCAGAAGATTGAGATATGGGGTCTGTAGTAGTAAAGCATAACAGGAAACAACTCAAGAAATAAGGAAACGCCTGAATCCAGAAGAGACACGCAATTGCTGATATTCATACAGGTACGCACACACATACACGCACACAGGCACACAATTGTATTATGAAACATGTTATAAATGTTTATAAAAATGTTATAAAATGTTTTAGTTTTATGCATGACCTTAATCTTACACACAGAGGCACACACATATATATTAAGGAGAAACGACAATAGGAAAAATATAGTTTAATCCGCATTTCAAACAATGTGGATTTTTCAAGGCAATAAAAAACAAAAAAAAAACAAATTAATTTATTGAAAGAAATGTCTGTATTCTGGGGTGAAACGAATGTTTTTCTATCGTTGCTTGCCACGGCCCGAATGGTGATTTGGACGACGCGACAGCAGGCAGCCATATTTCTCATCAGGATCTGAGCAGATTCCTTGAGCACCAGCTCAGCATGAAGATTAGAACTAATAGGAAATGGTTGGTTTCGACAGACTTCAGCCTGAGATGGGTGACTAAAGCGAGCTTGGTTCGTGTGAACGGGGATAGCCTTGATTTTCTTTTTATTTCCTTCTACGTCAGATCGGGGTGGTTACCTGTGGAACCTTTGCCTGGTTAGGATTGATCACTTTTCTGTACCTAGTTAATATGAGTGAGTGTCGTTACCGGCCTGCTATCGGCCTGCTTCTTTGGTTATGATTCTAGTCGAGATTCCCATCCGCCCAGTTTGTTTTTGAGCTCACTTTTTCATCGTGACTGGGTCAGCTTTCTTCTTTCCCTATTTATTTTTCCTTTCCTTCTTCCTTATCGAGAGAACATCTTGATTTTATCCATAGGCAGAATACAGCGGCCTCTCTATTTTGAGGTTTGAACGGGTCGAACTACCATATTTTATCTTTTGTTTGTTTGTTTTGATATTTCAGTTTTTGGGTTCAACCCCTCAACACTCCTTCTATCATGAATAGATTTTTATATTATTGTATAATCATGAAAATTCTAAAATCATGGGGTGTTTTTGTAGGACCCCCTGGGAGTATGTGGTATTATGGTATATGGAGAGTCGATTAGTGATGAATGGGTTCTTGTCGTGAATGTGCCAATTCTAACGTGTGACTGGGTTGTGAATCGGATTAGCTCGGTATAATATTGCAATTGACGACCAGCCTCAACTCATTCCCTCCCTCTTCGGCATTGTGCCAAAATTCTATATTTTATTCATTTCTTTTTTAGTATATTAGTAGATATAACAACTGTTTTTCCTTTCTGATATATCATTTATATTCATTTAAATTTATCCTTTGCACAAATATTTTGAAGTGTAATGACGCTTAATATTATATTCTTTAAGAGCGGGGACGATTTCAAAACATGTTAAATATACTGGTCAGTTATTTTCTTCAACAAATGAATATTCTTTAGTCAACTTCTCCGAGAATATCTACAGAAATCTGTGTTTTTTTTTTAGATGAAGCAAAAAATAAAAACCAAAAAAAAAAACATGCTGCACTGTGCACACTTATACTTTGAAAATGCCGTCAATCGTGTCATTAGATCGTGTGTTTACAGTCGCTGAATTATAAGAAGCCGTTATTAGCGGTGGAATCAGAAATGGAACATCAAATCAATCCTTTTGTTTCGCTGAGATAATATCCTGAGAAGAGATACCAATCGTGAGGCTTTTCAATATTTGGATTGATGTAGATTGACTCTGAGGCACTTTGAAAATTACATGGATGACTTCCGTAAGCATTTTTTCCCTATTTTGTGTACCCATAATGCAACTGGCAACAAGTCGGTGTGTAATAATTATTCCACAGTGACACGAGTGTCACCCAACCGTTTTTGACTGAGGAGGAGTCTGTGTGTGTGTGTGTGTGTGAACCAATGAGGACGAAACGAGACAAACAAATTTTACCGTTATTTTCCTTTGAAATTAGGTGAGCTATTCAGAAAACCACGCGAGCCACAGTTTGCCCATGAATTCTTTGGAGATTAGTTTCAAGTCACCCAAGGGGGAGTTGCGTTCGATGAGCAGAAGTCCTTTAGTTGAGCCTTAG
Organism: Acanthosepion pharaonis; assembly: GCA_903632075.3. Taxonomy (NCBI): domain Eukaryota; kingdom Metazoa; phylum Mollusca; class Cephalopoda; order Sepiida; family Sepiidae; genus Acanthosepion; species Acanthosepion pharaonis. The sequence goes on along the minus strand of CAHIKZ030005098.1, from coordinate 1,141,411 downwards.
AGTTCTCATTGGTTGAAGGGAACATCTGATCCGCTACATCACTTGGTTCAATTTCCTGGATGCAGTGTTCCTTAATTTGAAGCAGAGACAAATACATATATATCCCTTTCTCTTTGTAGAGATTGCTTTCCATGCGAATCAAACAATGCATTTGCGTTTTAAAAGACTATCTTTTATAACTTATAAAATCTTTTGTTCGCATAACAATTAATCCTATTTTATCGTTTACATCAGCCTTGGGAAAAGTAAAGCTCCAAATAACAAGTTTACACACCTCAAAGACAGAAAATCCCTATAAAATAATGATTTCAATTTCATTCATTGTAGCAAACGTCCTGCTTTACTTTTCGTTTCTTTTTTACTAGGAGATAATTTTCTTACTTGAAGCTTCAAAATATTCCGGGCTATTCCTAACGGGAACAAAGTTGGAATTATTGAATAAAAAACTATGTGAAATGTTCGACCTATACACCGGTGTATACGGTACGTGATAATTTATTGGAGCTGTCAGTATGTTATGGCATTAAGTGGATTCGAATTTAACTACAGTTTCAGGTTTGAGTAAAAAGAGCAGAATATTCTTTAATATTCAAAAGAAAATTTATTTGATTTTGTATAACTGAAGCAAAATAAATCTTTTATAAATAATGCAGACCTATTTAAGATTCTACACCCAACTTTCCATAAATCGTAATACACACAGGCACACACACACGCTCACACACACACACAAACATATATATATCTATATATATTTATAAATACGCAGCAGCTTTAAATAGAGAAATGCATTTGTTGAAATCGATATAAAAAATAATCTAATTTCATTTGGTCATATTTCATACCTTAATATTATTATAAAATAATAACCACATGGCTTTCTCCGACGCATGTTTGCGCGATTGTAAACGGAATACTGAATGATATATTAACAACAGTCCACGTATTTAGAAGTAGATGAACATTTATGTGTTTCTATTACACACACACACGCACAACACACACATACATATATATATATATATATATATATATATATATATATATATATATATATATATATATATATATATATATATGCGTATATATTCTCGTATTTTCAGCATCACAAGTGTGTAGTTACTCCTTTATAAACTGGATGTCATTCGGTTTTTGTATCAAATTCTCTTACTTTCATTAGTTTAAAAATATGCTTTTGAAAAAGTATTTTTTTCTCTTCATTGTATAATAATTTTTTTATCTATTCTCTTTTCGGCCTTTTTGTTTACTATTTACTTTCTTCATGCATTTTAAAACTGTTTCTTTTAATGTTTTCGCATTCATTGTCTTTATTTTCTCTTTCACTTTTATTCATGCGCTTTCCCTGTTTTACTTTCACTTTTTTTATTTTCTTTCTTATATTCTTTATGTGCCTAATCATCGTTGATCTTTCTTGCTTACGTTTTCATTCATTTGCCTCTTTCTTTGTATTTTCCTGGTGACTACGATTCGGATTTGCTTCCTTATCTTTCTTTCTTTATGTTGTTCTTTTTATTCATTAATTCTTTGTTTTATTTTATTTTTAAACTTTTTTATTCATTTGTTACGTATTCTTCATTTTTGCATTTATTCCTTCTTTATTTCGATTGGATTTACATTCCTATTGTTTTATTTTTTCTGAGGTGTATTATTATTTACTCTTTCGTTTGCTTTTCATTTTTTTCAATTTTATTTTTGGCATTTCCTGCAAGTGCCGTTTTATTCTTTTTCTACGTTTCTCTTCCTTATTTAGTTATATATTTATATATTTATTTATTTATCACCTGTGTTTTTCTTTTTACTTTTTTATTGTTTTGTTTTTATTCTTTCTTCCATACATTCACATCTATCTATCTATCTATCTATCTATCTATCTATCTATCTATCTCCTTTTTGCTATTGTCATTCTTTCTATATTTCTTTCTGTCTTTCTCTTTGTTTTATCGTTTATTATTGGCTTTCCCTTTTATCCCTACCCTTGTTGTTTTTGTATAGTTTTATCGTCTTTGTTTTTTGTTTCTTTTATCTTTTTGCCTTTATTTCTTTTCCCTTCTCTTTTCATTGTCTTCTTTTTCTTTTCGTCTCTTCAACTAACATTTTCTTCTTTTTTCTTTCATATAATTTTCATGCCTGTTTGTTTTCTTTTACCTTTCTCTTCCCCATTTTTCATTATTCCTCCTCCGTTTCATAATTTAGTCTTTGAGATCTCCTATCTCTCAAAGAGTTTTACCAGTTAATGATTACTTTCCTCCAATCCCAAACCAAGATATTCCCGCAAATATTAGTATGATTTTATCAGCTTCACATTCGTTCAGTCAGCCTGGGATGACGCACAAGCGCATCCGAACGAGAGTTCACACCCAATCACACACATGCACAAACGTAGTGTTCTTTTTCGACGCATACAGTTTCTTATCAATCACACCACCCCACACACCCATGGCCCTAACCAATCAGTTACAAACAAACACATATATCCAGGCAGCATGTCGAATGATAATGATTTCCAAATATTCATTGCGTCACATCTGTCTGCTTTCCCTAGCGTTTGCTTCTATGTGTTTATTTTGCAAGAGACAACAACAAAAATGCGATGCCAATTGGTAAAATGCAACAACAGCCTCGGGTCATTTGGAAGTTTAGTTTCCAAGCCTCGAGTTCAATCCCTGTTGAATGCAATGTTTTTATTTGATTATTTCTTTTTTCAAAATTTAAATTAATAATGGAATCTCATTGAGGCTGCTGGTAAAATGCCTCTCCAAATTCTGGATGACTCACGCGGTTACTTTGAGACTGAAGATCAATATATTAACAACAACCTAAACGCGTTTATTTCTCATTTACTTCACAGACACAGAAATCAATATTTAGCAGATTATATCATTTCTAAATTAAACATAGAAATGATAAATAAATTAGTTTATAATATTCAGAGGAAGAATTGTGTTCCTGGGGTTGATATGTTTATGCACTCACTATAGAAAATTTGTAAAGAGTAAGGAAATTATCTTATGTTCCTTTTATTTTATTTTACCAATTTAAAAATGGTAGATATATAGTAAGTTTATTTACCCTACTTATTTCCGAGTCTCAGTTGATTTTTAATCATTCCAACTCAAGCAAGGTAATAAAGCCACTAAGAAGCAAGGTTTTACTGAGTATTAGGGAATATGATAAAAAAAAAACACTATTAAGGCGGGAAAAAAATAAAGGAATATAAATCAAAATCCGCGAAACTTTTCTTTCTTTTAATAGTCAGTTTTCCTAGTTTAACTTGCAATATATATAAACCTAGATGGGAAAAGCAAATGTTGAAAAGGTAGCGAGGGTTAGAAAGCACATCAAAAGGCCGCCAATCAAGTTTGACACATCCCCCAGGTCAGGTTTTTGGTGGTAGTACGCGTCGGCCCTGCTGTGATAGATGTTAATGTTGCGCATTGAAATACAATGTTATTCAGTTTGGGTTAGATTAAGACATTTCGTTCAATAATGTTTAATTAAGCATTTACTAGATTATGATAAGGAGAAAATAAGCAGTTAAAAAGAACTGATATAAGAGAATATATTTCTTCTGAATCTAATTGAACATATAATATTTTTATCTTCTGTTTTTTTCGAAAAAAAAACAAAAAAGAACATAGAAATCAACGGTGATTAATTCCCCTATAATAAACATGAATTTTATATGATCAATACATCAGTACATATGAAACTATTGTTATTGCTAATTAAAAGTTCTAATTATTTTAGTGTTCCAGTCTCGTTATTTATTAAGCATAGCTTTAAGTATAATTCACCAACTGAGAAACAATGTCAGTCATATAGAAGTTTAGTTTTCTGATTATGACACAAAGATAAGCAGATTTGTCATTTCCCATGTTGCTAGAACAGTTTTCTAACCCAAATATTTTATCATCTAAATATATCTATGTAATGTTCAACACTGGGAATTTATCTTCTTCTTCCTCTAATACTGCTGCTAATTCTGTTGATGTTGCTGCTGCTGCCAAAGTCGCCGTAACTGTTCCCGCCTCATTTTCTTAAACACCAATTTGACAGAAGAAAAGTAATGGTAGAAACGACTTCAAATGATACAAAGAACGAAAAGAAAAATCACTTTCGCAAGAGACTGATATATATATATATATCAAATGAATTGTAAAGGTTACATATCTTAGTGTCCATGCGTTGAATTTGATGTGCACACACAAACACACACACATATATATATATATATATATATATATATATATGGTCCGATTCCTTGTACCACTGTGATAGTCCAAGGTAGAACCAATAAAGAAGAACTCGCACACAGATATGGAATAACACAGATATATTACAAACAGGAATATATACAGACAAGTAGAAAGTGTTAGTATGAACAATCAGGTTTAGTAAAGAGAACAATGTAGTCTCGACCAGTATCACTATTCCAATGTCTTGCAGTAATCGTCTGAACGCGACTGTGTTTCGGACTGCCTCTGACTCGACTCGACTTGAACTACTGACTCGACTTGAACTACTGACGATATTCAGTCACCACCCCACGAGGGTGTCATGTGGCACAAGGCCTTTTTAACGTGGGCATTTCCGAGCCATTAGGCTCAGCCAAAAAATAGCCCATTTGAACCCGTATAAACGGGTTCTGGGCCGGTTTTACCTCCCCGAAGGAGACTCCGCCCTTCGGCGTAGCCTACTTCGGGTTCCTCCCGCCCGTAGGAAGAGAGTTCAAACCAAGCAGTCGGTTCAGACTTGAACTGCTGACTCGACTTGGACTCTTGAGGCGCAGTATTTATTAAGTAGAATAGTCGATTATTATTATTATGGGTAAGATCCCATAACAGTATATATATATATATATATATATATATATATAGTCATCCACAGATAGACTGTTTCGCTATATTTCGGTGTCTCTTAAACTTAGGATATCAGCGCACGCAACGCAGAAAGGGAATTTTTAACGCATTATATACGAGATATAAGCATTCCCGGATACCAGAGTGCTCAATTCATTGCAGAGATATTTAAGCGTTAATTAGCAGCAGCCGACGAATTCTCCTTCTTCCAAAGTGCTATACCTACGAGAGGGAGCATGTGTTTGTACGTGTGTAAAGTTTTGTTTTCGCGTTGCCTCGTTCCCAATAATCGTTACACAGTAGACAAACTTTCAGCCTTCCGAAGAATATAAGTTTGAATACACAGGAAATCTGTCTACCACACTGATATCACATTTGTTCTTGAAAATAAAAGAAACGGTAGAATATATTTGATCAAACGTCACCACAAACATGAATCACGACCTACTTGTCCCAAATTTCGATCCTAATAACAACGCCTTATCTGAAAATGGGGAAGTACAAAAAAACACTAAACACAGATACCTTGAATTTAGTTTTTGTACTAGAACGCTTAAAAATTAAGAACGAAAGGCTGGTTGGAAAAACCGGGAGACAAATCGAAACAAATGGAAACAACTGAAAGAAAGGAGGTAAAAAAAGAAAGGAGGAAAGAAATAGAAAGAAAAAACGGATAAAAAGGTAAAGGAGGGAGTGTAAAATAGAGAAAAAAAGCGACGCAAATGTGAAATAATCACGAGAAAATACACGTATGCACATCCGCGCAGACGAGCGCATGGGAACATGCACACTAATGCACACACCCAAACATATATTATGGGAAAACATGCACCAATGACAAGTTGAATTAAAAAAAGAACATCGTGAAATATAAGCCGTCAGTTGGTGATTTCCTCTGAAGAATGCACAGACGGGTTCATCTATAAAACTGACGGCGGTGTCCTGAAGGTAAGTTAATAGGAAAACTTTTATCTGTATCAATTCTACAAAATTCACACACACACACACACACACACACACACACACACACACACACACACACTCATATATATATATATATATATATATATATATATATATATATATATATAGGTAGAATTTTCATTTCTGCGATTATTTATTTGGATTATGACATCTTGGCTTCTACTTCTACACTCGAGCTTTCAATAGCTCATGTTCAATAGAAAAAAAATAATGTTTTAAATTTACACTGTGTCAAAATAAAATTGTCCATATTATCATCTTTATTCTTAGAGGCCGTAACCCATCATACCATTTTGGTATAAAGCCGATTCCGTGATCAAATTAAAAACATACCGGGCCAGATCCGGACATGCAATCCTCAAATTTTCATTAATCTGATTGCTTTCGAAGATTTTTGTGACGAATTTTTTGTACGCTAACAATATTTAGAATTTGGCAATAAATTTGGGAATAATCGAAATTCATTGCAAAATCCAGTGAAAGTCATCCATGAAATAAAATCATTGTTTCCACGGAAAGTAAGGAACTACGTAAATCGAAATGTCTTTAAATTAAGTGGCGGCACAAGTATTATCGTTGAACATTTAAACAATAATATTAAATATTAATGCAATACTTAAAGGTTAGCCTAAATGCCGCCCAATAGGACGGCATTTAAGTCTGTGTGTGGTCATATATATATATATATATATATATATATATATATATATATATATATATATATAAATGATGTACTCTCATGTTGCTGATGATGCTTTGTGTATATATACATATATGTATATATATATATATATATATATATATATATATTTTGCTGATGAGGGCTCAGTAAAATAAAGAGGTGATCAATTTTTATGGATACTCATGAGTATCCTTAGGACTGTAGGAATTTAGCAAGCTTTTCGGGAAATAGAGCATATGGTTGACCCATTTCGCTGAAGTGGTCGAGGTATGATTGCCACATGCATTTGCGAGTGGACAGCAAGACCTGCTTTACTCCGTTCAACAAAGCAAGAGTGTCAGGTAATCTTATTGAGAGTTGTAGTATGCTGCCAACTTGCTTTAATATTTGCAAGTAGCTGACCCTGACGTTCAAGTCGGCCTTTCTCAAACTTTTTTTTATAGACGAGAAGCGGAGCAGACATCAAATCTCTCGCACAGATGTTTCTTTTCTCAAGAAGAAAATAGGACGCTGCTTCTCTACAGATTGTCTTTAATTTACTGTTTCAACCGCAATATTGAACTTCCAACTTAGGTTATTGTTATATAGCTGGCCAATTATTTTCTTCATTTCCTATTGCTTATGCTAGACATATCCTTCTGACCAAAATTGGATTTTCATTAGGAACAATACCTATCATGTTTCATTTAGTCAGTACTTCACTGCTTCTAATGTGATAAGATAGTTTTCCGTAGAGGGCGTTACATAAGAAATGCATATAGAAAGCATCAAGTTGATTGATGTGACGTTTGGAACAGTGTCTATGAGTCTGCTCCATAGAATAAGCATATAAGTATTACTGATTTATATACGCCAGTTTCTAAATTTACCGAAACATCACAAGAATTCTAAGGTTTATGGTAACGGTTGTCAAATTTAGAATTAGACTTTCCCATCCTGCACTCAATTTCATTCTTCATGTTAGCATAGTTGGCTACAATAGAGCCATAATATGCGAAAAAGGAAACGGTTTAAAACCATTCCTTTCAATATCAACAGTGGAATCAACAGCTGAATGATGGTCACAGACAGACTGAAAGACAGGTTCCTTTTTTATGATGATGTTCAGACTGAAAGCTTTAGATACACGAGAAATTGCATATCCCCAAGGGTGTGTCAACAAGTGTAAAATCTTCTGTAAAGAGCAGGCCATGAAGTGTTTACACAATCGTATTAGTTCGTGATTTGACGCTTTGTTGGTAGAGCAACACACCATTTGTCCTAAACACAAATCTCACACATTCTCATGTGCTGTTTCGAGCATGACAGAAAAAATAAGGTAGCAACTGAGAAAGGTGCAAGAAGACAACGCTGTTTTCTTCTATTATAAACAAAGAATGAGACGGACACCATTGCACTAGATTAATCTGAGTGAGATTGAAGAAGGAAAAGATAAAGAGAAGGACGGAGATCAGGATCAAGGCATCAGAACATGTCGATTGACATTACATTTGAATATTTAAAGATTATAGCTATCAGGGAAGCAAGTAAGAAGAACGGAGTACAACATTCGGGAAGTGTGAGTTGTGAAGCTGTTGTAGTAGAAGCACAATTTATTTAAAAATAAACAAATACGTATATTGATAATTAATTTATCAAATACATGAAATAACACAATAAGAAATATATAAGAAAGGTCCTTGTATTTTGAGAGCTTTTTGAATATCTTCAAATATATATTGTACTCTGCAGGGACTTTGATTGTTCTGTCAATGTGTATTGTGTCAATCCCATAGAATTATTATTATTATTATTATTATTATTATTATTATTATTATTATTATTATTTTTTTTGGATTTATGTTGTATACACATTTCCTACCGGGTCCTAAACAGAGACTTAAGGTCAGAAATGGTTTTATGACATTTTCCATGGATCCAAAAAATACATACACATATACATTTCTAAAATCCAAGATTTATCTTAGTTTTGAAAAATATACAAATATATATAGCTAGCTTCAAAGAATAGCTAAGCCAATTACTGAATGTGCATTTTAAAAAAAAAAAAAGATTGTCTTGAAGATATTATTTTTGATATAATTTCATGCTAATAGATGAAAATTATTATTTCAATTAAAGCAATATAGGTTGTATTTTAATCCAAATTTATGTATGTATGTATATATATATGTATATATATGTGTATATATATATATGTATGTATATATATATGTATGTATATATATATATATATATATATATATATATATATATATATATATATATATATATGTATGTATATATATATGTATATATATATATATATATATATATATATATATATATATATATATATATGTATATATATATATATATATATATATATATATATATATATATATATATATATATATATATATATGTGTATATATATGTATATATATATATATATATATATATATATATATATATATATATATATATATATATATATATATATATATATATATATATATGTATATATATGTATATATGTGTGTATATATATATATGTATATATATATATATATATGTATGTATATATATATGTATATATATCTATGTATATATATATATGTTATGTATATATATATATATATATATATATAATTGTGTGTATATATATGTGTGTATATATGTATGTCTATATATATGTATATATATATGTGTGTGTATATATATGTATATATATGTATATATATATGTGTGCATATGTATATATATATATATATATGTATATATATATGTATATATATATGTAGATATATATGTTTATATATATATGTGTATATATGTTTATATATACATGTATATATATATATATATATATATATATATATATATATATATATATATTATATGAGAAATAAGCGATGTGACTATCTGCCCTTGACAGTTTAATATTAGCCACTCAGCTTACATTTGCAGATTAGCGTGCTTTTCTACCTTTTTTTGAAGAACAGTCACTCTTGTTAAGACCTACGAAATGCAGAACCAACCTGCTGTACAGCTTTATCACCACAAAGTCCGCAGATGACGAAAAATCGACTCTAATTCAGAGGATAAGTTTGGTTGTAGACACCATTAATTTGCAAGGACTTGTAATATTGTTTAATACAACTTGTATAAAGCAGAATTCATTCACATTCTATAATTTATTTATTACGTCTGCATTCACCAAGTGGAAATGTCATATGTAGACTTCTTCAATTCCCCATATTTTGCAAACCTAATTAAAATTAAATTCTTACAGCTTAATGCAATTCTACCTGAATATTGCACACTTATTTTGATTTAAATTCAGATTATAGCAAATTTCCGATTTTGCAATTTTGCCTTAATATTTGACAACTTAAATGAATTTTTCATAGATTATGAACATTTTACAATCTAAAAGTTGTAATTCATCTTTTTACAACTTTGTTGTTAGTTGTTACATTTGAACCATGAATGTTTACCTGAAGAAAAAATAATTTACCACGAAAGAAATTGTTTACGCCTATACAAAATCTCCATGAAATACAAAAAAGAAAGAGAGGGTATTGAGTGTACTACTTCAAAACAGGCAGACCTATTCATTGTTTCAATATTTATTATTACGTTGTATTAATATTGTTTGAATTTTAATTTAATAAGTGACTTGCTATATGAATTAAAAAAAGAAAAACATTGGAAGCAGCTATAAAGAAATAAACGTTGTTGAAGCTATGTAAAAACTGAGAGTGCAGCTGAATTAAATGTAAATATTAAGACAGAAATTGTAAAAATGAGGGAAAATTTAATGAACGATGTATTTCTTGACAGTATATCAGAGATTGGGAAGATTCTTTCTCAGATTTCAGAAACTGACGATAAAATTACTGAACTTTGCTTGGTTACAGAAATAAATTTTAAGCAGATAGGATTCATGGCAGATTTAAAAGACGATAGCAAATACATGGGTGAAGCTGACGCTTGATTACCATCTCTGAAAAAATTAAGTCTAGTGACAGTACGTCATTCAGAAATGCTCGCACTGAAAGTAGCAGCAACAATTTATACAGTTACCGAACTTATAGTGTAAATGTTTTAGCGGGATTAATAACACGAAGTCTGCATAGACAAATTCTTTGTCTCAATTTTGAGAATTGTGTGCATAATGTGCAGTCTGATGCCAGCCATGTAAAAAAATTTGTATAACTATGCTTTGCAGTTAGTGTCTCATTTAACTTTAGAAGGAGAAAACGTTCATTTGCAATAGAAGTGTTAACCAAAGAAATTTTAAACGTACCATTCATCATTCTTAATATAACACCCAGGTTGTGTGTGTGTCTGTACGTTTATATATCGGATCGGATTTCCTACATTTTTCAACCAATTTCACAAAACTACGTAAAATTGCCTTGCGGTGGTTCTGACAGCGCCAAAAATTGGAAAAACACAATTGTTTTTGCGCAAAATCAATTTGAAAACACGATTAAGAGGCCTCGCGAGAATGAAAGAGGGACAAGTCATATCGAGTTATACTTATTATAAAACCCTGGTTGTTTGTTTGTGTGTGTGTGTTCGTTTATATATGGGATCGGATTTTTTACATTTTTCAACCGATTTCAACAAAACTTCACTTTCTTTTGGCAGGTAGTGTTTCTTATTGTCTTGCACACATTTTTCTTTATTTTTACATCCAGAATGCTTTAAAAATTCCATTTACAAGATAATTGTTTATAATAAAATTCTATTCAATCGGTAGACTCATAACGATTGAAAACAATGTTTGTGTTTGAGTTTGGGTTTGACCAATTCGTAAAAAAAAAAAACTAATTAAGACATGCGTGTCCGTCAACCTTAAACAATAATCTTTGTCAATTTTATTTTTCAATCTTTATGATGGCCAATACTTGATCTATCTCTTAAATTAACATCCCTGGGCAACGCCGGGCTCTACTGCAGGTAGTTAATAACCCATTCATAGTTAATGAGGCAACCCAACCTAAACACGTTACTGAACTTGTTAATGTTAAACAGTATTTACCAGAGATGCGTGCAGATTTTTACGAACTTGAAACTTCCTATGGGCTGGATTTTCTTGAGGCTGACCCACTAATTTTTTACACTGGACTGCTATCTTGTATCTGAGCGGCTTCCTCATAATTGCATGCGCAAACATCGGAGTGGAACTGTTATCCAACGCTTAACGACTTAATCGAACATAGCAATGAATTTCTCAGAATTATTTCTAAAACGAACAGAATTAATCATCTCCAAATATAAACATAATAGGAACGAAGGTTCCGTGGTAGCTCTACAGAATTTCTCCACAAGCTCTAATTGTATGTATTTTAAATTATGTGCTTATGAAGGACATCAGATGACTAAATGTACCAAGTTCTTTATTGTTCAGTCTCGCAAAGAGCGATATATGTTAATGCTAACTGCCCCGGAGACAACGCTAAATTGCCTTATCCATGCAAGAATTGTTCTAATAAAAACATATAACAGCATTATACGAGAAATTAGAAGGGATATCTCTGTATACACCATATGTACTAACCCCTGTATGGAGAATAAATTCTTATCATCTATAGTAAAATTACCTATCCGGTGCGGTAGAAAAAGCACAGTTGTCAATTGGTTATTAGACACCGGTAGTTAGCGACTGTACTTTTCTTGCGAAATAATTAAATGGTTAAATTGCCCCGAGAGTGTGTCAAGAAAAGTGGATTTTCAAGTTAAAATTTACTTAGTTCAATCTAACAGGCGATTTGATCAGATTATTACTGGATATTAAGAAGGATAAGGGGAAACAATTTCCTTTGCTTGTATTAACTGATAGCGAATTTATCTTAAAACATTGATAAATCAGATTCAACTGAAAAAAAAAGAAATTATCGACCTGAACAAAATATTATCTTTTTCAAGGAATAAACATGGCCCGGTAGAAAAAGCACAGTGGTCAATTGCTTATTAGACACCGGTAATCAGCGATTATACTTTTCTTACAAAATAATTAAATGGTTAAATTGCCCCGAGATGGTGTTAAGAAAAGTGTATTTTCAAGTTAAAACTTACTTAGTTCAATGTAACAGGCGATTTGATCAGATTATTACTGGATATTAAGACCGATAAGGGGAAACAATTTCCTTTGCCTGTATTAACTGATAGCGAATTTATCTTAAAACATTGATGAATCAGATTCAATTGAAAAAAAAATAATCGGTCTGAACAAAAGATTATCTTTTTCAAGGAATAAACATGGCCAGGTTGATATCTTAGGATTGATAAGTGTAGACATATTTCAATTCATGCGTTCTATCAAACTCGGTAAATGTATGCGGGGCTTAGCATGGTAATTACTGAGTGGTATAAGGCCATTTATAAGAGATTAATTATTTTCTATATGATCAAACCAGTAAATTTTAAGAATGCATATAATCAAAACAATTATCATACTATCATAAAGGAGTTAACCAAATATTTCGAGCGAGAAGTAGAATTTGTATTACATCCAAATGACACCGACACTGATAACATACCTGATACATTTGATATGTCTCTAGTAGAAAGAAATGTATGGCGTGTATTAGAGATAGACTCAGGTATTACAGAAATAAATATAAGTTCCTATGACTGAAAAATTTAGAGGAATTCAATGAACCTATTTAATTAAAAAAAACAAAACAAAACAAAAAAAAACAATGAATATTATATGGAGATGCCGTGGTATGAGGACAAAATCCATTCTGTTCCTTCTAACTGAAAAGTAGCCCTAACTGTACTTCAAAGAACAATGCATTCTCTTGAACGTAACAATCTGCATAAAGATTATAACGAAGAAAAAGAGGACGTTAAAGAATTCACAATCTTAAAAGGATGGAGAATATATTTGGATTCTACATAGACCTGTGTTCAAAATGGAGTCCCAGACTACAACAAAAATTAGACTGGTTTTCAACCGTTCACTGAAAACAAAGCATATGATCAAAACAATAAAAATCAGCCTCTTCAAGTGAATTGGAACAACGAGAATAAATTACTACCAAATATTGACATTTTTGTCAGATATACAGAGGTCAGTTAATTCAAGGCACTTGACGTATAGATGCTCTTCGGACAACAGGCTCATCCCATTAAGGTCGAAATCATTCATTTAACAAAAATGTGAATGGAGAATTAACAGTCCGTCAGAATATACCAGATAACAACAGTACTGGATCAACAAGAAACGAACTGATAGAGTCTCTGAAAGACAGAGTGTAACCACCGGAGACATTTAAAGAGAATTAGCACAATGAATATGTACTCAACCTTCGAGAAGGGTGTAAGGAACTGCATGAGATGGATTATCAGAATAAAATAAAAGTTGAT
>CAHIKZ030005098.1:1122500-1125000 GCA_903632075.3 Acanthosepion pharaonis | reverse complement strand
CAGACATGAGAAGAATATGAACAGGCAAACAGGAGGCGCCTAAGAATTTTTTTTTTCTTTTTTTGCTTGGACTGGAATTTTGCCATGATCATTACAAAGTGCAGCTGATATGTTTGCCAAGTGCAACGCAATGGACAAATGACCGACTGATCTTCATGATAGATGGGGAAGAAAAGTGGTCCTATTTGCTGTGTTCATTGGCGGCCATCTCCTTCGCTGTCTAGTGTATACGTTCATCATTACCGAAAAGTATCTCAAGCGCAAATTTTATTTTTTGTTATGTCTTCGCCTAATTTTAGAAGAGGTCTGTTCTGTTGAATTTGTCTTAACTCTGCCCGCCTTTCTTAACTGCGTCCAAACTTGTGCTGCATTGTGGATTGCGATATCTGCTTTGCCGTGCTTTTTTCTGTAGTAAAGGTTTTTTTTTTTTTTTTTTTGTTCTTGTTCTTTCTTTCTCATCTTCTGGGGTGATTTTAGCAAATCTGACGGTTTTCAGAGATCCGAAATTCTGCTTTATCTTGTGTAAAACAAATAAATTCACCGAGCAAAAGGAGAAAAGAAAAGAAAAAAAAATAAATGGAAGCGAAGAAGACAGAGATAAAAAGCCAAAGAACCTGAATGATTAAACCCAAAAAGTATTTTAAAAATCCTGTAGAGAAAGCAAACAACGAATGTGCACTATAGAAAACGTAGCAGCAAAAGAAGAAGAAGAGGAAGAAAGAAAAAGAAAAAGGATCAGGAAGAGTCATCAGTGAAGGAGAAGAAACAAGAGGAGGCGTTGATAAAAGGAGAAGAAAGAATAAGATGTGGAGGAGTTTTGAAGAAGAAGAAACAGTAAAAGAAAAGGGGGAAGAAAATTAAAGGAGCAAGAATGGAACAAGAAGAATGAGTTGGATGCTGGAGGAAAAGGCGGTTGGAGAGTAATGCAGAAGTAGAAACAGTAAGAGGAAGAAAAAAAATTGGAAGAAGGGGAAAGATGAAGATGAAGAAAAGTAAACGAAACTAAGAGAAAGGGTGAAAAAGAAGAAAATGAAGAAGAAGAAGAAAAGAAGGAGTAGTAAAAGAACAAGATGGCCACAGCAGCGAAAAAAGTAACAAGAGCAGGAGTTGATGAAAGGAGAAGGAATAAAATCTGTAAGAGGTTTGAAGAAGAAGAAAGAGTAAGAGAAAAGTGGGGAAGAAAATTAAAAGATCAAGAATGGAACAAGAAGGAGTCGGATGGTGGCGGAAAAGGCGGTTGAAGATTAATGAAGAAGTAGAAACAGTGATAGGAAGAAAAAAGATGGAACAGCCGGAAAGACAAGATGAAGAAGAATTAACATATCTAGGAGGAAGGGTGAAGAAGAAGACGAAAAAGAAGTCTAAAGGAAAAGAATGTGGAATAAAGTTAATATTATAGGAATTATGCAGGGAAGAAAAAATAATTTAGTTTCAATGATTAAACGATTAATAATTTTAGTAAAATCTGAAAGAAGTCACTGATGAAGGTAGAAAGATGAGGAAGAGATTGTATTCAATAAAAGTCGTATAAAGATGAAGAACGGAACGAAGAGATGAAAAGAAAGAGAAAAAGAAAAACCAAAAGTAATAACAAACGATATATGAAAACAAGACAAAGTTCAGCAAAGTTCAGTTCGGGAATGATTTCGGTTCAGAGGCAAATAAAGCATAAATAGAAACTTCAAAAGTCCCCGAATCTTCGGGTGGAGAAGGATTGGACAATAGGAAGGGGACAGTGATAAAACGAAGAACTATAACGGCGGTGCGAAACATTAGAAGTTCCGAATAATGGTTTCATATTATTGAAGAAAGAAAACACAAAGCCGTGCCGGACATGGTAGACTTCTTGGTATTAAACGGAGGCGAGGGTGTTGCTAAGATAACATGAGGTAGCAGCTTGTTTAACTAGCAATGGTCTGTCTCTTTCTCACTCTCTCACAAACACACACGCGCACGCACACACACACACACACACACACACACATATATATATATAAGCGTTTGTCAAATGAAATATCAGTTGCTAGTACACGAAAATGAATATGCAAGTACTGATATAGACATATATATTTAACATACAGTTAGAATAAATCACTTGGCATACGCATATACACAGAATAACACACAGTCACACATACATACACATAAACAATTATATATATATATATATATATATATATATATATATATAGGGGAGAGGGTGTCTGTGGGTATGTATGTAAATTTATAATTTTATCACAAACAACAGTGAGAATGATATGACAAGTGTAATTTTTTTGTTGTTTTTTATCCAAGACGCGTTTCACTGGAGGAAGCTTGTTTTCTATAGCATCATCAGTTTGACTAAAACAAAAATATGGGTTAGGAAAATATCATATGATCTCTAAGGATGAGATGGAATAAAAGTAAACCACATTAAGTACCCTAGCGTACCACTTCCTTACTTGAGACAGGAGAAAATGAAAGTAATCCAAGGTAACGGACTCGAACGATTCCCTAA
>CAHIKZ030005098.1:1115000-1120000 GCA_903632075.3 Acanthosepion pharaonis | reverse complement strand
TTTACAAGTAAAATATTTTTCTCAGTCTGCCATTTTTATTCCAAATTTTCTCTTAAATTTTCAGCATTCATGCTTCTGTTACTTCTTGGTTCTATTTTGAAGCCAGCTTTTGTAGGTATCGAGATCTATTCGCCAAATCCCGTTTGTTCTCGTTTACTAGCCTGGAATAGTGTATATTATCTTCTTCTTTCATGGAACTAGATAAATATATATATATATATATATATATATATATTGTTTTGGCTTTCTCACTTAAATCGATCATGCAGAATAATGCTGGGATATATAGATCTAATGAGGCAGATATATCATGCGTAAGAATTGTCTTTTCAGATGTCAACCTTCTCAAACGTTCATTCGAATTTTCCGAAGAAAAACTACAGCTAAACAATAAAAAGTCGAAACGTATTTCCTTTTTACTACGATTACTTCTCGTATATTATATTCGTATATTTACTTGTCCGTATAGAAAGCCTCATAAAAAACAAACAACTACACATGGTCGCAACACACGCAAACACACACGTTCAGAAACGTGCAATATAGCTATAGATCTTTATCTTGGCAATTGCACATTATACTCACAAACAAAATAATATTTTGTTAATCATTTCACCCCAACCAAGGTAATGAAGCCACTAAGGCACAAGGGAGACAGATAGAGACAGAAAAATATACCATATGCACATTACTGACTAACGATAACTCTAGTGACTGCAAATGAAGAGAAGCGACTAAAATGCTGACACGAAAGAAAGTTCTTTCTCTGCTACCTAAAACCACATCAAGTGTCTTAAGTCTAAAGACATAACCCACAAGCAAAGCTTATAAAGTCTATTTTCAAATACCAAAGTGTACAACTGATGGAGCTTCAGAGAAAAGGAAAAGATAAGGAAACACACACACATTTATATATATATAAAATTTTCTGTATGATGTATGACCTAATGAGAGTTTGAGACTGTTAAAGAATATGAGAAAATATGCTATTAAGAGGCGAGTAAAATAAAGGAACTGGAATTAGCGATACGTAAGATAACAATTTAAGTTGCATTGAAATTCTTGATAATCAAAGAAGACTTGGAAGCAAGAGGCCAGTACACAGTTCTAACATAGAGCTGTTTGATTATTCAATTATTTAATACGATTTTAATACTATAGTTAATAAAAATAAAGTAAAGTCGCTTATAACACTATAATACTGCTAGGCACTAATTATTTCAAAATGATGTAAATTTAAATAGTTTATTGAAAATCACACTAGATTTGCTGCACTATGTAATATATTACATCGTAATTTAGCTAAATGTTTCCTATTTTTTCCATTTGAAATAAATTAAGGTTTTATTTGATGGTACAATTATTTGCTAATAATGTGCTTGCTTCTTATCTATATAAAACATATGAAGCTCCAGTAGTTAATTCAAATGTCCTTTCGCCCCTTACGTACGTGCAAGTAAATTTGGCAACTCCTATGTGGTTCAATTCATTAGATCATCTTTCAGTTCATTATTTGAAAAACCTTTCGCAAGCGTAGGTTCATAAACTCCATTTATTAAGAAGTTAATCAAATTTGGCCTAAATGACAGAAATGATAAATGAAATATACAACTCTGGTGATATATGACCTAAGCAGACTTCTTTTCATAGCATTGCGTAAGAAACCAGACGCAAACGAATGGGAACGCCACCACAAAATCAGCGCATAAACAAAGAGCCACATAATAAAACATATCATCCACATTCAAATGAAAAGAGTTCGCCGCAGAATGAGGCGAGAGATAGGATAAGAACAGTGCGGGTTCGTCAGACACCGGAACAAAGAACGCGATATTTATGGTCACAGTTCTATCAGAAAGAGAAATACAAATGCAGAAAGATGTGTACCTCTGTTTTATAGACTACACAAAGGCGTTCGACAAAGTACACGGCAAAGATCTTCCAGAGCTGTTCAGCATTATTGACATATTTGAAAAAAAACTAAACTGGCAGTAAACAGCCTGCATAAAGATAAAAAAAAGATGAGTTCAGCAGATATCGAGAAACAGAAAGGGGTGTAAAGCAAACATGTGCCTTCTCACCGGATTTAATCAACCTATATATAGGCAACACTGAGAGAACTAGAAATCCTACACTGAATCATAAATGTCGGGCATAATCTTAACAACATAGCATATTCAAAGGACATAGTGCTGATAAAAAACACGGAAAGGAAACTACAACAACTCCTACAGAATTTAGCGAATAACAACGACAGGAAAGTAATAAGCATAATCTACATGGTCATCAGAAAAATGATGAGTTCAAACTGCAGATTACAAAAACGGGATACTAAAATAGAGCAGGTACAGGAATTTAAATATCTCGGAAGTGTTCTAGCAGCGGTGGGAAAGTCCAACACTGAGATTAAAAAAACCATGTTAGGATGGCCAAAGACGCATTCCAAAAGACAAACAGATTACTAACAGACAGGTAACTTTCGTTGGAAACAAAGAAAGAATACTGAACACTTACATGTAATCTGTCCTCCTGTATGGCATCGAATGTTGGACAATCTCTTCAAAGATGAAGAAGATACTCGAAACAACAGAAATATAGTTCTACAGAAGAATTCTTAGAATATCACGGGTCGAACATGTGAGCAATGATGAGATTTGATGAGAATGGAAACAAAGCAGAACCTTATACTAAACACCATAAAGAGGCAGCTGAAATGTCTCGGACATATAATGAGGATTTGGTTTGATTTATTTTGTTTTACGGTATATCAACCTCAATGGGTTATTTAATGCTGACAAAAATTTTTATTGCTGGTAATATTTTGTTTTGTCAAAAATCTGTTTCTGGTAATTATTTTCCTTCAAAATTGTATTGCTGGTAATAGTTAACTATTTGCCCATAGCTGGGACCCTAACAGGTTCTACCACCCCGGGTCAGGGTGGACCTGGGAACACCAGCAATTAAGTGGTGGGTCTACGCTCCTCAAAAACTCCTGATCAGAGGCCTTGCTGCTGGGCGTAGTTTATCGTCTTACCCAGGACGACATAATAAGGAAGGATGATTTGAAAAATCTGATACTTACAGAATGGATATAGGAAAAGTGGGACAGGAGAAAGCGATAAGTAACATACTTAATGGACTAGAGCAAGTGTATGGAAGAACAAGGTTTAGGAGAAATATCAAAAAGACAAAAGTTATTGAGAGATAAACGGGACAGACAGAGGTAGATGGCCATGTTCGCCTATGTCCTGAATGGGCACGGCACATAAAAGAAGAAAGAATAATAGTTGCAGAGTTGAATGTGATTTTTTAATCTCTAGTCTGGTGGGTCGCTACTTCTGAAACAATAGAATATTTTTGTTCTGTAATTTTTTCAATGCAACATTTGTGATTTCAGTCTACTTTTGATTTATTCTTTTGATCCTTTTTAAAGATATACAGTTTTTTGTTATAGAATTTATCATTCCTTTTAAATCTCAAACCAACTAACTGCATATATTTCACTTATAAATCTTATAAGGCTATACAATTAATCATAGTGTCCTGGTAAATAGAAACCTCAGGACCATAGACACATTAAAAGTTAGTTATCTTGATGGGTTTAGAGACCCAATTTTGCAAACAGCAAATCTAAGGTTCACATTCCCTCGAGAAATTCCTGCTGCATATTCTAAAAGAAGTCGTTGGCCACCACTTAAATCTTCCATTATCCCTGCAGTAAGATAGAAGCTATCTAGAGAATCACAGATAGTGTTAAATTCTACCTGGGGGAAATCCCGGTAACCATTTCCGCAAAGTTTCTTTAGAGGACCAGTAAAATTTCCATCAATGTACTTAAAAACGGCTCTCCATGGAAGTATATCTTGAAGTTTACAGACCATCTTGTTCAAATTTCAAGTTTTTTTTTTTCCGCAGCTGTTACAAGCCGTGCCGCACAGCCGGTTTGTAGTGTTATTGTACACTCGAACTTCCTTAATGGAATTTACGCAGTTGTATTCTTCTAAAACAGGAACAACATACTCCACTTGAACAACACAAGTTGCACCAATGTTAGGGATAACTTTGTGAGGGAGGTATATACATTCCGTGTTCGTATCAAGTAACGCACTGGTTCTTTTAAATTTGTTGATGTTTTTTGGTTTCTTTTGTAATCTCTTTGTATGTCAAAGTATCTTTGTCAACTCTGCAATTAACGTGAAGGCAGATGATAATTTCATTTTTTGAACATGATTGTGATCTGTGCTTACATTTATCTGTCTATATTTAACTTATCACTGATAATGACTTTAAGTTAAGGCTTGGACGAAGAAAGCCCATATCTTGTAGGTCTAATAAAATTCATTCGAAATCTATGTCCCAAGGTTGAAAGATACATCATTCTTAATGAGTTCAATAGCATATCTAGAAACTCTAAGTTCCTTTAAACTATCTCCGTAGCTCAAAAATATAATCGGATGCTTCTTCACGGGATGAAGTGGCAACATATGTAGAATCATGTTGCAGATATTTTACCCTCTTCGAAGGAACAACTCAACACCGTCGACTCAACGCCGGACAACACTGAACTAAGACAATTCATCACCAGAAAAACTTAACTTTTTTTACAATTGAATGAAAGTAATTCATTAAGAAATAAACTTTAATATTTGAATACATACATATATATATATATATATATATATATATATATATATATATATATATATATATTGAAAGAAAGACGCGTATGTAAGATTGAGAGAGTGGTTGAAATAAAGACATGGAAAAGAAAGACAGGCAAAACGCTTATGTGAAATTGTAGAACGGGAGATGTTAAAATAATTCAGAGAGAGGAAGTAATAGAGAAAAGTTTTAAAAATTGAGATTGAGACGCATAGAAGTTAGTTTCAGTTGAATAAACTGACTTTGGACTTGTTAACCTAAAAAATTATAACTGAATATATATATATATATGTATTCTCGTTCAAAAATAGCCTTATATTCGTTCTTTTATACAGATT
>CAHIKZ030005098.1:1102500-1107500 GCA_903632075.3 Acanthosepion pharaonis | reverse complement strand
CCCACACTTCCTCCCCCGATAGCTCAACCGAAATAAATTTTTTCAAAGTGCATATATATATATATATATATATATATATATATATATATATATATATATATATAATCTTTTTAGAAGTTGTTTACAATTTTATGTATTTATATATTCAGGAGATATGTATATTCTTTGCAACATTGTCAGCATTCCCCGAGTATTTTGCACAGTACCTCGTAAACAGATATCTGTAGCATCACAAGAAATATCTCTTGAAATATTCTCTGAAAAACACGTGTATGTATACATATATATATCTAGACTTACAAATATACTGCATTATATATAAACCTGTACTTTCATAAATATCGTTGTATTTGCATGCACTGATAGTTATATATGTAGACAACTCTTTGTCCATCTTGTATTTTGCCCTCCAGTTGCCTACACAAATCCTGCTTTGAACTTACAAAACGCCGGCATCATCAAAGCAGACTTTTTAAAGTTTAGTTTGAACATTACTAAGGTTATTTTAGTTTCATGTTTATATATTTACACACACACACAACACACACACACACACACACATATATATATATATATATATATATATATATATAGAGAGAGAGAGAGAGATGTGTGTGTATGTATGTATTATCTTCATATATAGATCCAGATATATTTTTTATTTTACTTTTGATTTAATACAAATCTGTTTACAAACATTATGTCGATAGTTTTTGTATGTATCTGGTTAATTTTCTCTGATATTAATCTTGTAATATAATAAAATGTATTTCAAAATATTAAGTTTAAGGAATTTTTCTTTAAAATGTTTTACGAATGAAACTACTTGCAGTTTTAACTGTGAGTTCTTTAATTGAATTTTCAAATAAATGAACGAGACCAAACTTTGTAATGGAACAATACAGAATATCGGGTTGGGTCCATCTATCTAGCTTGCTAGCGAGTTCAAGATTAAAACTGAGCGTTTCTACTGCTTTCATCTGTATTGCCTGATACAAAAATAAGCAAAGTACAAAGTTATTATACGGATTGGTTACTGATTGGAAATTTTATGAAATGTATCATACTTACAATTATATACAATATATGTTAATAAACGGAAGTGTACCGAATTCTCTGCAAAGTCCTCAGAGTGACAGTCAAATAGTCTGAAATTTTCATACAGGTGCTTCCGGCGCGAATGCCAAGAAATTCAGCATGACGTTTACCAACTTTCTAGCAGAGTGGATTGCGTCTCTTTTTCTCACAGACCGTGCACAACTATCCCTATTGTGTAGTCGATGAAAAAAAAAACCCAAAAAACAACGCAATTGTGCGAAATTAAAATAAATATAAGATGGCCATAACTTTCAGCATTGCACACACACACACACACACACATATATATATATATATATATATATATATATATATATATATATATATAAAAATTTTTAAAAAAGAGAAAAACGGTAAACATTTTTGGTTGTAATATGGATTCTTATTAAAAATATTATGCTTTATTTTCCATAATTTTGCTACACGCGTTTCGGGTATATCCAACGTCATCGGGCAAAGGGTGGAGATTTACACATATTATTAAAAATAATTAATTTTCTTTTAATGCTTTTCGATGCTTAATATTCTCGATATGAAACATTATCTTTTTATGTTAGAGATCCAAACGTCTTTCTTGAACTGGCAGTGAAAAGTTCTGCATGAAATGTTATAAACTAATTAAGACTCATTCAAGAAATGATGTAGTAGTTATCAGTATGCTTATTTTTAATGACCCGTGTGTGTTCTTAGATCTATTTCCATTTTCGTGTGATTTTGTCAGTATATATGTATATATGTATATATCCCCTCTCCATATATACACACTGTCTCACTACGAGGAATCAGTGAACACATCTGTACACCCAAACACACATAAACACACAGACAGATAATAACATAATTATAAAAGAAGTAAATAAAGGCAGCGCTATATTGATCATGGACAGAACATAATATAAAACAAAATCTCAAAACATTAGAGGATAGGAACAACTAAAAATTAATTGACACTAACATAGCCAAAAACATTATATCAAACATTTCAAAACTCTGCACAACACATAATAAAATATAACAAGAAAAGAGAAGGATTTCCTAATAAAATGTTTACCAAAAACAAGCAATTTCTACGGACTACCCAAAATTCACAAATCGAGTGGAAAAACCAGCTATCCAGCCCCAAAATCTGAATACAATAGTATCCAAAGCCCCAGTGACCTTACATTCAGACCAATAGTAGCAGGACCAGCCTGTCCAACTAGCAAACAGTAATCTAATAGACAAAATATTGCAACCATTCACTAAGCGACATCAGAGACGATATTCATTTGCTGCATACCACAAAAGGTAGATTCGGGAACGCTTATGGCAACTTTTGACATTAGTCGCATAACCCATGAACTAAAGAAAAAGGCAATCTCATTCTGGATTGAAAAACCTCCAGAATTACTACACCCGAGATTCACTAAAGAGTTCATTATCGATAGTACAGACCTAATTCTCAACAATAACACCTTTGAATTTGACAACAAAAACTATATCCAAATCTTGGGTAATGCAATGGGAACAAAAATGGCACCAACATATGCCACCCTAACATTAGCTTGCCTATAAGAAAACCTCTATGAAAGGATAGAACAAATATATGTGGAAAATATAAAAACCCAATTCACTAAATCTTGGAAATATTACTTAGATGAATGCTTCATTTTCTGGAAATCCTCATGTGGTGATATTAACAAATTCCACACTCAACTTCAAAACTTACACCCAAAATATCGCACACACACAGACACACAGACACACACAGACAGACACACACAAACACACACACACACACACACATATATATATATATATATATATTAAAATATAATTTGTATTTCTTCGAAATATAATTAATCGGTTAGTTCTGCATTGATATTTCTGTTATTTTGGCGCTTTATTCACAAATATACCACAATTTCCTCGGGAAAGTTGAAAAGGAAATACAGAAACAATACAATCACAGACACTCATATATATATATATATATATATATATATATATATATATATATATATATACAGAGTGGGTGAGAATGCATATACATAGATAGATATTTGAACATCCAACTATTAAATCCCTTCAACGAACATATAAAAAAATTTACCTTCTGATGAGGGAATTATGATTGCCGTTAAAATGTAAGGAATAAAAATACATCTCTAAATATTTAAGCTGGACTTTTGAAAATCGGTTACTTTCTGTCTGATTTCAATAACCAGCTTCTCTATTTTATACCGGACGTTCATATTCAAAATGTCATTTTAAACCTTTTGTATTATCGTTTATTAATGGACTAGGAAAACAAAAATGTACCTCAGCAGATTTGCGCGAAGTAACTTAACTGGATCCATTATGGTGAATGCAATAATGAAATTATATTAACTCGGCTTTCATCGTTTTATGAAAGTCATCTCATTACAACTCATATAGGATATCATTCTTGTAAGGAATACAAAGATTGCATATATCATCAAACATCTCCAGGAAATTGCGTGCCTCATTGATAAAAAAAAGTGTATATCTACTTACTGCTTCATATGACCGCATCAATAACGACCGCCTCTTCTCAAACATGACAAACCGTCACCCAAGTTATGAATTTTCTGAATGCCTGATTCTAATAGAAGAATATTATCGGTTTACCTAATTTTAAATGTTGACCGCAGACCCCAGTACGAAAACACATCAAACCTCATCAGACGTACGACAAAGTAGAAATGAGAGTCCCAGTTTATGAAATGTTTTCCTATGTCCTGCACTTAACACTTAACCACTACTTACCTTATTCCAAACGGATCACCTTATAAAGGACTGCAATCCTTCTTTCTACATGGTGGGGCTATGCGAACAAGATAGATATTTATAACCGAGTTAAGAGTGTTCTTGTACAAAACACCAATATTCTCAATTCCAAGAAATAAGACTTTACGTAAAAAAAACAATGTTGGAAATGAAAGTAATGTTGATAAATACATTGAATCTATCAAAAGTAAAATATATTGAATTTTTAAATACTAAAAATTTAAACTAATGGTGTTCATGGATAATTTATTTAAATAAAATAGCACAGGAGATAAGGAAATTAAACAGAGAACAGGCAGTTTTAGATGCAGTTTCTCAAAACAACATAAACTGCTGCAAATCCAAAACATTAACTTGAAAACTCAAGTCATGTTCTTAAATTACATCGTCATATGGATGACAAACATGGTGCCAGAACTGTTCGGAAATGTCTAAATTTTCAAATGAATACAAGCGCATTTTAAAATCAACGTTTACAAATAGTTTTGAGGAAGTGAAACATGGATCTTGGCGAAGACAACACGTCTTCGAATAATATTGGCTCGCGCTACTGAATAAAAAAAAATCTCTACCAGGTATCAGAAATCATATCACTTGTGTATTTTTGGATATCACGTACAACCAAAGAGAAAATAACGACATAATCAAGATGGTGACATTCCACACTGCAATAAATCAAATTAGGAAAGAAGCCAATATCATTACCGGAAAGAGCTATAAAATTTAATATACATGATGAACATATTTCCCAGTAAAATTATTTTAAAATAGAGATTTTTGGAATTTCAGAAGGCTGCAGCACTGGCTGCTCGATCAATAAATGCTGAATATTTTCTTTGAAGGAAAAGACTAATATTACAATTACAAATACAATAATCTTGATTAAATGTATCCACAGAATCAAAAAAATATCAAAAATAAGAGAAGCGATTCAGCTAGAAAAACAAAGTTTTGACTAGAACGTCATAAACATTCGCCATGCGATCTCGAGGTCACTGAATTTTGTGCAATATAAGCAAAGTAGGACGGTCGTAATGTTGTCACACACAACATTGTCGTCTGAAACGCATTATGTAGGGGATCATTGGGCTCATATTTATTATGGGATATAT
>CAHIKZ030005098.1:1097500-1100000 GCA_903632075.3 Acanthosepion pharaonis | reverse complement strand
TATATATATATATATATATATATATATATTCAGACTCTCGAGACGTTTGGTTTAATAATTCATTTTACTTGAATGTATTTTTTTTTGATATATCACTCACTTTTTTTTTTTACAAGGAACTTCAAAAATACTTTAACCTGTCGGAAAAAAAATCATCAAAAAAAGTTTTCATAAAACAGTGAAAAACTCTGGCGAGGTTACTTATCAATGAATGTTGTCATGTTTTGCTTCAGACGCGAAATGTCAACAGGGCATTGGTGTTGATCTCTTCTTGGGGGAACTTTTTCCACATTGCGGAAAGATGCTAAAAATAACATAATGTTTGAAGACAAATTTTCGTTTGATATATGCTAAATCTTGTCATCCATTGGTTCAGTTATTGATCAAGATATGATCTCATGCATACATATCAAGCGGCATGTTCTATAAACGAACGTTTGATAAAAAGTTCTTAACCGTCCTAAATCTGAATAAAATTACAACACATCAGTATGTCTTTTATAATAATTTTATTTGAGGATCTAAGGAATTTTCAATAAAGATTCGTATATATAAGCACATTATTATGTATACTTACACACAATCATGTCTGTCTGTCTCTCTGTATGTCGATCTATCTATCTATCTATCTATCTATCTATCTATCTATCTATCTATCTATCTATCTATCTATCTATCTATCCCAATTCTTTGTGCATATACATGGATGTATATATATTTATATATTTTACATATGTATGTTTATATTTACCACTAATATTATCTATCTATCTATCTATCTATCTATCTATCTATCTATCTATCTATCTATCTATATATACATATATATATATATATGTATACATACATATATATATACAGTATAATAATTTTTTTAATATATACTATATATTCAGTATAATATTATATATATATATATATATATATATTACTGTGCAAAAAATAAGTGAAACACTCCGATAATTAAAATAATTGTCTCTTTTTTATCCATATAATACACAGATTATAAAAGATTTTTATCACGCTGGATTTAAAATATTATTTCAAAATTTAAAAAAACATACTTCATACAAATGTAAGTCAACCCTTACATTTACACTGTAATACACTATCTATACCAATTCTTTGTGCATATACATGGATGCATATATATTTATATATTTTACATATGTATGTTTATATTTACCACTAATATTATCTATCTATCTATCTATCTATCTATCTATCTATCTATCTATCTATCTATCTATATACATATATATATATATATGTATACATACATATATATATACAGTATAATAATTTTTAAATATATACTATATATACAGTATAATATTATATATATATATATTACTGTGCAAAAATAAGTGAAACACTCCGATAATTAAAATAATTGTCTCTTTTTATCCATATAATACACAGATTATAAAAGATTTTTATCACGCTGGATTTAAAATATTATTTCAAAATTTAAAAAAAAATACTTCATACAAATGTAAGTCAACCCTTACATTTAACACTGTATTTTTGTTTTACATAGTTGCCTGTGCAAATAATTTTGTATGCACATGTAAAGATCAAAATGACACATGTTCACTTTTTGCTAAGCTGTGTACATTTTAGTTAAACAATATAACATATTGTATGCGCAAAATTGTGCAGTTAGAGAAAAACTTAAAAAGAAATATGTATGCCAAGATCATCAGAACTTCCGGAAGTTTTAGAAAATCGCACAGTTGAAAAGTGTAATAATGGAAAAGGCTATCAAATCTCTATTCCTCCACCGTAGAAGAAACTATTTATATATGGATGGCCTTTGGTATGACGGCATCTCAATCAAGAAGTAGCCCTCCCCAAAAAATGATATAAGGTGCAAGCAGACATCTAGTCCAGCAAGGTCAGGCGCATCCATCTTTGACCTTTGCAGTTCTAACTAGCCAATGTCGGAATCAATTGCCATACATCTACAGTGCAACGAAATCTGAAAAATGCTGATTTTCATGCCAGAATGCCCAGAAAATTCCGCTGCTTAAAAATATCCCAAGCATTCTCGCTTTTATTCCATAGCTTATATTAATAAGCTATAAATATTCTGGTAAAAAAACATATGGTCTGATGTGACTACACTAGATGTTTTGTGGGTGGTGTGAACTATAATTGGTATATCTGGCGAGCATCTAATATGGCCTTTCTATCCGACCATTAACCATGGTGCGAGACAGTGTTATGGTTTAGGGTGCTTTAGAGGCAGCATCTGGAACAGGCAAAATATTACGCATTGATGGCACTATGGACTCTGACAGATACCAAGCAATTGTGAATGAAAGTGTCCGCACTTCAAAAGTTGGATTTAGGTCGGTGATGAAACTTCCTTCAGGACAATGATCTGAAGCATCAAAAAAAATACGGAAAAGAATGTTTTCGTAAAAATAAATTTCCAGTCTTGGAATGTCCTTCTCAAAGAACTGATCTAAGCACAATTGAAAATCTGTGATTCAAG
>CAHIKZ030005098.1:1045000-1092500 GCA_903632075.3 Acanthosepion pharaonis | reverse complement strand
TTTATTCTTAAAGTTCACATCACTCTAGTACGGAATAACCTTATTTTCACGTTTAATAGGACATACTTTCTTCTATTTCTTTCTGTACTGATAAATATGTCAGTTTTGTGCACACCTCTCTCAAAAGTGTATCAGAAAATAGAATCTTTGTCTTGTCTGTCGATGCACAGTTGCTGTTATTGATTAAGCAATCATTCTTTGGCTAGATACCATTTGTGTTTCAGTCGAGTGTTAAGACTGAATTTTTAGTCTAAACTTTGCTGATAATAATAACATAAAACGGAATCCTTTGCCCCTTACTGAGAATATGTAACTGCAGTCCAAAACAGCGTGCAATACAAATTATTATGTCTTGTAATACAAATTATGTGGCACTGACTAAAGATAAACGCACAACGCCTGAATTTAATGAATTATACACTTTGAGAATTCTCTGGATTTATAGCATGTAACCAGAAGAATATTAACCATTTCTGCTTTTATACAGTATTGTATACTAGAAATATGACATTATTTACATTGGGCGATTGTCCTTATCTTTGTTGTTATCATCACAATTTTTTGGCCATTGATACAACAGCAGTAAATGCAGTGAATGCAAAGAAGGGGAAGAAGAAAAAGAAGAAGATTCCTACCATTTTAGACTCTTTGTGGAGTACCGAACAATAGTCTTACCACGTTAGATGAAGTTATACTTTCTGAAGCAAATAGTTCTTTTTTAAGTATAATTTGCTATCCTTAGGTGCATCCGATTCTGAACTCAGTGTTGTCCTAGAATGGCTGCCAACCAATACCAAATAGCCTATTCAAACCTGCTATTAACATGTTGCAGTGGAAGAAAAGAGGGATTTAGATATATACAAAGGTAAATGTATTCATATTTGTCTACATTTCTAAGATGAGGTATTATATATAATATTTACATCGTTCGGACTATTGTCCCCATCTTTGTCGCCATATTTATTACAACGGAGTAAAAAGATACATATGTCCTCACGAAGCAATTTGCGAAAAATAAAAATAAAAGAAATGTGACTAACAACAAAAAGTAATGCTATAGAAACAAAAAGGTAAAAATAAAATATACCCTTTTTAATTTTATACATTAAAGCATATTTATCTACATTTCTGAGATGAGGAAACATATACATTATTTACACCGTTCGGACTATATTCCTCATCTTTGTCGCCCTATTTATTACAACGTTTCGGCCGTTGTGGAACTATCAGTTTATCCCATGAGTTCTGTCCGAATTTTGAATAAAGAAAACAAGTGACCAAATGTTACATTTAATTACAGATTCAATTAATAATGTATTTTCCTAATTATCTATGACTTCCTTCCATCTATTAACAAGCTTACTAATTCCATTACTGTAAAATTCTTTTGGCTTTGATTCGAAGAACTCACAAATGTCAGTTTTAACCTCTTCCCGTGTTACAAAAGCTGTTTCTTCCAAATGATTCTGTAAGCTACGAAACAAATGGTTCTCTGAAGGAGCAAGATCGGTAGAATAAGGTGGATGAGGAATTTTCTCCCAACCAAGTTCTTCGATTTTTTGTGACGTGATTCTTGCTGTGTGGGGTCATGCATTGTCCTGATGAAACATCACCTCTTTTTGATTCACTAGAGCAGGCCTTTATTTCCTCAAATTTTGGTTCAAACGCTGTAATTACTGACAGTATTAATTGTTGCATTAGGTAGTAAGAATTCAAAATGTATTATTCCTTGGCGATCCCACCAGATTGAAAGAAGAACATTTTGCCCATGAAGTGCCATTCTCGGCTGTGGCTGGGGTCCTTCCCCTTTAACAAGCCACTGTCTACGACGCTTAACATTTCGATAAAAGATCCATTTTTCGTCGGCAGTCACAAGTCTATCCAAAAAGGGTGAAACAAGTTGGCGAGAATGGAGAGAAGAGCAGATGTCAACTCGCGATTTCAGACAATTCATGAGGCATCCATTTTCCAAGTTAGGAAATTTACCAAGTTGTTGAAGATGGCGAATTATATGGTATGAACTGAGGACCACTGCCAATTCCTCAACTGATAAAGCAGGATTTTTTTCAAGGGCTGCTTCAAGAAGCTTTTCATTAAACTCAACTGGACGTCCGGTTCTATCTTCATCTTCAAGGTTGAAATCTCCACCTCTGAATTTTGCAAACCATCTTCTGCAAGTTCTTCCTTCACACATTCCTCTCCATAAACTGAGTGAATGTTTCTAGCCGCTACGGAAGCCGAGTTTCCTTTCTTGAACTCATGAAGCATTATCTGCCTCAAATGATTCTTGGGTACTTCCAAGTTAGCAGGGTTTTAATCAAACAAAATTTAATTTTATTGTTCTCTGAAATAAAATTTGATCAGTTGAAATGCATCTAAACATAAAAATAATATTCAGCTCCATTAGACATTATAAAATACTCTTTAAATTTCGTTCATTTTAACAAAAAGTTAAAATTCGGACATAACTTATGGGATGACCTGATAGAACAGTCTACCCCAGTGAGCGAAATAAAGGTTTCAGATTAACATTCCAACCAACTGAAGAAGACCGGAGCGTAGAACGGCCGAAACGTTGTAATAAATATGGCGATAAAGATGGGGACAATAGTCCGAATAATGTAAATAATGTACAGCATATTTATTGAATATAAGTTGTTATCCTTCAGGTTCTGTATGTTTTAATAGCGCACGGGATAATGGTTCTCTTCTTCATTTAAGCCGTTTCTGTCTTTCCCATCCCACTTTGTGCCTTCTCAAATCATTCATTTATATAAATTCCTTAAGTTATTACTTCAGTGTATTCTGTCAATCTTACCGTATTTTCCGTCTTCCAAGACGCTGCATCATTGAAGACGCACCCTAATATTGGAAATAAATTTCTAAGAAAAAAAAAGTCATTATCATTCAACAACACATTCAACATACTTCCCACACATACTGACGCCACATATTGTTTACATTAATTATTCGTCCGATTTTCTTTGTATGACAATGATATACTAGTCAAGAGCAGAAAGGTTTCTACCGCTGCTAGTAAACAGAACATGTTTAAACCTGTGGCTCGCCTCCAGAAAGTTTTATAGTCTTGGAAATACTTGTAACAGCTAAGTACTGAGGTTACATCATAGAAAAGCCTGAATTAGATAATTAACATTATAGTGTAATTACTCAACATACAATTGCACGTCCCTATCAATCAAGCGAACTAGGTGATCGTCGAAGCTTACTTGATTCTGAGCGATGTCTTACATTAGTCTTGGAAGACACACACATTTTTTCAGAGTATTTTACAAGGAAAAAAGGGAGTCGTATAAGCTGGAAAATACGGTATGTTTAGCAAGCTCTCTTTTCACATGGTATTACTGATATTGTTAGATTTCCATTTTTTATTTTATTTTTTTCTTTTACATTTTTCAAATCTTCCGCATTTCCCTTATGTTCTGTTCATGGTATTCTCAGTAATCATTTGAAAGTCGCATTTATATTACCTATCTAGGTACTGACGAGAATCAACAAAGACTACCGACATTTCAACGCGATATGGCCCTGATCTCATATCGGTATCGTTTCAACTCTCAACATCATCAGTTAGATTGTTCATCATTTGGCACTACCATCTATGAGGAGAGATATCCCATTGCTGGTCAGCACTCTTTGATTCTTTGATTAACGAAATCTTCCTATCTCCTCAGTCTTTCTCTATCATCTGGAATGCAACATTTACATTTGTATTATCCTTCGGATATTCCCACCCATGTATATATATATATATATATATATATATATATGTATGTGTGTGTGTTTTGCGTGTTTGTGTATATATATATATATATATATATATATATATATATATATATAAATTTGGCTTATATGACACTATCTAACACCCTGGGCATGCCGATAGACTACATCCGGTAAAACGGTCTCTGTTCGGGAGCTTTTGATGGGCGTGGAAACACCTCAATTGCTGTTGTTCAGTCTGAGCCGGTGTGGCATCACCTGTTAGATTCCCAACTATGAACAAATAGTTAACCCCTAAGCTGACATCAAAGCACTATGAAAGTATACAGTAAAAAAATAAAATAAAAATAAAAAATAAACAAAAAATGAACATTACAGTTTCATAACGAAAGAATTAACAGCAATACATTTTTCGAGAAAAAATATTACAAACAGTACATATTTGAAAAACAAATACTAGCAATACATTTTTGAAAAAAATACCACTAATACATGAAAATTTAATTTCGGCATTTAAATAAACATAATGCGTTGAAATGACGCTAAACAATCAAACAAACAAAGACATTATGTAGATCTGAAACCGGCTTAATACTGATATTAGCCATTCAAAGCTCATATCTAGAAGAGGAGCATATATTCTCTTTTCAGGTTAGGCTTACGGTCATATCACGTTGAAATAGCGGTTCTCATAAGATCACTGAAATTAAGCTACATCAAATTTGGTCAATTTCTAGATGGGTAACACGTGATAATCCAAAGTGCTTTAAGCTTGGGTATGCATGTGTTGCAGTTGATAACGGGATCCGACAGTTCCATGGTACAAATCCACATCTTTTGCTCCCAATTATGGATTAATTAGTTGTTGCAGCAAATACTTATCATCTCTAAATTTTCTTTTAGTATTTAAAATGTACTTTTTGGCTTTAAATTATCTGCAAAAGATTGATAAGCGGTAAAAAAATAAAATCAAGCAAACAAATAAAATATTTCATTGTTAATGGTTCGTCCTATTCTCTTGCCGTTTCCTTTTCAGACTAAGTGTCCTTGCAGTTTCCTTTTCAAACAAAGTATTCTTGCAGTTTCCTTTTCAGACTAAGTGTTCTTGCAGTTTCCTTTTCAAACTAAGTCTTCTTGCAGTTTCCTTTTTGAGTTCGCCTTGCATACATTGGATAAGAAACGCGTTATTGTCTTACGACTTTTTCTATTTTTGTATATCAAATCATTTTTTCTGAGCACATGCCGGTCGGTTTTCCCGTTATATGTTACGAATTCGGATTAAGGTATATTTTTGGTGGGAGGATTACATCATTAGAAAGAAGTTAGGTAAATACTACAGGATTAATTCTTTGTGTAGATATAACAAGTTATGTTGAAAAAATTGTCCTAAAATTTAGTCGAAGATTTACTCATGACTGGTCACTCGGATGCGAGTATGCCTGGCTTCTAGGCTGTTTAGATAATTCATATCGCACAGTCATATTCGCGTTTCCACAAAACCTACAGAATCAATCTGTCGTTTATATCGCAAATTTCCTGAATAAACTTAGAGTTTCTACGAAAGATCATATAATTTGGCGAGATCACAAGTTTGGAAAAAATTCACAGACAACGGTTGTTTGAACCGGTGATGTGGTCCTAAGTCACTTCCCAAGAGTGGTGGTTGCTAGGAACGTCAACCCAGGCTGATATGATAAAGAATTTCGTATATAACAATTCGACAAGGGTGGCATTCGAAGCCATGGCTCGTGGTCAGAATTCTATGATTTATAAACCTTTACAAAATGATGCGATGTAAATGATATATTTAAAGGGTTTTATGTAAGGTAAAATAGAGTGTTTTGTGAAATTTTCATTCGTCTTGTTTCATCTGCGAAGCTCATATTTTTGTAAAATTAAAGATATATTATCTATTCAGACTGAAGAAATTTGAGAAATAAAGAAACAAGTAAATGAAAACGCTGATTAATTGTCATGGACATCAAAAGAATTAATCGGGACCGTAGAAATAAAATTGGGTAAAACGATTCGAAATACAACAATGTCGGCATTTGTTTGAAAAAGAAAAAAAAAGTAGCCAATCAATTTCTTTGAAGTCTTGAAACACCTGCTGATTGGTTAATTTACTTATAAGAACTAATAACACTCTCTCGGCGAATTTGTAAAGCAATTATGTATTTTATAAATTATTTGTGAGACTAGTCGGGAAAAAAAAACTTTTGTTCATTAGTTGAAGGGTATATTCACATTGAGTGACGTTGTCTGTTTGTTCACGACCTTGTAAAACAGTGATATATCTAGTTGTGATAAATATTTGGCTAAGGAGTAATTGGAATTCGTTGCTTAGGCGTGTGAATTTCGCATGTTAAAGCGTGTTTGATATATGCACGCACTAAAGAAAGTTCTTGCTTAATTAATAATCAGAAGAACAAAGGAAATAAGCCGATGTACTTGTTTCTCTGTTTTCCGTGTTACAAATCTCATACAAGCACGAAATAGGACAATAGAAACATCTCGATATACATACATAGTTAATCGTACTTTTATTCTGTATAAAATCATTGCAATATGGCAACTATAAACATCAAACTCAGTTGCTGTACATTATGTAACTACTTTATTAATGACGTCACTGTAAATATTTCTCCTTTTTCTTAATCTTTCACACTAAGAAAACACTTGTGTCTTAATGGCTTTACTGCCTTGCATGGAGAGAAATTATTAAAAAGTAAAAACGCTCTTATCCCTTTAAGTTTATCCCAGTCTAATATAAGATCTACATCATGAGATAACATCACTGACAATGTCTTTTGAGATTAAATTATTTAAAACAACTTTAATGAAAATATTTAATGAAACTGTATTGTAGTTCATGACTTATTTCTTAGACAATCATTCTCATCTTTCAGCATCTGTCTAAAGGACACATGGCACAGTGGATAAAGACGTTAGTTAGATCCAGTAACAGCAGTGTGAGTTCAATACCTAGTTAAGGCGATGGAGAACTTGGAGAGGGGAATTAACAGGAGATAACTGACATCCATTACATATGGCACGTGGAACTAGAAGAGTCTACCACAGCGAGCGAAATAAAGGGATCAGTTTACAACCACGTGAAGAAGGCCGGAGAGTACAGCGGCCGAAACGTTTGATAAATATGGCAACAAAGATGAGGATGAAAGTCCGAACAATGTAAATAGGTATTCTCATATTTATTTTTATACGCATGACGATTCGACCGAGAAAACCTCGCCAAGCCTGCATCAGGTATTAGATTTCGTACTCTACGATTATTATCCTCTTTACTAAGTAGACATTTTCATTCCCAACCAGTCGTATTAGTTTATATTAATTATAAAACATTTACATTATTTAGACTGTTCTCCTCATATTCACGGTGCTTCGGCTGTTGTACGCTCCAGCCTTCATCAGGTGATTTGAATTTCGTACTGAACCCTTTATTTCGTGCACCCAGGTAGATTGTTCTCGTTCTATGTGCCATGTCTCTTCCGGATGTCCCAGTTAACTCCCTTTAACTCAACTCTTCAATATTTTGTTCACCACTACCATAGCCAGGTATTGAACTCATAACTTCTTGGGTCAAGTCACTGGATCAAACAAACGCATTTATCCACTCGGCCATGTGTCTTTTATAAGTTAAAAAACTCATACACTGATATCCAACTCAGATTAGTGTCTCAATAACTATTTTTTACTAGATCTCATATTTTATTATTATTATTGCTTTTCTCTAGCACTCCTTATTACTGGTTCCATATTGTATTCATGCTTATGCTTGGCCGCTTTAGGAGATATTCGTGATTCCTTATTTTTCGTATTTCAACCACATCCCACAGTTGGTGGTGATCTCAATTTACTCTCCATATCTGGTCATCTACACCCGACTTTTCTATTTCTCCTCGTGATACGGCTTTACGAAGTTCTTGCACAACAAATACAACGGTTTCTCTATAAATACCAAACATTGTATTTGGAATTTACATGTAGATATTTTAAGATGACGTAGGATTTGATTTTCAGAACCGAAGAACATCTATTGCAGGTATTTCGGTCGCTATGGTCCAGAAAGAAAATAACAGAAGAATTTTGACAAGACGAGAATTGAAAGGAACAACAAAGTCAATAGGATATCAAGGAAAAGTTTTCGGCTGGTGATCTTGATTTATTCTTCGCTATTACCACGAATTTTGCTTCGAAAATGGTCTCAAATTTTTCTTTGATATATATTCAGTGAAGTATTTCTCATGTTTTCACTTAATGTAGTTTTCTTTTATTGTAATTTTAATTGTAAAACTGACACACCGACAAGTTAATTTCTGTAATTAATGTTTTGTGGGTTTAAAATAAAGATTTTAGTATGTTTTTTTTTAAAACTTTGCTCGTGTCATCCGTCTTTGTGATGTAACCATATAAACTGTCATGTTAACTCAAACATGTGTTTGAAATATTTTTTCGTATGATGTTTTCTGAAAAAAATACTATAGAAAGATTTGTACATTCATCGATGTTTGTGGCAGCACGGTGACATAACACGGTATTTAAAAGCATTTATATATGAAGAAAACGTTACATCTGTATTCGCCTAGGATTTGGAAAATAATGAAGCAACAGTGGGCTATCACATACAAAAGATGAGGATAGGACGGTGTTAAAGATTGTAACAACCGTTGTCACTTTAAGATTTTAATGCTAGTATTTATGGAAATGAACTGATTCTAGCAAAATATAAAAAGAGAGAATCCCACTGTATGTGGACGGCATTCTATAAACTGTTTTCAGAAAAAGACTTTTTGTTTAAATTAAATATCGTTTCCAATGAATAATGTCTGTATGCCTTAGCAAGGATCATCTGCATTCAAACACATGGGCCATTGATACAGAATCCGAAAAAATTTAGGAAGAAAGTCTTCATCAGCATTGGTAACAGTGTTAACAGTAACAAAACATGAGAAACTATTTTCCTGAACAACTATTGTAAGAGAGTGATTTTATAAATTTCAGACAACAGCAGCACTGGCCTGTCAGTCAATGAATCCTGAATGTTCATAAGAAAATGCCTACCATTAAAACATCAGAAATCTTCAAACGTTCTCAATTGAGTTGATATCCGTTGTTTGCTAGCAAGATTTCAGAGCCGTAAAGGATTAAAAAATCAACAGCAAGAAGACAGATTGCATGGTTGTTAGAAAAACGGTGAATCCAAAATCCCAATTGCAAATCGGGGATATCAGAATCAAAGAAGTGTAGAAATTTAAATACCTTTTAACAGAAGACCTAAAGTATGACTGAAATACAAAAGTGCATTGGGATAGCCAAAGATTCATTCCAAAAGCTAAGCAAAGTATAAAGAAGCAGGGAAATTTAAATATCTGGGAAGTATCTAAACAAAGGGCTGAAAGTGTGAAAGTGAAATCCAAAGGTACATTGAGATAGCCAAAGATGCATTCTAAAAGCTAAGCAAAGTATTAAGTAACAGGGAAATATCTGGGAAGTGGCTTAACAAAGAACGAAAAGTGTGACACTGACATTCAGAGATGCCTTGGGATGTCCAAAGATGCATTCTAAAAGCTAAGCAAAGTATTAAGAAACAGGTAAATCTAAATATCTGGGAAGTACCTTAACAAAGGACCAAAAGTGTGACACTGAAATCCAAAGGTGCATTAGGATTCCAAAGATGCATTCTAAAATCTAAGCAAAGAATTCAGTCAGTAGGTTGCCATTTCTTTCTGCGGTAGGCGACTTGACATCCAAGACTCTAGATCCAGGTCTGTCCTGCTTTTTACACATAGTTATTGGTATGAATAATAAATTTCCCAAGGGCATTAGCACGGAAGAGAATGTAATAGATTTGGATAAAATTCGAACACGGCTCTCCGATTCCTCAATTCGAGCAGCTATCCATTATTCCAACGTGCCTCCAAGCAGAGGATTAAGAAATAGAAAAAACTTTGCTAGATAAAAGGAAAAAGTAATATTTACGTGATATCTGCTCTCCTGTCTGGCAGTGAGTGCTGGACAATCTCTTCAAAGATGACGTGGGTTTTAAGCAAGAGATATCTGGTTCTAGAGAAGGATACTAAAGATACCATGAACAGAATAAGAGAGCAACGTCGAAGTTTTAGAGAAAAGAGAAACGTGAAGAAAACTTATATCTAACATCAGTAAGAGGCAGTTAAAGTTTCTGGTATGATAATGAGGAAGGAGGCCTTGGAAAATTTGATACTCAGGAAAAAATAAAGGGCAAGAAGGACAGAAGAAAACAACACACATCATAATTAGTGAGCTTGAGTAAATGAATTGCAGGTCATGGTTTAGGAGAAATAACAGACAGACGAAGGTTATTCACAGCTAAAAGTGACAGTAAATTGTGGAGAGTCGTGCTATCCTACGTCCTGAGGGGACAAGACACATAACGAAGAAGAAAAATGACAAAAAGAATCGTCCTTCTACTAAACTGAATTTCCCTGGGGTTACAGTCTCTTACAAACCGAAATCAAACTATGTAGACGATGCCTTGCGTTTTTAACTCTTAAGATAAATTCCCAGTAGTTTGGAAAGCACTTATAACAAACATGTTTGACAGTCGAACCCAAACAATGGTAGGAAATATCTCCGGCGAACGTAAATTAACATGGAGATTACTTAGGAAATGGCATATTTGTCTTTTTCTTTGGAACACTTGAGAAAATGATGCCTGTCCAGAATGCTGAAATCTCGATCTACTGGAATGAGACATAAAATCTGTCATAAACATTTGTGTATCTGAAGTATAACGATTAAATTTCCTAAATAATTTTTAAACCTGTTATATGTTAATAATCCTGAATCTTGGTTTCATGAAAATGTCAAGGTCTAGCGTCATTTCAAAATATGTTCTTTGGATCCTGTGATATTTTTTAGAAATGTGGACGAATGGCTAGAAAGTTTGCTTTCTGGCTGTTATGGGGTCCACCCCCTTTTCATAGAAATGGACTCGACTAGTGTGTACTTGTTCTGCTGTCGGTGAATACCCGGGAGAGTAAGAGTGAGTAACAGAGATACACTGATAGAGTGATACAGTGAACAGTGAGTGAGTAAGAGAGCGAGTTAACCGCTTTGTAGGAGTCACAGTTGCGAGCACGTAGACTCAGAAGGAAGTCCTACTTCGATACTGAATTTCCCAGACTGTATATATATTATTATTGCTACTAACCGCATTTCTGGATCTACTAACCGTATTACCAATTGTATTATTGCGTCAATACATTTATTTGCTATATTTCATTCCTGCGTTTGACATTCATTTCAGACCGGATTTCATCTCGGAATCCATAACACTGACCATGAGATCCGAGTTTAAATTTCACCAAGGTCAATTTGTTCGTAAGGTGACTTCATATCAATCTGTAAGACTAATCGTGTTACAACTTTGGAAAGTGCGTGAAATGAAATTAGGTAAACTGAATCCATTGGGAGCCGTCGATGGTTGTGCTAGTTGGAAATCAAAAGATATTGTCACCGAGGGTTTGATTGTGCTGGCGTTGTTCAGATTGTTGATCCTGCTAGATAACACGCACTGTCCCAAAAACTTTAACGCTCAGCATAGTTGCTGTATAAATCACAGGTTGGCTGTGTGGGTGTTGAGCAAACACCAATGCGCCTGACCAATTGATGGTCATCTATTGCCGATTTATCAGAAAGGTGACTTCTTGTAGTATACTGGCATTCTCGGATACGAGTGGGGGAATTCATTTTTGACTAGTAAAATAGACACGCGCAAAGACACACATATGCTGAATCAGGCGTATACCTTAGGAGAAAAAGTTGGATTAACTTATAATAAGCTATCTAAATA
This sequence comes from Acanthosepion pharaonis, assembly GCA_903632075.3. Lineage (NCBI taxonomy): Eukaryota > Metazoa > Mollusca > Cephalopoda > Sepiida > Sepiidae > Acanthosepion > Acanthosepion pharaonis. The sequence continues at coordinate 1,080,901 of CAHIKZ030005098.1, read as the reverse complement.
GACAGAGGTTAATTCTAGACGTTCCTTCCAGGTCCTGCAACTACCTAAGAATCGGCCATAGTTACTCTAAAGTGGATAGCTCAACGCTGTAAAAGACCAAGGCTGTGACCTAAACTGACATGCATTACTAGTGTTAAAGTAGAACTGAGAAAGAACAAGTGAAGAAATAATGCAGGCCTTTGCTGATCGATGGTTCGAGGTACAAGGTAGCAAAGTAGCAAGTGGAACATAGCATGCTGCACATGCGCGCACGCCCCATAACTTATGTGTATGTGTGTGTGTGTGCGTATGTGTGTATGTGTGTGTATGTGTGAAGTACTGCGCCAAAGTAAGAGAATCCCTAAAAACATATTTGTACAAACTTTCTCTTTTTCCATATAATGAACAGATCTTAATGAAACTATATGTTCATTAAGAAAAAAAAAATTACTAAACGACTTCCAGGCATTTTCGATTTTTTTTATCAAGCTGGAATATAAATATTAATGAAAAATTAAGTTCTGCAAAATTAAGTAAACAAATATTAAATTTTATAAATGTTTATAAATCAAAGAATGTTTCAGAGAATATGAATGCATATTTTTTTTCGTAGGGAAACTGAATGAGATTTCATAGATTGTGCGTCCAGACACGTCGAAAAATATGAAAACCTTAAAACTTCAGAAAAACTTTAAATCAAATATTTAATATTTAGCTTTCGTACACATTCGTTTCTTCCCCTCGATGTATAATTATAATCGATGTTTTCTTTTGTGTCTACCATACTCCTCCTACTGCGGATAATTCCATCAATAACAATATTACTTATCAGCGTTAAACAGAAATTTCACACTTTTTCATTGGATTAACTAATAAATATTGCATTAAATTCCTCGATATGTATTGACCTGCCTCAATTAGATATGTATTAACGGCACCAGTGGTCAGCATTCAGCCTCAAGTTAGAAAAGTAGATTTAGAATAGAGAATTTTCGAATTTAAGTACAGAATACAGAATATACACTTTGACTACAGGATTTCCCACGTTGTCATTGAATTGCCTCAATTAGTTGAGTATTAACGACACTAGTGGTCAGCATTCAGCCTTCAGTTAGAAAAGGAGATTTAGAATACAGATTCAGATTGACAGGCGGCTCAATGAAATGGACGATGTCACATAATCTTCCTATTGTGAGTGGCATTTGGTCTTGAACATGGTTAAGATAAATCACTAATCGGCATGTTTAAAGCAATATCAATCCTTGTGGTTTTAATTTATTATTATGCACGAAAGTTGCAAATATATTATGGCGAATTAGTTCAATAAAGACACGTATTTTCTCTAGTTATTTGCAAAATGTATTTTACAATCACAGGGAATTAAATTTGCTATAGGAAGATTTTAATTTAAAAATTATCTGAGAAATTATTCATAAATACATCTGCCAATATTCCTTACGTATATAGTACGTCGAGTAATTTTTATTACTAATATCGAAGGCCCAAGAGTCACTCAAGGAAGAGGTTTATTGTTTGGTGTTGCATAAGCGTAAGAAAAGGCAAGATGGGAAATTCATAGAGTTATGCAAACTTAATACAGTTAAGTTAGACACGAAGAGGTCAAGATTGTAGTGATTGAAAAACATGCACCACTAAGCAGTAAGTCTTGGTCAGAAACTGAGTTAATGGAACTTACACCATACTATTGGAATAAAAATGGAATGGGGAGGATTCACACTTGTGTACGTGGCATGACGGGTCCTTGTTGGAAATGTCACAGGTGGTGAGACTAAGGAATATATCACGTTAGAATACAGGCCATGAATTAGCGATAAATCAAGCAAGAGGCTTGCGACATTTCATCTGAGGGAAAAGGATTTGTAGGTTGGAAAATAATTAATCGCCTACAAGACGCTCTTGAACTCTATCAAGAGAGACGCTTCAAATGTTGACAGGTCCAGCAATACTGGTTAGAACCTTTCGTTTTCAGGGCATCTTTTTCACATGAGTTTTCAGAAATCAGATCTAAATTATCTGAAGTGAATAACTGTAACTCAATAAAAAGCAGTCTAACCTGAAAATAGTTTTACTCTGCTTAGAATCTTAGTAATTTTCTGTAGAAATTAGGACGGAATGATGTTATACATATTTTAGACAATCATCATGTCACGCGGTTTAAACTCTGGGATTTAATGTGCTGACTTCGGCTGCCGAAAATTAGAGGAGTGGCTTTTACCAATTTTTGAGCATTTACTTTTATAGACTGCCTGGAAAATATACAGAAATATCTAATTTCCGCAGAGTTTTGCTTGCAAACTGATTTCAAAAGTTTACTATTTTAAGAGTAAGTCCAAATAAACTTGATATATTTTACATTAGATATATTGAATAGAAAATATATTCAGAACGGTATTTTAATGATAACACAAAAAAAATATAGGCAATTTTTACTGTATTCTTTAAGTAAAAACTGTACAAAGATTGTAATGGATTAGAGAAAAAGGCTACTCAATGAATAAGATTTGCTAGATCATTTGTCAGATTATTTGTACAAAAATAGTTTATACAGCATAATATAGCTGAGCACAAATTAAATTAAAAATATTTTAAATTTGCATTGTTTATTGAAAATCGAACTAAAACTACTGCATTCTATAATATTCCAATATAATATAGCTAAATTTTGCAGTATAATTTCCCTTTCAAGTACATTAAGATTTTATTTGATGACCCAATTATTTAATAATAATGTGTTTATGCTTTGCATCTTTTCCATGTACCATTTTTAAAGTTTCAGTAAATTAAACATTTTAAAATCCCTACTATAAGTCTTTCACTAAACACCGGAAATAAATTACAACGATGCGATTTTTTAAGTTAAATTTAATATTTTAAATTGTTTCCTCAAAAAGCGATGACGATTTGGAAAAATATATTCTCAGCTTTCTTTACAATGTCAAACTCCAATCTTTAAAAATTAGTGCAATACACTGATTCTAAAATCAACATTTCCTTGTAGTCATACGGTTATTATGTCCATCTTGATTTTATGTGTACACTATGGTTTCCGGTTTGCTATGGTGTTTTTCGTATAAGAATATTACCTTAAATATTGATATATGTAATTATATTTTAATAGAGAAATATATTGCTTTGATTTTATTCAGAAAATGCTGGCGTTTTGAACGCATTGATACGTTTTATTCTTTTGCCTGTATATAAATTTGTGGAAATCGCTATTTAACTTGATTTTCGCTTTAATTTCTTATTCCTTTTCTACACTTTTATTTCAATCTAGATAGCACATTTCACCCATGTTCCTGGCTGTTATTTTCTAATATATTCCAACAATAATGTTTTGTATCATGTTTTTTTTATCTATTTACACTCACAAATTTAAATCACTTTCCGCAATCTACACTCCCCTCTCTCACATGCTTAAGTTTTTTTTTCTATTCCGTTCTCCATATGGCATAAACTGTCTATCATTCTTAAACACTCACTCTTACGATCTGTTGTGAAAACCCTTTTCTTTTCTTTCGCCTAGAATTTTTCTCTCATTTACTTTCTAATTCATTTTACCTGCTCTTACATTCTCTCTCAACTCTTTATGTTTAAAGTTCTCACGAAATTTCAACGCCCCTTTTCCTCTCTCCTTCTTACACCATCTTTCTATATTCCTGTTCACCGATTCACAATTGCGTAAAATCTATCTATCTATCTATCTATCTATCTATCTATCTATCTATCTGTTTAAATGCAAACTTAATTGAAAGTAATTTACTAAGGCAAAAATATATAGAAAGTGTACTGATTTCTGAATCATCCATGTTATATATCAGTCATAGTTCATACAAAATTTAACCTTCCTTAACAAATCTGTTTTCACAGCGAGTTGGGAAACTGCATGAGATATGTGCGTCTAGATACGCCGGAAATCAAAAATGTAAAATCTAAAATCTACGTATCTACTCCCGACAAAAAAATATGGAAGTAGCACACTGATATTATGTTCAATTTTCTTTTTATGTAGAAATAAATAATCAGATATGACACGTAAAACATTTTTTCATTTAATAGCTTTACATTCGGGCTTAATAAGTTATACCTTAAGCAGACTGAATCAAAGTATTTAAAAGAATATTATATTTTTACCAAGATATCCTAGATAAATATCTCGTAGAAAAACGCAATATTAGGAAAGGAATTATGGAATTCAACGAGAAAAATGAGAAATAATTAGTTGCACTGGCTTGATGTAATCTATATGACAAGCGTAATTCATTCTGGCATGGATTTCAATAATTTAAAGCAATATTTATTTGCTGACGTTTAATAGATATTCTTTCGTGAATGTGACTTTTTCTCTCTACTATGTGCTAATTTTTCCGCCTTTGATTTTCAATAGAATTTAGGTCCGTATACTCCGCTGCACATGTCATTGACTTTATATGGATTTCCTGGAGAAAAGCTTTAACCCACTTTACTCAGTGACTAGATGCATTATTTTCTCAAAAATTTATTTTTGTCATCACCAAATTATTTTGAGTTGATGCAGTAAGAAATTTATCAGTGATTTGAATGTGCGCATGTGCATTGCTTGTTGACATAGGGATTGCCATATTCCCTGTTCTTTTAACTGACATGTAACCCCAAATAATGAATGACTTGAGGAATTTACGTGATTCCTTCAGGCATTTATCTTTATATGTTTCATTTCAACAGCATCAGAAAGAAAGTTCAAACATCTTGGCCAATGCAGATCTTTGTTTTGTCACTGAATATAACTGCCAGCCAATCGTCCACACGCCATGATTTTTTTTCCTTAACTCAATTGAGAGACATTTTTTTGTTTGTGTTTTAGTGTTGGTTTCTGTTTTGTTTTGTTTTTGTTTTTTCTGCATGCAAATCGCATGTCATCTATGTGATTTCTTAAAGATATATCTCATTTTTCACTCATTTGATTGGTTCATTGCCTATTTTATATTTTAAGGCATACTGCTTTGTTTTCTAACCTCACGCTTTAATGTCATTCGTGATCTAACAGAATATTTGTCCTGTTTAAACCATCCAGTTTCTTTTATATTTGCACCAAACTTTATAATGTTTTTCATTGATACAATTAGAATTTCTCTCGTTACGTCTACGTTTTAAATCAATTAGCTATTCCAAATCGGTGGGGTCTGCATTTTCACTCACTGAAATGTAGATCGATTCGTCTACATTCAAAAAATGAACATGTAGAACAATTTGAGACATAAAATATTTGGAACACATGTAAAGTTATTGGAAATAACGAAAAAAGAAAGTGATGAAGAAAAAAAGAAAGTGATGGATGAATACAGAAAAAAAGAAGAAAGAGAGAAATTATGAGGCGAAGAAAGAGAAACGACTGAAATAAAAATGACGTGAAAAGAAATATAGATAGAAAACGATGATAATTAAGCAACGTAAATATGACTGATGGATAGAGACCAGGGTAGAAGGAATGTGGTTGTTCCAAATATTTTATACATATATATATATATATATATATATATATATATATATATCTTCCATTTTTGAAACATGGTTAGAACTGTGTAGCGAAAAATACCATATTTTAAATCAATTAATTTATAATATTAATGCTCTGTAAATTTACATTGAGAACTATTTTGTAAAAATAAAAATATCTATAAGAACACCGGATTATATATCTTACTGTTCTTTTATATATATATGTGTGTGTACTGCCTGTTTTGCAGTATGGCTAGACATCCGACTGCTTCAAACCGAGATTGAAACTCGAACGATTTGGCATCAGTCAGAGCTTCTCCCCACTAAGCCATCGGTGAACGGTAGAGAGAACGGACCTTTTAACGTATTATATACCTGGTGTATATAAAGCTAGATCACCAGCCATCACGCTCAATTCTGGCGAAGATCTATGCGATAATCAGGGGTAGCAAATTTTATAAATTCCCTTTCTCCACAGGGCTCAATCGGCGAAAGAGAAGAGCTAGTATATATATATATATATATATATATATATATATATATATATATATATATATATATATATATATATATATAGACATTTTACGAAACTTATCAATCATCTACACCTACCCTTACGATGACAAGAAAATCGAAAGCATACACCTGTATATTTCTTCCGAATTGTCCTTCGGACAATTTCGGAGGGAATTTCTTCCTTGTCTGAAAGGATTATTCATAACTGTGAAAAGTCGCCCATTAAAATTAATGTACACAAAATGTATGTCGCTTTTAATAGTATTTTACTTAATGAACATTTACTGTCTAAATACACAGAATATATGTATGTATGTATGCATGTATATATGAGTCTATATACAGAGATATAATGATCGCAACAAGAACACCATGCAGAAGGATAATAGCAAAATGGCTGACAGAACCCAACTCTAGATTTTTCATCCTGGAAGAAAACAGTGCAGAATTGCAATACAAACTTTGAAAAGAATCATGTTTTAATATGCGGAAGCCAAGGATGTTGTTCGTAGATGTCTTGATTTTAATTTCCTTGAGAATGTTGTCATAGAATTTAATATGACATGTTATAAATGTAGTCGGGTCTGTCTAAGTGTGTGTACAGGGCTAAAAATCATCAAATATGACATCCTGTGAAACTTCACCAAAATATATATGTAACAAATATTGTAAGAAGTACAAAATGCTACAACATCAGCACAAAATAATCGAAAATAGTAGCAGAACGAAAAAATAATCACAGAAGACTGATGATCTATGTCATTTAACTACAGAGGAAATATCTGTATAGCAAGTTTATATTGCAGTTTATAAAATAAAACCTTGCTCGCTAGACGCTTCCGCTATAGCTAAATGGTGTATCACGTCATGCTATATGGCGGTTCCGTGTAGGATTCAGCTTCGATTTCTGTCGGAAAACACATGTTTTATTTTAAATTTCTCGGACATCCAGTAAATGTTTTTAATACTGTTTTTTTTTTTTTTATTAACAGAGCATTAGCTTAAATATTTCTATCGATAAAAAATAACGTATAAACTATATATATATATATGTATAATAGGCTCAAAAACTAGTATTCCATGGTTATAATTTATTACACTGATATCGTAATCACGATCCAATTCATCAGACCTACAAATTCAAAAAGAAATCGGAAAGTATAATTCCAGGTATAAAAACAAAATTTTAGTGGACATTGAGTTCTAACTGAATCCTATCACCTTGGGAAATTATATATATATATATATATATATATATATATATATATATATAATATTACTAATATTATCAATATATATATATATATATATATATATATATATATATATATATATATATATATATATTGTACTGGCTAACATTTATATAGCGTACTATAAAAGTTCCTTCAATTAACTACCTATCTATAGATTGACTATTCTTTCTGTGTCCGCCTCTTTCTGTTTATCTACTTTTACCTTCGTTTATAACATTCAATTCGTAATTGGTAATTTCTTTATTATTCCTTTCACGAATCCCAAACAATATTTAGCTTATTTCCTTTCCTTTCGATCGTATCTACAACACTGTTACCTTTGCTTCTTTTCTATCTGTTTTCGATTCCTAAAAACGTCTTTTTTTTATTTATCCCTTTTCATCAATTTCTCTCTCTATCGCTCTCTTTCGCTCTTTCCCTCCGTTTTAAATTCACATTTCCCTGTTTTGTTTTTTATTTTGTCTTATTTCCCTTCCTTTCTTTACACTTTCCAAGAGCTCGTTACTATTTTCTCCAATTTGAATTCGAAATGAGATTCATTGAATCGCACTGCGTTCATCTTCCGCGATTCGATTTCAGTCTAGTTAAGAGTTGTGGAAAATGACATACAATAAAGCAGAAATTATTGTCATGCCTCAAGGTATACCATCTTTCCTCTATTGTTATTGTGCCTAGGAATTTAATGAGAACACTACACAGCATAACACTTTTTTCCCTTACCCAACAACGAGAATTGAAATTTAGGCGGTCGTTAACAGATTTCCCGAAGAGATAGCTTCCTTTTCAATGTAGTAATTCAAATCAGTAATAGTAAGTTTTCATCGATTTTCGAATATATATCTATACATATATACATATAAATATATGTGTGTACGTGTGAACGCGAGTGTGTGTTAAATACGTAAATATAGACCAACACTATATGAAAACTACCTGTTCACTCCCAAAGCGATCACGAGACCAAATGTTCTCTTTTTTTTTGGCTAATAGGGGCTTGATGGAAGTGAGGTTAATTTATATGACAGAAGTTCTTTTTTAATCATTTCACTCCAAGAAAAGCAATACAGCCACTAAGACTTATGGAGTTATTTATTTTGAGAGAAAAACAGTATTAATTAAAGATAAGTAAAAAAGACTACGAATTACGAACAAGGAAGAAAACGATTGTCATTGATTTAAATTATTTAAGATAAAGTTGAGTGGAAAGCAAAAATACAGAAGATACTACCACAAAGCAGAAATACGAGGGAGGAAATTGTTATCACAGATGTAACGGTTACATCTAGCCATTGCAATATAAAATGATGAGACCTTTCCGCCGATCAAGAATTGCGCTTAGATTTAGATACCGGAAATCTACCTTACGTCGGTTGGAATGTGAGATGCCATCTCAGGAACAATAAAATTGCAGTTTTTCGTAGAATTTTATCATAGATTTCAAAATATATGGCACAGCTAGCAGACTAGATATGGCAGCTATATTCAATGTTCGTTGAAGCAAATCGTGCATAAGAAACGGACTGAAATAAGTACATAGCAAAAAAAATCTGAAATATATATGGAAATGAAGCAATCAAAAACAAGTCAGTAGAAGATTAACCTGGAAAATAAGAAAAGCTCATCACTATATCATCTCAAAGTAATTCAGTTTTTGCTTAGAATAAAAATTACAAATATCCACATTGCTAGAACAATATATATTTCTAAAAACATGTCAGAAATCATTTTCAAAAACAAAACCGAAAACAAATTCCTATTAAGCTACCTACAACCGCATTACGATTTAATTTTATGCGCCAGTGGGCTTTATTTAAGAAGGCCAGGTCTTGTGTTGCTACAAAGATAACCCAGCAAATCAAACACATCAATACGTTACATCTCCGATAATGTAAGCGTGGGAATAATTTGTAATATATTGTGTTATATAAATCTCCTCCCAGAGACAAAGTGGGCACTCTCTCACACGGACTGTGTTCGGTTGAGAGCTGCACGGTACCGGGCGCTCATATTAGCTGACAGTAATTTAATATGCCGAGAACTAAATAAAAAGTTACATGAAATGTGGTAGATTAAAATCACGTGTTCTTTATTACAGTGCACTTAGTGATATTTTAATGACATACCAGTTTCATCATGATGAATCAACATATTACGGAACTAATACTATGAATAAATAAATAAAAATAGTTATACAGGGTATCCCCAAAAATTGATATCATTTCACAGGCCAATAATTTTGGAAATTCTTGTTGAATTAACCTCAAATTTTCCTAGAAACAGATCAATATTTTATATTTAATGTTTTATATTTGTTCTGTTTTCAGATTGAGTTATGCTATTCACTCGCAAAGAGAAGTAATCTTGCGTCTTGGAATATGCTCGCACACAGTCACCCAAGACTGCGCAGCGTGCCTTCATTGCAAAACTTGGATAAAAAATCAACAACTGGTAAACAAATTTGGACTTGGTATCAAAGATTTAAAGATGAAGGCTGCTTATGCAGGGATAAAGAATCATTTAGACCATCATCCATATCAGTGTGTTTGGTAAAAGCTTAACTAACGATTGACGTGTGCTGTGTCATATGCGGTGCACATATTGTACACTTATAAAATCGGCCCCATAATAAACTTATGATATTCAACACCTAAAATATTTCATTTCATTGAGCAAAACTTAGTAGTTTTCAAGATAATTGCTTTAAAAATAATCTCATTTTTTTAGTAAACCCTGTAAAAAATAATAAATAGTAATTTCAAAAAGAAAGAAAATGTAACAAAATAAAATAAGTAAATAAATGATTATAAATTAATACATTAGCCGGAAATATTAAATTTGAAAGAACCATTTTTGATTTATACGCTTGCGATATGCTGATCATTATTCCGATATATTTAATATTGATACATTATATACTCTTTAGATTATAATAATTTAGTCTCTTTCAGGTGTTATGTATTTTTTCGCTCTTAAGCAAGCACTCTCATACGTAAACATGCCTGATGATATATTTCATTTTTGGATTTCAGATATACATTGAAAGTTATATTAAGATTTATTGTTTTGTTTGTTTTTATTTAATTTTGTATAGATAGTGTCTGATGCAACGCGTTTTTACATTTTTAGACGATGCTCCAGCGTCTTGGGTATGACGATAAACTAAATCCGCGTCCAGCGTAAGACGATAAATTCCAACAGCAAGGCCACTGATCAGGAAGATTTGAGGAGCGTGGAACCTCTTCTTAATTGCTGTTGTTCCCAGGCGCACCCTGACCCGGGGTGGTAGTACCTGTTAGGGTCCCAGCTCTGGGCAAATAGTTAAACCAGAAACTGAGGTAAAAGGCATTATAAAAGTGTAAAATAGGCTTTAATATCAGAAATACTTTGTAAAAAATTATTACCAGAAATAAATTTTGGAAGAAAAAATAATATTACCAGCTATACGTTTTTGAGGAAAAAATATTAACAGAAATAAATTTTAGACTAAACAAAAATATTACCAGGAAAAAAAAGTTGTCGGCTAAAATAATCCATTGAAGTTGATATGCCTTAAAACAAACCAAACTAAACCAAACTAAACCAAACCAAACCAAACGATAATCCAACAGCAAAAATACAAAATGTATTTTCTTTTATTGTTATTTGGCTTTTAGTGGGATATGGGAAAATGGGGGTAGCAAACACCCAAGACGATTAGGGACATAGATAAGCCCACAAAGGGAAACGAAAAGCCAGATCAATAACATATCGATCAATAAGATATTCAGAATTGTAAAACATAACTGGGTGACGGCTGTTGGAGTGACCAACTTCCAGTGATACGTAATCTCCAAATAAAAATTGGGAAATTTAAGAAAGCAAAAGTAGAACCTGCAATGCAATACAAAAGATTTCTAAATGAACCAAATAGCAAAAAAGATTATTTTCACTGCGTTAAAAACAAATAAAATGAACTAAAAGAGAATGAAAATTCAACGTGTGGCACATTCAGAGAAGCTTCAGTTCTATAGCAAACTATATCATGCCAATTAATACTTGTTAAAGAACAAAACCAATCCATGAGTGACAGAAATATTGACATGATAAAATACATACTGGTATACTGTATATAGTACGAAACAAAGTAATTAGAATCAAATGAACGCAAGCAAAAGAGGAATGAGTCAATTAAAATGTGTGCAGAAACTAAAGGAACATAAAGGGTACGGCCGATATGCATAAATAATAAGATCGACAATAAGCATAACGTCAAAAGAAAAAAATAATTAATGAAGAGATAACAATAATTCGATGAAAAGAATAAAGCAGAGACCTCTCCAAAGATGAAGGGAGAAATACTTGCAATAATAAAAAATGGAAGAAGCAAAAATATTATGATCTGAAGGGCTATCAGCACTGGCCAGAAAGAACAGGAAAACCAGACAATTATGTAACAGAAATGTTTCTTGTCTTTAATGAAATCGGCATTGAGAAAATTGCAGAAATAATAAAGGAAATGTATATCAAGTGTGATATGGGGGAAAACTTTACTAGCTTAATGTTTATAACCAAAACAGCCAGTTGCAAAAGAATGTTGTCTCCATTGGACACTCAAACTTCTTAATTCGATTTAATAGAACGCGGAATAGCTTTAGATTCCTACTAGAATAATAACAATGCCTTTTCATTAAAGACACTGCAATAAGCAATTCTGTATTTACGCTTAAAAGGATATCAATAAGAGCAAAGAAATACAGAGGGAGGTAAACTTATATTTTGTAAATTATGCTAAAGAAATATTGACATATCTGGAAACGATAATATAATAATGAGAAAATATACACATTTTGCCAGAGAATTTAACATTTCGTGAATTCGGAATGCAAGATTTTAGCTAATGAAAAGAAAAAAAATTCAAATTTCTGTCTGCTAGGTAGTTTAGTTTTAAATATCGATGCGTCTTATTTCAATTAGCGATTAGTCTTCACACACACGCAAACACACGCAAACAAACACACACATACACAAAGACACACAGACACACACACACATATATATATATATATATATATATATATATATATATATATATATATATATATATATATATAGGGTGGGATTATATCTATTTATTTTCGTGTGTCTGCTTAAATGTTCGAGAAATCTTATGGAAGATGATGATTCGTCCCTACGCCCAACTTTGCAAAAGAAACCGTCTTTAGAACCGATGTGTTCGAAACAGATTCAACCACGAATCAAGCAAAGCTGTATAGTGCCTTATCATTAGAAATAATTCTCAGATCATCGGAATTTCATATCTGTTCAATTATGTATCTGAACGTTAACAACGTAATTTGTAAAGAAGCAATATTTATTTAACCGACATAAAAATACATTAGTTATACATATATATATATATATATATATATATATATATATATATATATATATATATATATATATATATAATATTATTTTTGTCTAAGGTGTTGTTTAAGTCTTTAACTACTTTCTGATTTCTACTGTGTATAAAATAAATAGGCCACTTCTAATGTATTTTTCTCTTCATTTTTCCTCTGACCACCCCTCATAAACATACATACACTACTTATTTGTCTGGCCATTGTTTCAAAATTTATCATCCATTGACTGTTTTGAAATATCCTTGTAATTTTTATTCAATTTACAAAGAGAACATGATCATTAACCTAATGTAATATATATATATATATTGCATGATATATATAAATATATATATATATATATATATATATATATATATATAAATATATATATATAAAAACATTTTTTTAAAATCCACATTACAACCAAAAACTTTTTGCTTTTCTCTTCTTTTATATCTATACATTTTTCTCTCGTTCGAACTACTATACCTCTTTCTCTTATATATATATATATATATATATATATATATATATATATATATATATAACCTTCCTTTTTACATGAATATAACAGGCAAGAATAGCTTAATTCATTTTTTATTTTATTTTTACAACATTTTTTAATTTGGTGGTAGTAAGGGAATTCTATCATGTCCGTCTTGTCTATTGTCACAAGCGTTTTGACCACTTCTATAATCAATGTCAAGGTAGCTTGCTGCGAGCTGTTGTTAATTAATCTTTGTGTTTCACTGCATAAAACGTGTTTTTTCTGTTGTTTTGAGTACGAGAAGGAAGGTTTATTCCGAGCTTCGAAGCTGGATTTTATGTGACTGCCTTTCTATTGTTTTTTTTTTTTTTTTTTTAACTTTCAACACGCAACTGTCACTGCTTGTTGAATGAAGTTAGATTGATAGTTTGGGTGAGATATTTTATATACAGGGTTTCACCCACAGAAAGATGTTTTCGGTAATTTGACTTATATACTATTTTTGCGCTTCAAATTAGAATTATCCTTAAGAGATCTTGTAAATCGTGTATGGCTAGGTGTTTTATGGCAATTTGTTCTAAGTTCCACGCACTCGCTCGCGCGCACACTCACACACACACACACACACACACACACACACACACACACACACATATATATATATATATATATATATATAGAGAGAGAGAGAGAGAGAGAGGCGGACAGAGGAAGAGATGAAAGATTAGTGAAGGAGGGAGAAATATTGAATATTGTAATTTACTAAGCGAAGAACTACTGATTTACCAAGTGATATTTTTCTTTGCAGGGAGGTTCATCCTGTACAAGGCTCGGGAGCCTCTCAACGTAGAATGTTAGAGTCTCAGAGGCAGATTTTATTGCGGATACATTAGAAGTAGGTTCCGCCTAACATTGGTTCGCAGGAAGAAGCTGCTTGAGGGAAACTTATTTCTCACCAATGGAATACGGAGAGAATGAAGATGTTTTGCTGCATGACGAGTCCTAGCCGGGATGTTTAAAATGGCGAAACAAAAGAATGCAGTTCGTCTGAGCATTTCCATGTAAGTAGCGATAAAGCAGTGTGAGGCTTGCGATATCTCGTCTCTGAGAGAGGGGAATATAGACATTTAGAATCTTAGATATGGTACAAGGCCGAAAGGATTGAGCACCCAATGTGTATCAAACTCACTACTCCAATCTGGTCATTATACCAAGTCGATGTGCCCAAAATTGATGAAGAATATTTGGGACATAATATTAAAATGCTTACTGTTAAGTAATCTTGGGCGTATATGTCTCCTGTCCTTTCGCTGGCAATGTATGTAAGTTATTTGGCATTAAAATAAGTTTGGGAAGGTAAACAATTAAAATAATACAGGAAAAGCCAAAAATATAAATTAAACCGCATCAATAACTGCAGAAAATAAGAAAATGCAACCTCAAAAGTATCTAACATATGACTACAGGTGAAAATAGTGCTGGATATATGTAAGAATACAAGCATCAATTCTCTCCCTTTCGTTGAGATAGTCACGAGGGTAAGGTGATGTCAAGTTAGGTACGACAGGGCATAGAAGAGGAGTTGCGATGTAGAGCCCAGAGGACAAAGACGTCCGTATTCCAAAGAGGTCGGTCTTACAGAAAAAAACAAAAAAAAACATTGCCTAACTAGGTTCATAGAGAAATCGCCGTAAACCCAGTTATCCCTTCGGAAAATATTACAAGTAAGGTTCCCTTTTTTTACACACCGTTTGTTGTTGCATATATGTTATAATTCCTCGGTATTTAACCGAAAACTTACCACAAGGCGGGATGTGGTCAAAAGGCCTGATTTTTTTTTTACCTGTAGTCCCCATATACACGAGTTCGGGTAGTTTTCTGCATCCACAGACGAGACTCTGTCCATCCGTATAGCTTCATATGGATTCCTTTCCGGCCAGAGAGAGAGAGAGAGAGAGAGAGAGAGTGTGTGTGTGTGTGAGAGAGAGAGAGAGAATCGACAAGCAGAGTTAACTGTAATCGTTATATATATGTTATAATGCTTATTATAAATACTTATTATAAAAACCAGTTTGTGTGTGTGTGTGTGTGTGTGTGTGTCTATACGTTTATATATTGGATCGGATTTCCTACATTTTTCAACCGATTTCAACAAAACTTCACAGGACTGCGTAAAATTACCTTGCGGTGGTTCTGACAGCGCCAAAAATCGGAAAAACACAATTGTTTTTGCACGAAATCAATTTGAAAACACGATAAAACACGATTCTTTCGCCAGAATGAAAGGGGGGCAACTCATATCGAGTTATACTTATTATAAAACCCAGGTTGTTTGTTTGTGTGTGTGTGTGTTTGTGTGTGTGTGTGTGTGTGCGCGCGCGCGCGCGTGTGTGTGTGTGTGTGTGTTCGTTTATATATGGGATCGGATTTCCTATATTTTTCAACCGATTTCAACAAAACTTCACTTTCTTTTTGGCAGGTAGTGTTTCTTTTTGTCTTGCACACTTTTTTCTTTATTTCTACATTCAGAATGCTTTAAAAATTCCATTTACAAGACAATTGTTTATAATAAAATTCTATTCAATCGGTAGAGACTCATAACGATTGAAAACAATGTTTTTGTTTGAGTTTGACCAATTCGTAAAAAAAAAAAAAACTAATTAAGACATGCGTGTCCGTCAACCTTAAACAATAATCTTTGTCAATTTTATTTTTCAGTCTTTATGATGGTCGATACTTGATCTATCTCTTACTGTTATATCCCCGGGCAACGCCGGGCTCTACTGCTAGTATATATATATATATGCTGATATTATTGTTTAATTTCTATTGATGTTGCATAAATAGTTTGATGACTTGTAAATTGAAAGATAAATTTGCCGAACTTGTGCATTATGTTATTTGTATCTTCGATCTTTCACAATCGATTTGAAAGTGAGAACGTAAAAATCCCGTGTAACGTCTATGCTATAATTTTCGCCATAGTAGTCTCATAAATAAACTCTTGAATATTAATTATATGATTTTTTTAGATATAAGAATACATTAAATTGGTGTATAATGGAACTATGATCCGTGAGATGTAAAGTAAGTCTTCTTGAGAGACATGTAGTTGTATGACCTATGTACACACACACGCACTCAAACACACGCACATACTTACCCTCCATATATATATATATATCTTTCAGATAAGGTATTAGAATGACTTGCATCATTTACATTATTCAGACTATTAACGTCGTCATCATTGAAATATACACAATGTTTCGGCCGTTGTAAGCTCCGGCCTTCTTCATTTCATTGGCATTTATGATCGAACTATTTCTTTCGTCTAACGGGGTAGATTGCTACATGGAACTAGAACAATCTACCCTCGAGGACAAGATAAAGGGTTCCAAACAACTGAAGAGGGCCGGGGCGTACAATGACCGAAACGTTGTGAATATTTCAATGACAATGAGGATAATAGTCCGAAGCATGTGTACTGAATATATATATATATATATATATATATATATATATATATATATATATATATATATATATATATATGTGGGTGTATGTATATATGCATATATATATATATATATATATATATATATATATATATATATATATATATATATATATATATATATATATATATATATATATATATATATATATATATATATATATATATATATATATATATCTGTGTGTGTTTTACGTGTGTGTATGCACGAGCCTGTGTTCTCTTTCGTATTTTGTTTCGCAATGATAGTTATATTGAAATAAATTCTAATATAAGTATTTCATTGAAAAGATCAAATGTAGCATACCAGTATAAAATTCTATGATAAAAGAATAAAATGCGATCAAAAAATAGCTGAAAAACACCCTCCCAAAAGTATAGAATTTACTTGAAGAATACTCCTGTTTTCCGATTTCAATGTCTGAAACCATTTTCTAAAGAGCTTTACTGCATTCTTACAATATCCGAATAGATCGGCATAGGACAAAGCCAAAGTCACTCCGTGAATACAAAGGCTTTTTCATAGACGTTCGCCACTTGCAAAAATGAGAACAAATCATTGGCAGTGATTTTTATTTTGTTGTAATTTGCTTGTTTTTTTTTGTTTTTTTTTTATTGACTCATTTAATTTTTTCTCATGTCATCACAAATCGAACGATTGTGACGAATGGACATTCGTATCTATCGATCTATTTAATTTTTGATCATATCAATCTGTATGGATATAAACCTGATCTTTATCTGACTGAGTGTTATTGTAGCCGAGAAGCAAGCAAATATTTTATTCGGTATATTAGTGAATAAATTATGAATCAATCCTGTTAATCTTTACTCTATATCAAGCGATATAGATGTTGGATATACGTTGTGTATACTGGCTTAATAAGCAATGGTGAGGGGCATAGGCTGTGTACGTCAGCCATGATTAAAGCAATGACTTGCAATATTAATTCGATGAGAAGCGATCTACAGCTCTTTTTGCTTTGATATATCTACTGAGAAAAAAGTACATAGATAAATTAAGATGCTTTAAAATGTATGTGCATATGCGTACACTTGTGTATAAATATATATATATATATATATATATATATATATATATATATATATGTGTGTATATGTGTGTGTGTGTGTGTGTGTGTAAATATAAAGTGAACATAGGTCAACACTTAGGGCGACAGGCTGTTCCATGCTAATCGACGGGCCTGACGTAGGCGTCTATCATGAAACAGCCTGTAACCGCTAAGTGTTGACTTCAATGTTCACTTTAGATTTACACACACACACACACAATCACACACACATGCACACACACACACATATATATATATATATATATATATATATATATATATATATATATATATATATATATATATGCATAGATATATAGATGTATTAATAGTATCTACCCATTTGTTCCTCACCACTCGTTGCTACTCGGAGATTCTTGCACATAGCAATCGTCAGGCACGAATTAAATACATCTGACTTCATTATTTATACATTGCTGGCAAGATAACGGAGTAGTCGAATTTCATATAAGAAAAAATAAATAATCCCTCCGTCTTTTCAACAAACAATGTCAACTGCTCTGAGGATCTTTTTCACCCTGGTTTCCGGAATACATGAATTTAAGCGTGCTATTTGATTCTCAGCTTGTATCCACCTTTTTTTTTACTTTTGAAATAAGCACTCTAATAGTTTATTTTCTCGCACTTCCTATCTGTGGAACTCCCTTCACTATCCTTGATTCTCTGATAACTACAAAAGTTTAAATGCAACTCGCTTTTACCATCACTTCCTGTAAACCCCCCTGGCATTACAGCCTTGCTTGGAGTGAAATAATTAAAAAAAATTAATATAAGATAAAATAATATAAAAATTAAAGTAAACAAAAAAAATATATATTTTATTTTTTTAGCATTTCACACACAGCAAGGCGGGAGTACCATTATCAGGCAAGGAGTTACAGAGAGTAAGAACAAGAGAAAATAGTTATTTTTTTTTAAGGAAAGTATAGTGACAAGGATGTAGATCAGGATCAACGCAACATATGATGTCGATTGACGTGACATTTGAATATTTGAAGATTATAGCTATCAGGGAAGCATATAGGAGAGGAATTCCTCTGTCCGGAAGTGCGAGAGAAAAAAGCTGTTGGAGTAAACGAAGCGGTTGCACGCTTAAAATCAAGCGGTCTGAGCATCAAGGAAAATAGCCCGTCATAATAATTCGTATGAAAGGAACTGGAAGAGAACCTCTTTAGGACGACCTTGATTTCACTGACAGGAATGATTGTATTAAATCAAATAAGAAGGCCGGCATGACAAACTCTATCAAACGCCTCAGAGATATTTAGAGCCACAGCTTGAGTTGTGGCGTTATTGCCAAGTGATATAAATTCAGTGATGGCCGTGATCATGTAGACCGGGCAAAGATTGCAAAAACTGGTTCATGTTTTTCAAAAAGTTTGATTTTATGTCTCTTTCTATATGATATATCCTAGAAATGTCAACTCTCTTTCTGACACGAAGTATAGGTGTCGTTTTAGTGCATTTCTCACCGTAGTTATTTAACCTGTTGTTATATACCATACCTATGAACACTAATGGGTATGTACCAATCTTCATACGTTGGACACTATTGCAAGTTTGGGTAATATGCTGACTAAGTCGTCTACTACTAGCAGTGGTTTACCTACTTCACGCTGCTGGCGAGTATTGTAATTATGTTAATGTTATAAAGATTACCATTTAATTTCCGACCTCCGTTTTAGTTATTTCTCACTCAGAAACGTTTTTTTAGGTTACAGCGCCTGTACAGCAAGAATTTTCCAAGAGAAAAAGAAGAGCCAGCAAGATTTAAAATCAGTGGACATAACAACAATTGACAAGCGAATGACAATGTACTGAAAAGAAAAGCAAGAAGAAAGAATTAAAAATTAACTGTAAGAATATAGAATTCAAGAGATCCTAATATGTAAACTTCGTACAGAGGAAGACAACATTAATTAGCTACAGAAATTTAATTATCTTGGTCGTGTAGGCACACACGGAAGATATATAATATCCGATGGTATAAACGAATAGTGAATAGATCCAATATTAAGATACAGGAAAGTATTAAAAATAATAGAAATCCTGCTGACCATATTATTAAATCTCAAATGTGTCGTTGGATGCTGAACATTCTCTTCTCAGTAGAAATATATTGCTTTACCGATGGCTACCGACAATAAAATAGTGTAGAACATATGGGAAAATATGAAATTTACGGAATATAGGATCTACAAACTAAAGTATACCTACAAACAGAACGAGATAATAAAAAATTCGGAAAGTAGACACTGGAGAATCTAACACTCACAAAATATATTCAAGAGAAGTAGGGTAAAACAGCGAGTAACCTACTTTTTTTAAAAAAATCATTTCACTAGGCGATAATACCACTAAGTCTCAAGAGGTCACTGGGAGGGAAAGAGAATGTGACGTCATTAGAGAATAGAAAAGACGAAAATGGATAGGCATCAGAAGAGGAAAAAAAAACTTTCGCTGACGAGAAGTGCTAGAAAATAAATTATTAGAATAGAACATACTGTTACATTTGAACCTAGCTATTAAAATAGAACACAATGTTACATCTAGCTGTTTGAAGAGTCAAAAGATAAGACCTATTTGCCAATCTGTTCGTATGCTTAACTCTTTGCAGACGTGATACCAAGGAAGAGAGATCGTTGGAAAACCTATCATGAAAATATCTATAGAAGTGAGGAGAAACCAAGGCGATTTGAAAAAGTCTCAAGCCTAGACATTGTATTTAATCGAGAATCCTGAGATACTTTGCAGGAACGCCAGACGATATCTGGCAGACATATTCAATACATGGAGCAATGGTGGATATATAAATGTGTAAGGTGGATTTCTGTGCATAAGTTAATCACCCTGTCGGTTTTTTGACTGAGTTTTCTTTTATTTAATGTCGCTAGTGTTTGAATAATCGGCCCAACATGCGATTTACAAATTGGAGATTCGAAAATTAAACATTTACAACAATTTTAATATCTAGGAATCAAAGTATTAATAAACAGGAACATTTCGTTGCAAACAAAAATAATATTAACATGTAGGTAATCTCGGTCCTCCTATAAGACATCGAATACGGAACGATCTCATCAGGGACGGAGAAAGAACTCGAAGCAACAGAAATGTGATTCTACAGAAGGATCCTGAGAATAGCATTGGCTGAACACGTAAGCAACAACGAAGATTTAGAGAAAATGGAGACAAACTGGACGCTTGGACTTAGGATAGGATTGAAATTACAATAGATTATAATGAGGAAAGTGGGCTTTGGAAATTCGACATCAATTGGACAGAAAACATGTCATTAAAACAGCAGATTTCAGGAAGGAAGACTTTGGCTATTGACGTTAAGTTTTCATCGCGCTAGTTCAAAAATAAACCAATGAGAATGAGACCTACCTGTCACTCTAGCAGTACGCTTAAATGCATGCAGACGAAATTCCAAGGAGGGGACACCATTGGAATAATTTCCATGAAAATATTTCCTGGAAATACATTTTGTACAAAGGAAGGAAAGAGCAAGGACGAAGAGTTTAAAATATCAAACTTTAATTTGAATACAAAAGGACATGAAAAACTTTGCGAAGAAAGAATAATTATTAGGAAATTTGGAATTACTTATTTGTCCTAAGTAGTAGGGAGATACAATTTTCGAAGTCAGTTTGAACCAACTTAAAAATCAGAAGAGAAATGTGTCTATTACCTGAAGTCGAATACCAATCATACCTGCTGGAGAAAGAAAAAAAAATATTTCAGTTAGGAAGTAAACTCTAATACGGCAGCGCGTAGTTAGCGTGACTGTTTTTCGATGAGACATGATGAATTGATGTATACAAAAAGATAAAGTATATTCCTGAATTGTTTTGTCTGTGTATGTATATAGATGTAAAGAATGTGTGCATGTGTACGGGTGTGTGATAGCAAGAGACTAATAAATCGTTTTCCATACAACGACACGCCAAGATGATATGATTGATAGGATGACATAAGAATGAATATACCGAGAGGTCTCTCCTTCCTTGCTTGCCTCTTTTCATCTTTACTTCCATCTCTCTTTCGTTACACCCGTTCATCGTCTCAGATTCGCTTTTGGCAGAGATTTTTATTCCAGTTTCAAGAAAATGTAGAACAAATCGCAAACAAAAGGACGCGAATCGCATGACTTTTGTCTGCAAAATCCGCGCGGCTTGATTCACTTCAACATAGGAAATGGGTATTTCATTTCGATCGATTTTTTCTTCGATATACGAACTGTCTTCCTTTGATTTTCAGATACTTTAAACAAGAAAGAAAGAAAGAAAGAAAGAAAGAAAGAAATAAAGAAAAAGAAAATCAGAGGTTTCTTTCCGTTAGATCAATGGTTATTGAACGATCTTATTAGTTACTATGAGGATGTTGGCGTTCATTCTCTATTAAAATCAATACATTCAGAACAATGTCTTTCTAGTGATTAAATGTCTTTTGAACTGTATTTTTGATTCAGGTTTTAAACAGGAAGATCAATTCAGGCCCAATCAAAGTTAATAAAAGAAGGAAATAAAAATATCGTATGTAATATTATTAAAGTACTTATTGGAAAAATATTAAAATTTTATTGGTCCGGATAGACTGGAGAATCATAACCGAATACTGCCTGATTATTTAAGTATCGGTTCTTGGATTTTACAGTTCCTCCGAGATGTTAAAGAAATTATGTTCCCGTTTAATTTTAATGAAATTTAATTCCATTTTACAAATAAAATAAGGTGACAATGTTCTCTCTTCTGTTATTACATAATAATATAAACACACTAGCAGTAGAGCCCGGCGTTGCCCGGGGATATAACAGTAAGAGATAGATCAAGTATCCACCATCATAAAGACTGAAAAATAAAATAGACAAAGATTATTGTTTAAGTTTGACGGACACGCATGTCTTAATTAGTTATTTTTTTTTTTTTTACGAATTGGTCAAACTCAAACAAAAACATTGTTTTCAATCGTTATGAGCCTCTACCGGTTGACGGACACGCATGTCTTAATTTGATTTTTTGTTTTTTTTTTGTTTTGTTTTTTTTTACGAATTTGTCAAACCCAAACTCAAACAAAAACATTGTTTTCAATCGTTATGAGTCTCTATCGATTGAATAGAATTTTATTATAAACAATTGGAATTTTTAAAGCATTCTGAATGTAAAAATAAAGAAAAAAGTGTGCAAGACAATAAGAAACAATACATGCCAAAAAAAAGTGAAGTTTTGTTGGAATCCGTTGAAAAATGTAGGTAGCCTTTCTGTAATCATTTAGTTTTACAATTTATGAGTTTTACTTATTGAATACAGTAAAAAAATAAATATTTGGCTTGTGGTGATTCATAATTAGAATTCTGATTTGAATATATTTTCCACTCGTTGTTTCTAATAAAAAATATTAACTTTATTTGGGTTTATTAATTATGATCTAACAAATCTTATTCATTTAGTAGCCTTTCTGTAATAATAATCTTTTACAATGTATGATTTTTACTTATTGAATACAGTAAAAAAGTTGGACACCATGTGTATTTAAACTAAAGTAGTCTCCGGTTATTATTTTTAGTTAGGAGGACTTGTGTATGTTTAGATTTCATTATCTGTCCCTAAAGATAAAGAATTATCCGTTGTTTGTATTCGTACAATCAGAAGAGATCGTTAGATTATTGTTTAAGGTTGACGGACACGCATGTCTTAATTAGTTTTTTTTTTTTTACGAATTGGTCAAACCCAAACTCAAACAAAAACATTGTTTTCAATCGTTATGAGTATCCCGATTGAATAGAATGTTATTATAAACAATTGTCATGTAAATGGAATTTTTAAAGCATTCTGAATATTAAAAATAAAGAAAAAAGTGTGCAAGACAATAAGAAACACTACCTGCCAAAAAAAAAATTGAATTTTTGTTTTATCGGCTGAAAAATGTAGGAAATCCGATCCCATATTTAAAGGAACCCACACACACAAACAATCCGATGTGAGTTGTCCCCCTTTCATTTTCACGATGTTTCTTAATCGTGTTTTCAAATTGAATTTGTGCAAAAACAATAGTATTTTCCCCATTTCTGGCGCTGTTACAACCACCACAAGGTATTTTTATGTAGCCCTGTGAAGTTTTGTTGAAATCGGTTGAAAAATTTAGGAAATCCGATCCAATGTATAAACGTTACAGACACACACAGACACAATCTGCGTTTTATAATAAGTAAGATTCTATTTAAAGAATTCCAATACTTGCGATATCAGTCAAGAAGTAATGAAAACCTGAAACCTTGATGCAAAATGCAGAGAGATGTATTAATTATTCTTCTATAAGGTCACCATGGAATCTCACGTGATGCTATTAAAATTTATGTCATTCATATATCAAGACAAACGCTGTAAGTCACGAGATTAAATCTCGCATATTGTAATATTGGTTTGATTTTTATTTTTTTTTCCTTTAGCTCAGATATATTTTGTGTAGAGAGTTCCTTGCTAAGAATTCGCGGGTTGATTCAACGAAATAAAACTAAACTTTGATGTCTCATTTCAATTTCAAACATTATAGTTAAATTTCTTGTTTAAATCACGCAGAGAAAAAGTGTCTTAGTTTTCAATGTACACATTTTGATCTCTGTTTTTTTCATATTTACAAGAATTTCTTTAATGATGTGAGATTTGCTATTGTTAATGTATTTATAATGTAAATAAATGTACAGCAGATGAATCTCAGAATGTTGTATCTATCTGGCTGGGGATACGATAGCTGTTCGAATCACCGTTACAAAATGGCTGAAAATAATACCTCGGTTTGGCCCAAACATTTTCTGTGAAAGATGGAATTCTTAATAGATTGAACAGAAACAAATGTGCTTGAGAAGGAGGGGATTGCAACAGGGATTAACGGAATATCCCGGCACACAGATATATTTTTGATACGTGTGTGGCTAAGCACACATGTATACATATAGGTACTGATAATTAAAATTTATATATATATATATATATATATATATATATATATATATATATATATATATATATATATATATATATTCAAAAGAACTAAAACATAAACTGACCCGCTACCTACATTACAACCGTCAGGTTTCCTCAAGTAGGAAGAATGATAAATTTAATAGATCCCACCACTATGATACACTAAAACCGTTTACATATTCATTTTTTATTTGCCAAGTAACGTAATTTCAATTTTATTTTAAATACGTTCCCAGTTACAACGTTATTTTTAATTTTGCTTCGTTTTTACTGGTGGTCAATTTGTTGAATTTTTATCGTTCATTTTTTTACGCAACAACAATAATAAAATTTTCTCTTATAAATATAATAATTTATATATACATATACGCACACACATAAACATATATAATAACAACAACATTTATAACAATAATTATAAAAAATTATAATAAGAATCTTATACTTCTTTATTTTATTTATTATTATTTAAAATGCGTATATAGCATTATATCGACACATTTAATTTCGAACTGTTTACTCCGACAAAAAAAAAAAGAAGATTTTTATGTATTTAGTGGGTATTGGGTAGAAGTAGTACCTTCGTTGCTCATCTACTGTACGTTATTTTTAAGGGTAACTGGCATCTCTGGTATTCCCCCATCCTCTAAATCTCTCACGTAATGTCCTGGGTATGATGGTAAACTACATCCGGCAGCAAGTCTTCTCATCGGGAGATTGGAGGATTTAAGGAGCGTGAAACAACCTTTTAATTGCTGTTGTTCCCAGGTCTGCCCTGACCCGGGGTGGTAGCACCTGTTAGGGTCCCAACTATGGGCCAATAGTGTATACCAGGGCTGACCAAGCTCTTTAGTGTTATAGAACACGATTGGTCTAGCAGATGGAAAACTCTTACACGAGAAGCCTGAGGTATATTTTCTGCTTCGTTTCTGGCATTTATTTGCACCGACTAAGTGTATCAATAGTTCCGAACAAGCACAAGCCTTCAACATTTTAATCAAATCACTTGTGTGGGCTTTCTAGCGGTTTAATGTGATTCGTTCTTTTTCAGTCAGTTAACTTGCAAGGTCCGGTAGCGAGAGAGTGTAAGCGACGGATTCAGGTAAAGGATATTACTGGAAGGCTCTAGCTTGAGCTCTACACAGTGGCAGACCGATGGGTGATGGCCGTTCCCTCACAAACCTATGAGCAATTGTGATATCCGTGTCCTCCATCGGTGATAAAGCAGCCCTATTTAGAATTGCACTACTTTCCCTATTATTGGGAGTGGGCGATAAAAGGAGCCCTAAACATTGCTTGCTCACACAGTGATTTGGCATCCCGCTGCAGCTGTCTAGTAATCCAATAAAGCAGTCTGGTGTTGGCTTTGCCATCACGTCAGACCTTGCTAGCTCACTGCCTTCCATACCTAAATGTGTATCCGATCGCATAATGGAATTAACCCTCAATCTGGAGTGCAACACCCGTGTGACGATGGTTAGCTGCTACGCGGCAACCTTAGGTAGTTCAGATCAAGATAAAGATGATTTTTACAATCTGCACTTGATTCTGTAAATATTACCAATGATATTGAATCATCTTGGAAAGATCTGCGTGATGCAACATATTCTACATCCTTGGAGGTTTTAGGCCTGCCATATCGTAAACATCAAGTCTGGTTTGATGACAAAAATACAGAAGTTCAGCAGCTTATAGATCAATTGCAAATCTTCTCATAAATCATGGATTGAAGACAAGAACTCGTCCGATAAGAAAATCGCTTACAAGAAGTGCAAAAGTCAGGTTCAACTAGCTCTCAGGGCCATGAAAGAGCGTTTGTGGTCTGAAAAGTCCAGTGAACTCCAAGAAAGATCTAAAGGCTTTCTATGCTGGCCTCAAGAGCATTTTCTGTCCTCAGAAAAAGGGTGTTGCTCCAATCTCCACAGCAGATGGTGAAACTCTCTTGACAGATAAGTCAAACATTTTAAATCGCTGGAAAGAGCATTTCGAAACTGTGTTAAACACCACTTCGGTTACTGATGAGGAAGCCATCACATCAATTGAGCAAAATCCTGAAATTCAGGAGTTGTCTTTTGAACCTACTTATCAAGAGGTAATTGACTCCATCAAGCAAATCTCGGCTGGAAAATAACCTAGTCCTAAGGGTCCTATTCAACCTGAAATGTATAAGCATGGTAGCCAAATGTTGGTAAAACAGTTACATCTCCTTTTTGTGGAGATATGGAAGGCAGGCTGTGTCCCACAGGATTATAAAGATGCCTCTATCAAACACCTCTGCAAAAACAAGGGTTCCAGGTGTGTATGTGATAATCATTGGGGGATATCACTACTTTCAATTGCAGGCAAAATCCTAGCGAGACTGATTCTAAACAGAATCATTATACACCTTGTTGACGACATCTGTCCTGAATCGCAGTGTTGTTTTCGGTCAAGTCGGGGCAACATTGACATGATATTTTCTCTTCGTCAAATTGCAGAGAAGGTTCGCGAGAAAAACCAGAAGTTATACATGGTGTTTGTGGACTTGAAGAAGGCCTTTCACACTGTGAAAGGAGAAGCTCTTTGGCATGACTTGATGAAAACTCGGCATCCCTGAAAATATGCTAAAGGTCATCATCTCCTTTCATGAAGGAATAAAAAATAATATCGTGTCTCCCCTCTCATTTCAATATATCACTTCCGTTAACCGTTTAAATAGGTCAAGGTCTGGTCCCTCCTCCCCCAATACTAAGTATGATTGAAATAAATATTAAAATAAACCCTCTCTAAAATCAACCATGTCTCTTCCACCACTCCTCCATACCCTCTCTGTTAAATTACATAAACTTGATACTTGATTTCATTTTTGGAAGTGTTATCGGATGATAAAGAAAAACAGATCACTTTAAGGTTCTATTATAATAATTTATTTCACCAGAGTCCTTTACATTCACTTACGCGCTAATACCCATGGGAAAGGTATGAATCTTCTTCCTCTCCCTCCAGCTATGGGTAAAATAGCAGGACAGACTGGGTTCTATAGCCTTGGATGGCAACTGGTCTAGGAGAAGGACAACTCTGAATTCAAAACCTGCGGAGGGTCGTTTGGGAACCTTGTGGCATTCGGTGCACCAGGTCTCTGTATTCGTCCCTTCAAAAAGTGTGGATGGTCCTGCACGAGGCCTTCACCACTATAATCAAATCTCATGTGTCGTTGTCGGGCTGTCGGTTTCCTGGAAACTGATCTGCTTTGACCCCATACGTCGAATCTCGACGGGAGAGTTGATTATATATATATATATATATATATATATATATATATATATATATATATATATATATGTGTGTGTGTGTGTGTGTGTGTTGTGTGTGTGTGTGTGTGTGTGTGTGTAACACTTTCAAAGTTCAATTCTCGTAGGATAACCTAAGTTAAGCAATATCCACCCCAGTCAATGGATTCCGAACTATTTGGGAATAGCAGGGGCTGAAAATTTTAAAATGCGGGTGCTGTGATGGATATCGGCTCGGAAAATAGTTCCAATTCTTGTCGGGTTTGTTATATTCTCTTGTGTGCAAACACCATAAGGGATTTCACATCCTTTTCTTCTCACCTATGGGGTAAATTGCTAGACTTTTTTTCAGTGAAAATCTGTATGATCTTGAAAAAATTCTTACAGACGGAAAAAATATTTTCCGACATTAAATATCTTCCAAAAGGTTGATATAACAAATCAGCGAATCTATCTATCTATCTATCTATCTATCTATCTATCTAATTTTTATTGATCCAACTTATTTGTATCACTTTAATTTAAGAATTTAACCATAGCTCGCTCTGTCCAGAGTGACGTAGTTTTGAATCATGCTAGCGAACATAAAATTTTCTTTAACAAGTATTCTTAAACATTCAGTCTGATAAACGAAAACAAAATAAAGATATTTTTGTAAATACACGAGTGTCATATAAAATACGAATATCCACTAAAAGAGTTTTATTGTAACATATATATATATATATATATATATATATATATATATATATATATATATATAAATTTAATTTAAAAAAAAAAACAGTCCACTTTTAAGGCTCAATTTGTAATAATTTATTTCACCAGAGTATTTTATTTTTCTCTGGATCTTCAGACTTGACTTTCAAAAGGTGAAACGAAAAATGAATTTAAAATTTACACTTTTGACGGGCAATATTAAGCTTCTTTAAGTTCACATAGAAGGTGGTGAGGAGTGCTGTGAGAGACGTGGTCGAGTTTAGAGAGGGAACTGTGAGTTTTAAAATTTATTTTTATATTTCTTTTTATTATAATACTTAATATTGAGGAAGGAGGGGGTAAGGATCAGACATTGGCCTATTTAATCGGTCAACTCAACGGAAATGATATGGGAAAAAGGAAAAAAAGGAAAAAGAAAAATGTGGGGAAGATATAAGAGATGTACGTAGGGTTTTTGCTGAGAAGAAGAGGGGTGGTATAGTTTTAGCAATTTAGATAAAAACAGATTTTAATGTTTGGTAATAATTTAAATGTTTCCAAGCTCAACAAAGAAATTATATTCAATGCTTGTTTGCAATTTATATATTCAACTTCTCCACAAATAAATAGGGATATTAGCTTATTTCACTGGTTCAAGCGTGTTACGAGGCTGGCATCCCGTTCTCACAATTTCCTTGTTGAAACTGTTAAATGTACTGCTCCACTCTACTCTACTTCATATCTCGTACCTCTCACCTGTGGAACTGCCTTCCCTTTTCGTGTTTCCCTGATAGCTATAATCCCCAACTACTGAAATGTAATGTCAATAGACATCTCCAGTTGCCTTGATCTATCCACTCTTCATCCTTTTCTCTATCATTCCTATCTGCTCTCGCACCAAATCCTATGTAACCTCTTGCGTGCTAGTGGCTTCTAGCCTTGCTTGGGATTAAATTCTTAATATATATATATATATATATATATATATATATATAATAAACTGATTTAAAATATGGTTTCTTCTCTAAACAGGAATAACTATGTTTCAGAAATAGCTAATAACTTCAAATTTAATTATATAATTAAATTAAAAGATTTAGTTCGATTTCATTTTGGAATATCTTATTTTTAAATTTACTGAGTTTTAAGCGCACGTACAATTCATTTTTGTTTCCAAGGATACAGAGAAATCCAATCATTTAGACAGGGGCGATAGCGTGTTCATTTTTATTAACTATTTTTTTATCAATTTCGAGTTACGTTCGAAAAAGAGGTTAAGTTTAGGTAGGGTAGAGGTGCATTTTTCAACGAATTTGAAAATCCAAAACAAACAACGCGCATGAGCGAAATTAAAAGCATAAAATAATGACAATTTACCCATCGCCTTCCTGTATTTTGAAAGGTTGTTAATGTCAGACTTATAATTTTTCATGTTAAGACTGGGACCTTTCGAGTTTAAGGTGTTTGTTCCGCTGATATAAATTATTAGTATTCATTTCTTTCGTTAAATGAGACAATATTTCCCCATAAAACAATTTATAAGAAAATAGAACCTAGTATATTTGGACATTATAATGAATTTAATAATTGGCGACATGTTCAAAGAAATTTTCAAGCTAACAAAATAAGATTAATATCTTCAGATTCTCCAAATATGAATCCGACAGAAAAATCTGTGGCCCTTTATCTTTTTGATGCTAGTTTAAACTTGAGTCTTTTTTAGCCATATATCTTCAACATTTTTAATCAGTTCAGCCAAGGTAAGTCACTATGATACAAGGCGGGGGATTCAGTGTGAGAGAATACGAGAAAAAATAAAGAAAAAAACAATAAAAAATCAGGAATTAAGAAGATAGATGATAACGATAGATTTTACATATTGAAGATCAAAGATGACTGGAAACCAAGAAGCCAGAAAAATGTTCCACGAGCGAGAGGTGCAAGAGAAGAAGCTGTTAACATAGAACTTACGGTTACATCTAGCCATTTCAACTGTAAATTCTAGGGACCTTGCTTCCTATCGTATACTGCACATAAACTCAAATGGTATGAAAGTAATATTTATTTGGATAATACAAAAATGTGTCGCACGGTCAAAATTGTGGTAAGAGAATGCAGGTCTTCTTCAAATTTAGCTATCCACGATTACTGACCTAAATATACTACAGTATTCCTTACACCGAAACAACGCATTCTTACTTATCATTCTTACTACGCCCATCATAATACCTCAAAGTGACATAGGGAAAAATTCATCAGAACAATTACCATAAAACTATTTATAGAAAAGGCACAGGAAGGCCACGTTACGCCGGTGTGGAAGTTGATGAAGGCGAGGTGCCAGGTCAGGACCCAAAACATTGCAGAGTCTTCCTTGACACTTCGCTGATATCTCTCCCGAGTTAGACCCCCCCCCAGTGAGGAGTACATGATTAAAGACTGTGTGTACGCTATCCCGTGCAGCTTCGGAAAGAAATATAAATAGTAGACAGGCCGCCCCCTTAAGGTAAGGCTTGAAGTACACCAGAAAGCTGTAACACGAGGAGAAGTGGAAAAATCCTGCGTGGCTGTTCATATATGGAGAGAAAAGGGAGATCACCACTCTGTGTGTGATCAGGTTGAGATCATAGAGAAAGAACACCATTGGACAATTCGGAAACATAAGGAATCATCACATATGCTAGGCCACAAAAATTTCCTGAGCCGACAAAGCATAGAAATGAATACAATATGCGAACCAATAATAAGGAATGCCAATGAAAAGCGATAATAACTAAATAATTGCAATATGCGCTCTGGTAAAAACATGCATGGTAAGAGCAAAAATTGGAATGTGACCACTGGTAATAAATGAATGCTGAAGACATTAGGTTTATAATACCCAGAAATTCATACACAGATGTCCTCAAGGACACATATCACAGTGGATAAAGGCGTTGGTTAGATCCAGTGACAGGACCCAAAGAGTGTGAGTTCAAAACCCAGTTAAGCCAGTGGAGAGAGGAATTAATAGGAGATGATTGATAACTGACATCCATTAAGCATGGCACGTGGAAATAGAACCATCTACCCCAGTGAGAGAAATAAAGGGTTCAGTTCGACATTCCAACCACATTAAGAAGGTCGAATTGTACAACGGCCGAAACATTGTGATAAATATGGCGACAAAGATGATGACAATAGTCCGAATAATGTAAATAGTGTACTCTTCTATGAATTTTACCAAGAATTTCTAAAGGCATATTAGAAGCAGCAGACCTGACGTGACCGTAATATTAAATAAAAACTTTAATTTTAGAAAATTACAATTTCACAGTAATAATTTGGGAAATTTCTAAATGTTGTTCTGAACTCAAAAGAATACGTACTTTAAGTAAAATTATTGAAAAGAAGCTCAAGTTTACCTTTATGTCAAGAAGATATGGGCTAAAAGAAATGTATAGAACATTAGAAAACAATATGCATAGAAACCTTTCTTGGAACTTACAGTCCTTGCGACAGTTAACGCTATGGTCGAATAGTAGACATGTCCGAATATATAAATGACAAAACAAATGTACCAGACTATTGTATTTTCGTCAATGAATTGTTAATCATTGCTTCTACTTTACATAGGATAATTGATTTGTCCTCGATTCTCTTAAAACTTGAGTTTTCCTATCAAACAGGGATCTTTATAATTTTACACTGTTGCCCTATTTCTACTGTTTATCTTTAAATAGATCTGACATCTTTCTAATCAATCATTTCCCTGTATGTTGTTTCTATTTGCTAATACATTGCGGGTCTATCGCGAAATCCTGTAACATAAAATGTTTAACAAATATAAAAAATAAAGATAATAAAAATCATCGATTACATAATTTTCTCTGGACAAATGTTACATGATAAAAATTCATTCATGAATATATCTGAAGTTACGCGCGGTTTCCACAATGGCCCCATGTATCCTAAATTTTGAAACAATATATCTTGGACTGTGTTTGGATTTATTTGAATGTAACACTCTCTACTGGAACATATAACATTTATTAACATACTTTACAGTGGGATTTTTATCCTCATTTTTTGTTTTTAGGATTTTCAGTCGGGCCAGCCT
Organism: Acanthosepion pharaonis; assembly: GCA_903632075.3. Taxonomy (NCBI): domain Eukaryota; kingdom Metazoa; phylum Mollusca; class Cephalopoda; order Sepiida; family Sepiidae; genus Acanthosepion; species Acanthosepion pharaonis. The sequence continues at coordinate 1,048,116 of CAHIKZ030005098.1, read as the reverse complement.
CCCTATATTTTTTTTTGTTACGATTAAAACCGTTGTGCTCTCTAATCTTTGTCATGTGCTCATCGATCCGAGGAACTTTAGAGTAATTTTTAGTCTGTTACGTGAATAAAATGTTCAGTTTGAACTTCCCTGAATGTTACCCAAATCGCCGGATATGCTGAAGTGGCGGAGGCACAAGTATCGAAACATTCTGATAGTAACGACAAAAACGGTTAGATTAATAGAACTAACTTTAAGATCTCATAACAAAAATAATGAATAGCGGTTCTGATTGGGGAATCGGAGAGCCGAGTTTGAATTTGAGTCGAATTCATTACATTCACTTACGTTCTAATACCCTTGGAAAAGGTATGAATTCTCTTCTCCCCATTGCTAAGGGTAAATAGCAGGACAGACCGGGTTCTATAGACTTGAATGGTAACTGGTCTACCGCAGAAAGAAATAACAACCTACAGCAGGAAAAAAAAAACTGCCTCGTCGCACATATCTCGAAAGATACATGATCACCTAAGCGTGTATCACGCCTGGTACATCACTAACTAATAACCATGTACCCAAGTTTCACTTGGATATGATCATATTATTTAAACACCTTGTCTAAATTAAGTGAGTGCGATTCTTGGTTATTTCCTTGCAACATTAGAACTATATTTTACAGCGCGGAAATTGAAAATTTGATTCACTGTTCAGTTTTAACGTCATATTAACTCATCAGCTGCGTATTTAATGCCGGAAATACTTTTTTATTAAATATATCGCTTGTAAACAATCATTTGATTGGTTTGTAGCATTACTGTCCATGTATATTTTTCGAAATTAATTATGTAGTGTAAGAATTTTGGTAGGCGAGACATGTCTGAACATTGTTGACGTATAGATCTCTACATTTGCTAAGAATATGTCTTACCGTATATGACTAATTGTTAACGTATAGTGGAAAGGTCTCTAAATTTATTTAGAATATGTCTTACAGTATATGACTAATTGTTGACGTATAGTGGAAAGGTCTCTAAATTTATTTAGAATATGTCTTACAGTATATGACTAATTGTTGACGTATAGTGGAAAGGTCTCTAAATTTATTTAGAATATGTCTTACAGTATATGACTAATTGTTGACGTATAGTGGCAAGATCTCTACATTTACTTAGAATATGTCTTACCGTATATGACTGTTGGCGTATAGGGGTAAAATATCTACATTTTCTTAGAATATATCTTACCGTATATGACAAATGACACACACTGCATTCAGGAGGATATTCATTTGCTGTTCCATAGACAAACTGGGGCAGCTTTAGATCTTACATTGCAAAAGATCCTCACTCAACATTCTAAAAAGATGCAGCATGTAAAAGAGCTGCCCTCGTTTCTGAATGGATCATTTCGGTAACTAAGTCTTTCATACAAAAATAATTTCAGGATAAAACCGATCAGCCAGCCTGGTTCAAACCTGAATGCACTTCAGCCATAGCTCACCATAAATACTACGTCAACATCTATTAAAAGCAACGGTGTAGTTTGAAGCTTACTGCATTCAGGACCACTCGCAATCGATGCAAGAAACTGCTGAAAAAGCCAAAGTATTGCTAAGCACAAGCGGTCTAGGCCAAGGTTAAAGAAAATTGAATACCAGTGGTTCTGGAAGATCACCAGCCACATTATGAATAGCGACAAAGTGTTTCTGCCCAATTTTACATCTGACCCAGAGGTTATAACTTCTTTGTCAGTCACGCCAAAGCTCTTCGGGTCATTCTTTTCCTCTGACTCAGCAATAAAACATATTAGACATACAATCCGCGGCTTCACCCGTCTCAATGAGCACAATATAGGTAGTATTTTTATTATCAAAAGCTCTGACCCTAAGAAAACTACCGGCACAGACAAAATTCTAGTAATTGTACATAAGGATATCTATTCTACATTATCCTCAATCTTAGCGAAATTAGATAACCGCTGCTTGAAGGCGAAATCATTCCCAATTCTGTGGAAAGTGTCAAATGCATACACGGTTTTCAGGAACGCCGGTGGACGCTCATCTGCCATTTAGTATAGACCCATTAAACTCCTCAGTAATATTAGAAAGCTCTTTGAGGTGAAAATCTACAAGAAATACACCTAAATAAGAACTACCTCTTGAGCAACAAACATTAAGGATTTCGTTCGGGCCGATCCACTGCTGATGTCTAAAACTACCAATGCTTATAGAATCACTGAGGCAATAGACAGCAAATACACATAAAAGACCATAGCATTATATATTTCTTTTGACAAGGTGTGGCACAAAGGAATGCTACTCAAGCTCTCTATCTATATAACCAATGGAAGAGTTTTCTCAATAATAAATTTTTCCTAGCTGATAGCCACCTGAGCCTGTACTACCGGGCCCTAGCAATCAACCCAGGCGCCCCACCAGGCGAACCCTCTTAATGATCTGCCTGAGTTTATTCGCCGATCATTTGTGAATATCTATACTGAATATATACCGGTATATAATGGAACCTCCAAAATCGAGATGATTGGCGGTTTGCAGTTCTGATCTAGCTATAAAATCTCAGTGGGGGCAAAAGTGGCTGGTTATAATCGGTGCCTCGAAAACCAAACAAGTTACATTCCATCACCGCCAATCGAACGTTGAATTACCACCAGTCACGATGAATGGATGTTCCCTCAGTGAGACTTCGTGCCCTGAGCGACTATTGTGCCTCCAAATCAACCCAGACCTCAAGAGGAACTCATACAGACGATCCATCGCTAAAGACGGAGAAAAATGATAGTGTCTCGTTACCGATCCAGGAAGTAGCCGACTCTTTGTGCCATCCTCTACATTTACAAGAGCCAGATCAGGCATAAAATGGGGTATTGCTGTCATATTTTGACAGGAACTGCTCAGTATACTCTTCCCAGGCTCGACAGATTCCAAAACGACTCCGTGTTCTTGTGGGTGACAAATTATTGGGCTAATTTACAATGTAACACACGCGCTCAGTTTGCATTAAAAAAATTCCAGAATACTTACTTTTATATGCAGTTGTACATGCTCCATTCGAATCTGGCTTGATAAATTTAATAAAATTCACCGTTTGTCAGTTATCTGCAGTAAAAGTTCGGATTCA
>CAHIKZ030005098.1:980000-1035000 GCA_903632075.3 Acanthosepion pharaonis | reverse complement strand
AAGTAAACGTAAAAATAACATATAGAGGTTTTGACTGAATCCTCTACCTCGGTTGAAACTTACAGTATCCCCACCCAATTTCTAACCACTAAAACATTTTTTTTGAGAAATATTTTTTTAAAACTGACATCCTTAATCTTTATGCGTGAAGTTTGCGTTGAATCAAGGAAACATGCCATTTGTGAAATGCAGACATATCCTAAATTTTTCTTCAAGATTTAAACAGATTCATGCATTTTTTTTTTATAATTACATACGCCTATTCTCTGATATTGATCGCTTCTATCATATACCCTACGTGAAAAATCATACTTTTATCATTTTTTCCGGATAGATTTTTCCTGCTACTATTGTGTTGTTTATTTTGTTAAAGGGTGAAATAACTAAATTTTACTTATTATAAAACGCAGATTGTGTGTGTGTCTGTTCGTTTATATACGGGATCGTATTTCCTACATTTTTCAACCGATTTCAACAAAACTTCACAGGACTATGTAAAATTACACGGGGGTGGTTCTGACAGAGCCAAAAGATCGGAAAAACACAATTGTTTTTGTACGAAATCAATTTGAAAGCACGGGTAAGTTACTGCCGTCTACTCAAACGTCTGAAAGGGTCACCGCGGAAATCAAAACGAATGCCGTTACCTTCCATGACTCACTATACACAAAAAATAAACAAATGAAACCTAAACATACACAAGTCCTCCTAACTAAAAATAATAACCGGAAACTGCTTTAAATACACATGGTGTCCAAATGATATAGAAATGAATAGACATTTATTTTGCATCAAACACTGAAAAACATGTATGAGGTTTGTAACTATGTAAGTTTATATATACGAATTTATATATGTATGTGTGTATTGTATATGTGTGTATCTAGCTATCTTTTTTATATGTGGGCCATACATACATATATATGTTTATAGATGTATTTAATCATTTATATATGTCATGGATATGCTTACATTATAGTTAATTTTTATTACTTTATTACTATTATTATTACTTTAAATATATTATATTTTTTTATTACTATTAAATGATGATGATGTTTAAATGAATAACAACATAGATTGCATTTCTGTGATTTTTATTACTGGTTGCGCAGTTTATTCATAAAATTTTCCCCTACCTTCCCTTACTGCAATATTCTCAAAAAAATCTAAAGTAGGATCTGTAATGTAATCGGTACTGAATTAGCTTCTTGACTTCAGCCGCTTTCTCACAGACGTGATGTGGCTTCCCTCTGTCTTTTCTACAAATATTTTCATGGTTACTGCACTGATGAGCATTTTTCCCTGGTGCCCTGACTACATGAATTTATGGGTACTACTAGATTGGCGTCTAGGTCCCAACTTTTTACAGTTGCAATAGTTAAACGTAACCGCCCTTCTAACAGTTTCTTTCCTCGCACTTCTCCATATTGGAACTGCATTCCTCTCACTTGCTTCCCTGATAACTACAATCATCAAAAACTAAAATGCAACATCAGTCACCATGTTTTGTTGCGTTGATACCTGTTCTTTTTCCTTTCTTCAATCCCCCTAATTTTTCTCATTTTCACCTCCATCAACACCCACTCTTTTAAATCTCAAAAAAGAAAAACATTTATAAAATAATTAGGTATCTCCATCAACCCATCTACCACAATGTGATAATGGCACTTACAATGATATATATATATATATATATATATATATATATTATAAATTAATTGATTTAAATGCTTAAATAAACAAAAAATAAAACATTTTTGAATATAAAATAATTTCAAGGTACTTTAGATAAAGCATCAAATAAAAATATTTAGGGAATATTCTGAAAAACAGCATCTACCACAATCAAAGGTAAAAAGCCCCCGTCACGTCAACCAGTCTAAAAATTATTTTTTTACAAAAATTTAACTACGATTTGAAATATTTTCCTTTTAATTTTTAATTTTACTATATTCTTTTTAAGAACAGTTAAATATTATATATATATATTTTATATTTATATATATATATATATATTTTATATATAAACCTATTATTATAATATTTCACATGTAAGTACTGTGTGTGTGTTCAAAAAACTTACATGTTATGTGTATTAATTTTATTTTACTATAGGTGTTATTTTTGGATTCTTTTTTTAATGCGTGTGTTTAAAAAAGAAATTTAGGTTAGAATTCATTCAATTTAACTACAATTTTAATTACAAATTCAAAATTACAACTTTAAAAATTTTAAAATATTTTCATTGTTTAGTTTTAATAGACTATATTACTTTATAACAGAAGGAAAATTAATTTTTTTCCATATCCAAAGTATATGGATTTTTTTTTCTTTTTTCCTTTCTTCTCTTTATTTAAATATTATTTATGCACTTTCTTTTAGTAAACTTTATTTATTTATTAATTAATTAATTTATTTATTTCAAATTATATAACCTAATTAATAAAGTTTCATATGGGAAAATAACAAATTTTATTTTACAATTTTAATTTCAATTTTAAAATTTTAAAAAAAAATAACTTTATTTTAAAATATTTTCATTATTAAATTTAATTTAAATATATCGATAGTGGAAATAATAAAAAAATATTTCTTCATCATTCTACGTTTTTATAGTTTTCAAATGTAGTTTACGGCCATTTTCTACTAAAACTGCAATGAAATATTTTAAAATTTAAAGAATTTTAAAATTTTAAACATAAATTAAAATTAGCTGGCTGCCACGAATAGGCAGGAAAAAAGTGCCATTAATATTAACTTAAATAATATTTAAATTTAAAAGAAAAAAAAAAAATTTACTATACTTTGGCCAATATGCATGAGAGCCAACAGATGACTGACATGAATGTTTTTAAATAATACATGCTAGCATATAGCAAAAATAAAATTAATATGAAATACCATAACATGTAGCCAGTAGAATCGATAGCTGCCATTTCGTCATAGTCATATACAAAAAAAAAAAAAAAAAAAAAAATGTAACCTCATATACATACTTAAACAATGTTAAAATAAAAAATATTAAAATTTAACTGCATGAAAATAAAATTAAAAAGGAAAATATTTCAAATCGCCGTTGAAAATTTTTACCGTTAACAATTTTTTTTTTTTTTTTTTTTTTTTTTTTTAAATGGCTCATTCAACCAATCAGGTTTCTTAAACGCAACGTTGATTCAATGATTCCGCAGAAAATCTGGACACCCCGTTGGAGTGTATTCTGTAAATGGAAACGTTTATTGTAAATTTTAAAAGTTTGTTAACATTTTTGAAACTTTTTCCATTCGGTTTTTTACCACTATTTTGTAAAAATAAAATATCTACGAGTTTTATATCCTTTTTTCTTTTTAATAATAGCTTATATATATATATATATAAAGGCGTTGTGTATTCATTTTGTTTAGTTCTTTTTTCGTAACAGATTTTCCAATGTTTTTCCCAGTATATTTCTTCATCATTCTAGAAAATTAAGGCTGGCTGCCAGAATGTTCTACTGAGATAGGCAACAGATGACTGTGAAGGTTAACTAGTATGCAAAGATCAGCACGGCAAAAAATTAAAATCTGCATGACACGCCAATCCTTTAATGATTCATTCCGCAGAACTGAAAAAGGGCAAAACTTTTTTAAAGCTTATCATTGTGTATTCATTTTGTTTTAGTTCTTTTTCGTAACAGATTTAATGTTTATATAGCGATTGAGCTGTAGGCAGAAGTGGCATGTTGCAACATCAGCGAATGATTTTAAGAATCAATCAAGCACGGGCAACGCCGGGCCATGCTGCTAGTAATTAATAAAATTAAAGAATTATGTTACACTAGAAATACATACACACAAAATACACACACACTCACACACACACAAACACACACATATATATATGTGTGTATGTGTGTGTGTGTATGTATACATGTGTGCGTGTAGATAGATAGATAGATAGATAGATAGATAGATAGATAGATAGATAGATAGTTATTTATAATAACTATTTGGAAGTAGACTTCTACAGAATTTTTGAATATAAATAAATTGCTAGATCAAAAATAAAACCAGAAAATGCACTCAATAGCTAAAATTTGCGACGAAATATTTCACAGACACACACACACACACGCATATATATATGTATATATACATATATATTAAGCATATATAAGTTGCCATTTATTTTAATACTTAATATTGAGGAAGAATTTGGTAATGATCTGATATATATATATATATATATATATATATATATATATATATATATATATATATATATATATTATATATATATATATCCGTTTAGAAAAACCTAGGTAGGTTTGTCTGGCTCACTAGGTTTATATTATATATATATATATATATATATATATATATATATGGATGGCCTTACTATGAAGTGGTATCATCCACAAGGATGCCATTTATTTCCTGTTATTAATTTTAGAAAAGCAGTGTCTTATAAAATTTAAGTCCTATTTTATACGTATAAATGTAACCGAAATAAACTTAAGTAATTTTCTTGATTTTTAATATTTTAGTTTTAGATTTCTGGTTTAGACAGCTGAGATGATAGCAAAACCAGAACACCAACTACAATGTCTTTTAGAGAAGAACACAAAATGCCCTGTGTACTGAGAAAACCAGAGAAAAATTCTTATAAACATGCCATCACAAAATTCCGCAGACAGTATGACAAGAATAAACCATTTACTAAAACTGACATTTACCGATGGATCAAGAAATTTGAGGCTACAGAGACAATCAACTACCTGAGAAAAAAAGTCTTTACCAGTTAAATTTGGCAGTAAACCTAAAGTAAGTTCTCCTGAAAATTAGTAGACGGTATAATTGGATCATATTATAGAGATAGATTGACACATTTTAAAACTGAGCTAGATAACTCCCACTCTACAAATGGATAATAATTATTCACTTCAATAAACTTAGTAGAGCATAATATAATATATGAAAAAATGATGAATAGTTCTCATGCGCTAATGTAAATTTCCGCACGATGTTTATGTTTAAATATAGCGCCAGCATAATCCCAATAAATCTTACATATTTCATAAAAGCTGGAGTGTATGTTTTAACGGGTCTCTTCTTTTTAAAACGAAGTATTTTAAAATTTGCTGCTCCCACAATTGTTATTTATAATCCGCTTTCTTGTGCATTAAATTAAATGATGACTTTAAGAAGATACATTATTTTGTATTGTTTTTGTTTCCCACACACCAAACTTTAAATAAAAATATTTAATAATAACATAATTTAGAATAAGTGGGAAAAATTTAGAAAAATTCTAAAATACAAAACAAATGGTCATTAACATTAATCTATAATTTTCTTTGCATTTGTTCCTTACATTGAAATCACTTGATTGGTTTGAAAGGACAGAAGGGAAAAGAATTTGAAAGAAACCCCAGTGATTGCAGAGAAATTCTATAAAGGACATTCCAATGATAGACAAACGACATATTGAATGATTATCAGAGAATTTTTAGCTTGTTGATGAGTCTTGAACAAAGAAACACATGATAGAATTAGTTATAACAACTTTTTCTCCATTAAACAACAGGCAAAGTTATTTTTTAAAGCATTATAGCCGGCTGATTCCAAAGAATCTGTCCAAGAAATTCGATTTTATAAATGTAATTCCAATCTGTTTCACTGCACTTCTTCAACTTTTGCTTGTTTATTGTTGAATCTTTGAATGGCGACAATAATAAGCTTCGATTACCTCCTTTTCTTTTCTTGATTTTCTAAGTGAACAAAAGTTTGATGAACAAATGATTTTAAATATGTTACATAATTTCTCCTTTCATTTGCTGGGTGTATTTTCATGGTTAAGCAGAAAGAATAACTAAATCATTTTGGACGAGAAACAATAGACCGAACGTTTCCAGTTTCAGAATATAAACTCATATACCTGTATTGATTTTCCAAACGTAGCTCAGATGTGGCACAAGGCCGAAATTATGGGACACCCAGTTAGGATCAAACTCACTACTCAGTCGTAATTGTTTTAGCGAGACATGCTTGCTAACCATTACACCACCTAGATGCCCCAACGCATATGACTGTATGATGGTGAACCTTTTCTGTGTTTATCGTCTTTCTTTTATATTCTATGTCCACTTATTATGTATACGTTTTTAGCTCTCCAGAACTTTCGGTATTAACTTTCGGTAGAACTTATTTGCTTAAAGTAACGTTTGACATTTTATGTTCGCTTTTTATGTTTTTCGTCTGCCACCCATTCGTACAAAATCTTTTAGGAATATGACTCGCTGTTTCCAGTTACATTTGTGGATTTCGATGATCTATAAGTGTTAAATATATCAGACCATCTTTTCTCACTATATGTCAGAAGAATAACACAGATATAGACGATGTCAAGAGGGAGGTGAACCAATGGTTTAGAATAACATAATAGCCACTAAAATTAAAATTCCTCTCAAATTTGATAGTTGTTAGTATAATAAAATGTGTATAGAATAAATATAGTTGGTAAAGCTTTTAATATGTGTGCTTGGAAATAGGGAATATTTCAGTTGTCACATTACAATCATTAATATATCTGTGATTGACTAAGATTAAAAAAAAAACGCATGGAAGGTACAAAATGGCTAACACAAATGAATGCATCCAAAAATGCAAACGTGTATCTACCTGCCAAAATTCGTCCAAACACAGAGAAAATCTAACACACGTGAATACTACAAGCAGTGTGTATGGAAAAAAATTGAATGGGCCTTACTGCTAATATTTACCAAAGGGAAAACCAAAACGTGTGTGGTGGCTTTTGTGTTCATTGTTGAGATCACATGCCTCCGTCTATTCACCCTACGGCTGCGAGATAATGACTTCTATATTCTTTGCGTTTTAAATAGATATTGATTTCGTCACTCGAGGAACTGACGTCACTCACCGATCGTCACGTGGCACTTATGAATTAATTTTACCCAAAGAGAGATAATCGCCTTCTACATCCATACGTTTTGAAAAAAAAAAGATAGATATTACATAAGAGTATTTTATTTGTTGCTAACAAAGTTTTCCTGATATTTTAATAGCTGACTTAGTTTCTGAAAAGCATATTTCCTATTTCTATGCGTCGTCGGATGTCTATGTCACTATGTTTCTTTCGTTTGTTACTAGACTTCCCAGAAATTTTAATTTATGAATCCACTTGATTCAGACAAGACCAATGCAGATGCTATACTTTGGGTGGTGTCTTCGAGTGACAAATATACGTTAATAGCTCTCCTTATTGCTTCCATTTCGACCATATAATCTATAAAATAATATTGCCATGTGTATATTATATATATATATATATATATATATATATATATATATATATATATATATATATATATATATATATATATATTCCACCACGGAATATGTGATCGAGTGTCGCTATATCGAGTCAGATTCGTTGCATCTTCGTCGCCGTTAGAAATGTTGGTATGACGTTTGTCTGATAACGTAACTGTCCGGCTTTCAATTCTGGGTCACGGAAGCACATTGCTGATGAGCCTCAAATATAGGACGAAACTGTCAAGAAACTAATCAAGACATGTATACTAATGTATACATGTCTTGATTAGTGGGAGAATGTAAAGTTACGTCTATAGATAATATATTGCAGTGTACGCTTTGACATAATTATATGTAATACCATTTCTATATTCATGACCGCAGAGAGGCAAGTTTCGTATCTCTTATCACATGCACGCCTTTCTAGATATTAACTAAGCTCGCTTCTATCAGGGTTGAATATTGACGTAACACAAACATCAAAGTGAGAAGAGTTAATGTGCTTTGAAAAATCAGCTTTTGGAGTTTTGACATTTATCCGAGTAATATAGTTTGATGGAAATACGTACGAATAACTGAATTATTAACGACTGTTGAGCGAGTTCAAATGATCTTTAAATGCACGCATTCGAAGTCATCTCTCATTGAATTTCTCCATGATTTTAAGTCTTGTAGAATAGAAAGAGTTTCTGAATTTTTCTGGGCTATCGTATTTACCGGGATGTTATTAGTTTTTGTCATGACTAGGACGTTTCAACGCATATAGTATAGAAGGTTTCACCTAATCATCCTGAATTTAAAACGATATGATATGCATGACTACATCTGGGTTAGCAAATTACTTTTTAAATTTCGTATTTCCCAACAGGAGGGAGAAGTGTGTAAGTTGTATGAACACACACACACGCACATATAGATAATCAAATTTTATTTCCGAGAACAATAAAATTAAATTGTGTTTGATTAAAACACTCCTAACATGGAAGTACCCAAGAATCATTTGAGGAACATAATGGTTTATGAGTTCAAGGCAGGACACTCAGCAGCCGAAGCGGCTAGAAACATTCACTCAGTTTATGGAGAGGAATGTGTGAATGAAACCTTGCAGAAAAATTCAGAGTTGGGGATTTCACCCTTGAAGATGAAGATCGAACCGGACATCCAGTTGAGTTTGATGAAAAGCTTCTTGAAGCTGCCCTTAAGAAAATCCTGCTTTGTCAGTTGAGGAATTGGCAGTGGTTCTCAGTTCAAACCATACAACTGTTCATCATCATCTTCAACAACTTGGAAAAGTTCCTAAACTTGGAAAATGGTTGCCTCATGAATTATCTGAAATCAACCTCAAATCGCGAGTTAACATCTGCTCTTCTCTCCATTCTCGCCAACTTGTTTCACCTTTTTTGGATAGACTTGTGCCTGGCGACGAAAAATGGATCTTTTATCGAAATGTTAAGCGTCGTAGACAGTGGCTTGGTAAAGGGGAAAAAACCCAGCCACAACCGAGAAGGGAACTTCATGGGCAAAATGTTCTTCTTTCAATCTGGTGGGATTGCCAAGAAATAATACACTTTGAATTCTTACCACCTAATGCAACAATTAATACTCAAATATACTGTCAGCAATTAGAGAGTTTGAACCAAGCTTTGAGAAAAAAAGATCTGCTCTAATGAATCGAAAAGGGGTGATGATTCATCAGGACAAAGCGCGACCCCACACAGCAAGAATCACGTCACAAAAGATTAAAGAACTTGGTTGGGAGAAAATTCCTCATCCAACTTATTCTTCCGATCTTTCTCCTTCAGACAACCATTTGTTTCGTAGCTTACAGAATCATTTGGAAGGAACAGCTTTTGTAATACAGGAAGCGGTTAAAACTGACATTTGTGAGTTCTTCGAATCAAAGCCAAAAGAATTTTACAGTAATGGAATTAGTAAGCTTGTTAATAGATGGAAGGAAGTCATAGATAATCAGGGAAAATACATTTTTGATTGAATCTGTAATTAAATGTAACATTTGGTCACTTGTTTTCTTTATTCAAAATTCGTACAGAACTTATGGGATGACCGGATAGATAGACAGATGCATATGGACAGATTGAGAATGATAAAAATAATACTAGATAGGCATATATATATATATATATATATATATATATATATATATATATATATATATATAGAGAGAGAGAGAGAGAGAGAGAGAGAGAGAGAGAGAGAGACAGAGAGACAGAGAGATGTAGATATGAAAAGATTTAGGTTTATTTAGATAGATACATTACAGTTTCTAATATATATGGGGGACGCAACGTAACTGTCCGGGTTTCAATCCTAGGTAGCGGATGCGCACTGCTGATGAATCTCAAATATAGAAAGAAACGGTCGTCCAGTGTTTTCTTTATTCAGTTGAGGTTTCTTCTAGCCTCGATTAATTATTTAATTATATATATATATATATATATATATATATATATATATATATATATATATATATATATATAGGTCACCGCAGCATCTGCCAACTGTGGAAAGTGCCTGAAAACCATATCACGGTTTGCCCCAGACCATTGTAAGTGAAATTGGGTAGATAAATCTTTTGGGCCACCGAGCACGATGCCACAATTCATCGCGGGCTTGAGTGTGCTGGCCTTGTTCAAATTGTTAATAACGCTAGAAAACAAGCCCTTTACCAGAAACTGTAATTAAGGTCTTTTCAGCATAGTTGCTGTATAAACCACAGGTGTTCCGCCAACACAAATATATCTGAGGGAGCGTCTGCAATAGGGATTGGGTAGCTGACCTAATAGACGGGTATCCTCGAATACGAGTGGCCAGCTTCTATAAATACACACACACATACATACACACATACACACACACATATATATATTGTGTATATTTAGGCAGCAATTTTTCATTGATACATGTTTCATTAAATAATATAGACAAGTTTTGTCTATTTATTTTAAGTCAGCTCCTTTCGTATTGTCTGATAAGCTTAATAACATTATCATTGAAAGACGAAAAGAAATCACTATATTGATACATGTTTAAATCCGATCTAAGCTTTCGGGTTACATAAGCCATTATCAAAGATGACAATTACATTTCAATATTTCAAACAATGCACGGACGAAACAATAATGATAGTCTGTTTTTGTTGCGTGAAAAATTTCAAAGCCACGACAAACTCACTATGGTGATTTCCTTTCGTCTTTCAATGATAATGTTATTAAGCTTATCAGACAATAGGAAAGGAACTTACTCAAAATAAATAGACAATACTTGTCTATATTATTTAATGAAACATGCATCAATGAAAAATTGCTGGCTTAATATACACAATATGTATGTGTGTGTGTGTGTGTGTGTGTATGTATGTGTATTTATAGTATATATATATATATATATATATATATATATATATATATATATAAACTTTTCGTGTGAATATGTGTTTGTACATAAAATGTCACTAGTGTGTTCAGTGGAAATACCGAAGGAAAAATGCATTGATCTATTAGCATTACCTCATTACCCCACCCTTTAAAATATGAAAAATGATGCAGTAAACTATGCTTGCTCAGTCGTCACTATTAATTTCATCTTTTTATTTAATATACAAATTATTATCGTTTTCTTTATTCATATTTTTTAATTTTGCCGTATTTGTCGATTGAAGTTAATTTCGAACGGAGGTTCTTGAAAAAGGTACCACTCAGCCTTTTCTCATCCACAGCTCTATCTTTAATATATGCAAGAAATAGGTTACTCTGAATTCCAAAAACAACAGGTTCGCTCCACATTATGTGCCAAAGATGATAAAGAAAGGGACAGTTTGGAGGGCCATGATCCCTTATGCCCTGAACGATTATGGAGATATAAACTGTTCTTCTTTTTTTTTCTCAACATAAGATTTTATTTTATTTATTAAACTTCCCTATATCATATGGCCATATTTACATTTTATGTTCATATATTTACAACCTGCAAACCTTTGATCACCGATATTTATTTTTTATTGTTTTAATCATCGTCACTATGAGAACTGTTTTGAGTTGAATGCACACTGCGAATCATTGTAATTTTTCGTGTTCAGCAACCATGGCAATATCTCTTATCTGACATCTCAAATTTCCCGTTCTTTTGCATATCAGGAAAGCTTGCATATCTTCCAAGCACTTCAAAGATTTCATGGGGAATGATTGAATGATTTTCTTAGTTATTTTAATGACATTGTTCTGGATGTATATTCTGGATGTACTTCTAATGACTATACACGTTATATTTCCATTTGTTATTGATATTGTAGCAATTTCCTTAATATTTGGTCTCTGTTTTCAAAGATATTTTATTGTCTAAATGTCAAAATGATTTCGGTTCCATGGAGACAACAAACATCACATTTATAACTAGCAACTTCTCCACTCATTAAATCGCATGTTGGTAAAATATTTTATGTAACTTCTGTCATTTAAATCGTTTTAAAACAGAACTTTTATCATCTGATAAACGGGGAAGATTTACTTTTATGACCCGATTGAATTCTATTAACTGTTAATTTTTAGAAGAAGAAAACACCATTTTTAAATAATAGATTTACCATGGTAACTTGTTCTCCTTAGATTTATTTTGCTTCTTTAAGAGCAATACGTTAACAAAAACGATCCAGAAGAGACAGAAATACATCTTAGATACACTTATATCTATAATGAAATGTATGAAATATAATGATAAACGTATATCTATAATGAAATATATATATATATATATATATATATATATATATATATATATATATATATATATATATATATATATATATATATATATATATGCTAAATATTTTCTTCCCGCCACAAATACAGTAAAATTATTATTAATATTAACAGGACTTATCACCAAACCTTTAATAGTTAGAAAATTGATGGATACATCATTTTAGATTCTGAAATA
Source organism: Acanthosepion pharaonis (assembly GCA_903632075.3). NCBI lineage: Eukaryota > Metazoa > Mollusca > Cephalopoda > Sepiida > Sepiidae > Acanthosepion > Acanthosepion pharaonis. The sequence continues at coordinate 1,022,734 of CAHIKZ030005098.1, read as the reverse complement.
AGCCACTTAGCTAACATCTTATAGATTTGAGCCAATGCACCACATGACGTCATCTGCTTCTTTGTTTATTTGAGTATTGATGAGTTCTGGAGTTTGCTTAGTTTGCTTTAAAGAAAATTGATAAAAACTTGAAGCTTAGTTTTATTATAATATAACAAAGCCTTTCTTATATAGTAATAAAGTGTCGCTTCCGACACTTGAGTTTGAACATAGATCGCCAGTGAGCAAATACAGTCGATCCCATTATTGAATTAAGTAGACTACGTCCCATAGATAAAACGCATATATAGGAAGTCGCGTGACGTCAAGATAGATTGTTATTTCCAGACTATCGTCTATTATTATACGGATCAACATTTCTACTCTATCCTTTATTACTATACCGTCGCTATTCTCTACTCTATTCACTATACTATTTCTCTATTCGAATCACTATACGGATTACTATTATAGCGAATATTATTGAGCAAGTACTATTACTGCGAGTGTTATTCGAAGACGTCTGACACCAGTATTGTTCAACGGCGTTACTATAGTTGTATCTGCGATTACAAAGACACTACTACAACGAGCATTTCAAAAGTGACAAAGAGTATTCGTTGGAATCACAAAAGTGGCATCAAGTATTTGTTGACATCACAAAACCATTCAAATTGAATTGGAACTTAATTAACTCGATTGATGATTAAGTTTCTTTATAAATACAAAATAATAAAATATGATAAATACTAATACATATGAAAATAGGAATAATGTCTTTTCAAAAACAGATTTCTCGCATAGAAACTTATATTTGATTCTTGGGTTGGCGGAAGATTTCGTTAATATTACATGTTTATTCAAAAGATTGCATTGGAAAATATGCAATTTCAATGTGATCCATTGTTTTATTTGTATAGAATTTTCTAGTTATAAGATTTTTTTTATTATATTAACATTTGAATGAGTTTCCAGCTTTTCGTTTAACTTCGGCAAACATTTTTGCAAAAAATCAACGCATATGTTTAATCTGTGAATATCAATTCGGTTATTTATACAACTCGTCACATTCATTTCCATTCGTTACGAAAATTTAATTATAGGAATATATATTTTTCATTAAATATATTTTAAAGATTCTTATCAAGCTGATAATTACATAGTTTCAAAATCTTCGTTTACAATCGGTTCACAAAGTGCTTAGCTATTTTATTCATTGTGAGATACCTGACTGCTAGCATTGAAAGTCGGAAATCAGTATTTTGTGTTTCTCTTCGACTAAATGACTGGGTATTATATAGAAAAGATGAAAGGGACATTCCGTAGCCTATGTATCGCTTTGATTTCAACGGAAGCTAAAAAGACAATTAGAGACCAATTTTGATTTCGTATTTTTGATAAGGACAAATTATTTTCCCACCTGGTTAAAACCACTATGTATACATTTTCTAGACTTTCTTCATTTCTTGAGTTGAAAGATATGCAGGACTTCGCCGATCTTCGCCGATCTTCGCCGATCTTCGCCGCTGGAGAAACGCATCGCACACATAGCAACTTTGGTCATGTCCTCTTCTTTTGTTTTTCCTTTCCATAAATGTACATCAAATTCCAATGAATATAAATAGATGCTTTTCATCCAAAAGGAGGAATTCAGTTTCACCTAAGGAATCCATAGTAATTTTACATGATTTTATTGAAAGCTTCCTGTAAACAGGCAGAAAACATCATGTGTACTTGGACTAAAGTTGCATTTTCTACTGGAATACAACAAACACTACTATATCGAAAATCTACATAATACGAATTGAAGAATTATTTCGCAGCGACCGGAATTATAATTTAATTCTGATGTTTTCATTAATACTTAAGATGTATGGGAAATAATGTCCAGCTTTCGAATAAACATTTTAATTCTGAATAAATATATTATTATTATAGTAACACTAAAATATATTGCTCATTATTAAAATGATCTTTTTGCTATTTTTATATCAATGTCTTTGAGAAGTTAAATTACAATATAGTATAACCGTAATATTAAATCTGACAAATGAAGTGATCCGCTTACTATTTGTCATGCGTTCAAGCTTCGTCGTAACGTTTCTCAAACAGCCGTCAAATTTAACAGAACAGGACTGAAGGATCAACTCGGAGCGTAACGCGCTGGCTTCTTAAGTGGGGATAGGAGTCTTGAAAATCGTGTTGGTAGGGGACGTCCATCTGCAGTTAAAAATCTACATCAGAAATCGCTAGTTGAAGAAAACTCAAGTCAATGTTTGAGAGAAATATCTCAGATAAAATGTCGTCAAAATTTCAAGCATATCAGGGAAAAATTGGCAAAGAGAATAAACTCGATAAATAAATAAAAAAGTTATAGACTATAAAGTCAAGAAATATGAAGAAATTATTCCGAATTAATAAACTATGGTTAACACAGAACTGTTTTCGTAATTCAGTCGAGATTTTGCCTCTTAATTTGTAACTTTCTACCTCGAGTGGCTGACAATCTTTGGACAGGTCGAACCTTAGTGTAAAAAAAAAAAATGTTTCTTTTTTATCTGTGAAGAAGGCATACAGACATTGACTGCTATACACGACGATTGAAACTGTACAGCATATTTTTGCTGCCGGACAATTGAAAATTAATAATAAGACTTATTTAAAACATCCTGCACTTCAGCTGAAAATCAATAACATTAAAAATAAAAATAATGGAAATAAAAAATAGAACATATTTAATAATAAAAACAATAATGACGCCAAAATATCAGGGCAGCGTATAAATATAACTATGAATGTCTTTCGATAATCACAATGAAATAAATTTTAGTGACAAGAATGATATCTTATCATGGAAGCTATAAAAATATAAATATTTGTTTCTGAGGATGTATCACGAAAATTTTGGTCACGTGTTTAATTCAATTATCGATCTCTTAATAGAAATGAAAAGTGGAGACTATAAAACCAACAAATACAATGAAATTATTCCGAATTAATAAAATATGGTTAGCAGAGAAAAGAAACACTTTTCATAATTTTGTCTAGATTATTCTATTTATGCCTGTCTAGTAAGATAAAAAAAACATTTTCCTTCGTATTCCATTCGTAATAAGAAACTTCTCCCTAAAACTGTTGCCTTGTGTATTTGGCTCCTGAGAGAAAACTTCTCCTACCACTACAGGAGTTTGGACGTTTTGAATTATGTCGGCTGTTGCATCTGCGAAATTCTAATGATCGATTTCTTAATCGAATAGTGATGAGAAATTAATTTTTTCGACAATCGTCTACGATATGTTCAATTTGTTTCCCCACAAACATTTCCAAAAAACGAAATTGCACCAAGAGAAGATTATTCTGTCTTGTTAACCGCCATTTTGATTGATTCAGACATTGTTTAAATACATTAATTTAAAAATAAAAGATTATTTTAAAATACGCTATTATTTTCTGAACAATTAATAATTATAATTAAAAAATAGAAGATTCTCTGCTATATGATTTACTTGTATATTGATTTGTGGCGGACTTCACCAAAATAATTTAACTTTAAATTAGAAAACAGGGCTGACGCAGAAAAGGATAACCAAAAGACATTGTTACACATAAAATATGTATTTAACAAGATGTACAATAGCAAATAACGATGTCAAAGAAAGCATGCATTTAAGTAAGAAAAGATTGAATAAAACAAGAGTTGTCTCTCTTTTACAATTATTTTAGTGTTCCACGTTCACTGGAAGAATGTTCATGAGACTCTCTTGTGAAGATTGTTCTTGAAAGATTTTGCTGTGTAAGAAAAGATTATGTCTGTGTATACAAGGTATGATCAGCATGTGAGTGGTGTGTGTGAGTGAGAATGTTGGAGCATGGTTTCAACTGTCGTAGATTCGGTTCGTATCTGAAATCTCACTAAAATCTCAAATTCATTCCAATGTTGTGGTCTAGGTGCAACGTCTAACTGATACGTTATTTAGTACTGTTCAGTTATTGCTCGCCCGATGCGACTGGCACGAAGTACACACTGTCTCAACCAAGGTTTGAACACACAAACACTATATCAGCAACTTCACAAACCAACTTTTTATACACTAAGCCACTGACTAGGACTATAATCTGAATATAAATACAGCGAAACTTGAGGGGAATTCAAATAAAATGTTAGGTTAATTCTTAATACCCACTCCATCTATCTATCTATCTATCTATCTATGCACACACGCAGACACACACACACACGCAGACACACACACATACATACATATATATATAAATAATATATATATATATATATATATATATATATATATATATATATATATATATATATATATATATATATTTCGGTAAGATACTATCCTCTCTTATTTTGGAAATAAACTATGATCCCTGTCTTAAAATTAACTTGATGTAACGCCAGAAACTTCTTTACACACACACACACACATATATATATATATTTTTTTTTTTCTCACAAGATCAATTACGACTGAGTAATGATTCAATCGTAACTGTGCCATCCGTACTTTTTTCTTTGAGCCACACCTAAGCTATTCTTATATATATATATATATATATATATATATATATATATATATATATATATATATATATATATATATATATATATATATATACCGTAAACAATGAAGCCACACCAATAGGTGGCACAATCTTACGCAATCTTTTGGCGTGAAGGACCTAAGCTAAGATGCAAAAGAAAATTAATATATATATATATATATATATATATATATATATATATATATATATATATATATATATGAGAGCATCTAAGCGAAGATGCAAATGAAAATTATATATATATATATATATATATATATATATATATATATATATATATATATATATATATGAGAGCATCTAAGCGAAGATGCAAATGAAATTAATATATATATATATATATGTATATATATATAACATTTTCATTTTTGGCAATTAATATATATATATATACATATATGTGTGTGTGCGTGTGGGTGTGTGTGTGTGTGAGGGGATGTATGTATTTGTGTGTGTTTGTGTGTGAGTGTGTGTATGTGTGTAAGGAGGTTTCTGATGACACACCAAGATACGATAAATTTTAAGACGGGGATCATTGTTTATTTCTAATATAAGTTACGATAGTATCATACCAAATAAAAAATAACTTTAGGTATCTTTCGACCGATTCATCTTCAGAAATTAATACCGTCGTTCTAAAACTTAATTGCCGAAAAAGATTTATACATACATACATAAGGAAGATGATATGGAACGTTTCTCAGGAATTCCTCGGCTGAGTTCCTGTTTAGGAAGGTGGAAATATGTTCTTTCCACTGTGGGGGTATGTCATGTGGATCAGTCAGGCAATTTTTTCTATTAGCTGCCAGAAGGGATACATTTGATGTTTGTACTGTTCCAAATAGTTGTTTCGTTCCAGTATAAGTATTTCTGAGATCACGTGCATCTGCTTTTTGTTTCCACCGAATTTTCTGCAGTTCTCTTAGTTTTGTTTCCCGCTGTCTTTGACACTGGATCTTCGGTCTTGTTCATGAGTGTGACGAACATTCTTTGTGCCTCAATTAGCTTCTTGATTTCAATATTGTTTTCATCAAAGACGTCTTGATTCTTGGCCTTGAAGAAGCTGAGGACAGTATTTACTGTTCCTGTGACTATGTCACACAGTGTTCTCCATTCTTGATCAACAGATTTCTAGTTGACTGGATTCGAATAAATTTCCACTTCAAAAGGAGTTGCAGATTCAAGGTTCTGGAGCTTTGAGATCTCATATATTCTACGAGATGGTGGTTGATGCTGTATTTTCGTTTTATTTTTTTACGAACAGGGATACTGATGCATGTGGTGACAAGGCAAGGCGATGAAATGTTCAGCCGACGTCACTATGAAGCACAGCTTTGGTTACGAGGACATCATTGTTGTCTTGACGTATAATGGCATAGTCCATCAGATGCCAGTGTTTGGATTGGAGGTGCATCCATTTGATCATGAAATGAGTATAGATCGAAACTGTGTATTCATTTAGAAATAATTGTGTTCGTTGCATATAAATAATAACAGATGTCTATTCCCGATATCTACTTTACCGTAGGCGTTTTCCCATAGGAGAATATTTTTTCTTACATTTATATTGAAATCCTCTAGTAATAATAGTTTTTCTTTCGATGGTATGTTGACAATGATGTTACTTACTTGTTGGTAAACGGGTCCTTGAATTAGATATAAGCTGTTCATGGATGACAGTTTGTGTTACGTGATATTCCCGTAGATGCAGATTTTAATAGGAACATCGACTCTTTGTATTCTTCCCTTTTATTCATTTTTATCTTTCCAAAATAACGTATAGCCAGATTCTAGGAGTCATCCTTTTCCTGAAAGCCACGTTTCTTTTAAGGCTGCGAGGTCCACAATAAGCTTAGCCAGTTTTTGGGAGACCTGAGTAGGGCGTCTCTTGCTTCTGTCAGTGTTGTCCATGTGGAGATGATTTCTAACATTCCATGTTCCAAAGATCTCATTGTTAGTCTTAGTTTCATGTTGTTTCGACTGCAGCTGATTGGTCACAACAGGTGCGGTTTTCCAGCCGGTACTCGTAGTGATTTCCGAAGTTTAGTACAAGATACCAAGACAAAAATGCTTATTTGTTTCGATGCCTAATTTAGACATCTCATCAGGTAGTTATAACTGGTTGTTAACTTGCATGTTCCAAAGTAACAGTTTATAATAATATTTTCAAAATAAATAAACGTATTCCATCCGTAGAATGTAGAATTTTTAAAAATTAATAAATTTTCTAAATAAAAGAAAATAATGAAAACAGTTTTTTTAAGAATCCATTATTCATCAAAAAATTTTTTTTCTCTTAAAACAATAGTGTCCTTAATATATCTTACTTACAAAAGAAATTCAATATATATATATATATATATATATATATATATATATATATATATATATATATATATATATATGGTGGATAAGGGATTAATCCTGCATTTGGAGGAGATTCTTATCAAGAACTAGAACCTCTAATAACATCCGCGTTTGGTGTGATCTATGCATTGTGGAAAAAAACTTTTATTATTAAAGATAAAAATCAAGATGAGTTGCTGAATTTTCGTAGTGAGATCATTTCAAATGTAGACATAAAAACGCTTTAAAACATAAACACGGTGTTACAACGTGTTGTTACATATAACAGTTCCATCTTGGATCACTAACATCGGACATGAAATTTAAATGGAATGACGCTTATGATTATCTATCTATCTATCTATCTATCTATCTATCTATCTATATATATATATATATATATATATCATTGTCTGTGTATATGTGGTGCTCTCTCTATATTTTTTGATCATGTAATTTGTGTTAGCAAATTTTATTCATGTGTTGACATATGTGTATGTGGGTATGAAGTTAAAAGATTTTCCTAAATAAGTGAGGTACAAAATCTGATAGTCTACTGATATTTTTATATACCTAGGTATATATGTAGACTTAATAGATATATACGCGTTAATCGCTACGTGGATGATTAATATTGTTAACGATTACTTCTTCAGTATTTTTTTAAGTACAAATTAGTTTGATTATACCCATCTATTTTCATATCTTAAATGTATGTATGTATGGATGGATGGTTTTAGATAGATAGTTCGATAGATAGATACGTTGTATTTTTGTTTAAATGAGTGTGTGTATGTATATGTATGGATGTGTATAAGGTTTTATGTAATGTGTTTGTGTACATATATGTGTATATCTACTTGTATATGTGTGTACGTGTATATGTATGCATGAGTGTATGTGTATTTATATATGTGAACACACACACACACACACACACACACACACACACACACACACACACACACATATATATATATATATATATATATATATATATATATATATATATATATATATATATGTATGTATGTGGGCCGTGATTACGATTCCAATGTAATAAATTATAACAATGGAATATTAGTATTTGAGCAATTTATATTATATTTTTACTCTCACCTGGACATTGAGTTCTACCTGGATTTTATACTTTTAATATATATATATATATATATATATATATATATATATATATATATATATATATATATATATATATATATATATATATATATATATATATATAATTATTTTTTATAAAAAAAAATTATAATATAAATATATTATAAAATCACTAGAAAAAATAGCCATTTTGTTTCAACACCCTCAGTGTCTTATCAAGTGATGATGTTGAAGATAAAATAAATGGTTTTCAAAGATTCAAATTAATTAAAGATCCTTCGCTAAGGTAAAACAAAGCTAGAATGACAAATGAAAACCCAAGTATAGGAAGATTCAAAAGGTTGACAACGAAATCATGTTATAAGAGCTATTCAGATCTTTAAAATACGGGTAATATTCAAAAGAATTTATTCTAACCAATAATTATTAAATTATATGATAAAAGTTGATATTAAAATTAAAAACTGCCAATTTAAAATCCAAATTTAATCACTATGAAGTTTAAAAAGTATAAAATTACTGAGGAGAAAAGAAAAAAATGCATATGTTGCTCAATTTATATCTTCGTTGAAATTACATTAGAACAGACGCTACAATGTCCGGTCATTTGACAATACATGTATATATATTCTAATCCAAAGTGTGTGAATGGGGTCTTAAACTCCCGCGCAAAACAACAAAAACACAATCAGATTATAATACATAAGTCGCAACCCAAACATAGGTATTTGTTTATTAATATATATTTCTTAGCATTGTCTAACCACATCGAGAACTTTCATGTTTACAGCTTAAGTTATATTTGTTAAATATTTATTTGCTTACCTGCGTATGTACAGTTGCGAATATCTAGCTTTTTGACTTACCCACCTCTCTCTCTCTCTATCTATCTATCTATCTGTATATATATATATATATATATATATATATATATATATATATATATATATATTTGTTTTTGATCGTCATACAAAAAGTTTGTGTGACGATCGCAAAAGCGTGAAAACCAGGGTCACAAATTTACATCAGTCTAACCAATTATGTTAGCTCTATCTCTGATATTGAGCGCTTTCTAATAAGTACCGCTCATATAATGTATAAATAATAGTATATATATATATATTACAAATATATATATATATAAATATATATATATATAAAATATTTATATACACACACTTTTCACACACACACACACACACACACTTTTAACACACACAAGCACACACACACACACACACACACACACACACACACACATATATATATATATATATATATATATATATATATATATATATATATATATATATATATGTATGTATAGGGATGAAAATTTATTATTTATTATTTCCGAATTAGGACAATGTGCTGGTCGTATTCAGAAATTTAAGTAGTCGAAACTTTTATTAACAGTAGTATACAAATTGATATAGATCAGATATAAGTAGCCTCTCCTGAAAACATGCCGTCTTGATTTTGTCTCTAGAAAATTTATTTTGGAACTGACACGAATTGCTACGTTACGTTATCCGTAATCTTGCCGACAATCGATAGCAAAGCTATCTTTACATGTTGGAAACAAATGAAATTCCAAGTGACTTAATCTCAACAACAGTCGGGGTTGAATAATTGTCTTCCTGTATGAGAGGTGAACTATCCTCACGCTCAGTCACTGGGAATGCAGCCGTCTCCCTCCGATTTATCACTGGCCAATATATAGCAATACCGTTCAGTGTAGGTTCATAGATATGCAGTAAAACCTCTTATGAATTATTATATTTTAAATTCAAATTTACGTGACTAGTTTGAGATATATTTGTATTTTATTGATATATTACAGATTTATCAACTATTGTAGAAAGAATATTTCCACAAAGAATTTAAAAATACTTATACTTGTGCGGGTATTTCAAGAGGACAGATTAAAAGAATCTGACTCTCCATATTCCTGATTTTAATAGTTATATTGCTCTAGATTTTTGTCATCATATATCTCCCAAGTCTTTGCTAAAATATAATATTTCCTAGAATTTTCTCGTTTATCATTTCGGAATAGCACTCATCTCTTTTGAACACTTGATTTCTTTGATTTTCCATTTACAAAAATGTGATCTTGGTTATTTGTTTTATCTGTTTCTGTTAGTATTTCTTTTTAATAATTTCTGTTTCGTTTTACTTCACGACAGAACATCCCATGTTTAAACATTCTCTCTCTCTCTCTCTCTCTCTCTCTCTATATATATCTCTCTGCATCCCACATTGTAGGTGGTGGTGGTAGGGACACTGTAAATGAGTTATCGAAGGTCTTTTTTCCCTCCAGGGAAATTCTCAGATAATACACATTGTACTGACAACCATTGACGTCGTCCACAACTAGCGACCCAGTCGCCCTGCGCGTTGGTCGCCGACGCCGGTGTTGTATCTTTTTTGCTATGGGGCCTCTTAGTGTCAAAAGCATTCAGTGTGTTTCGCACTTGGTTTGAGGAATGACGGTTGGTGGTGGGAGTTAAAGCGAGAGATGCGTACGCAAAAAGAATCGACAGCTTACGCATTGCTGTGGGCGATGCGAGTTCTTCAATTGCCGACCCTGCATCAAATATGCCCGCCTGCTGGACACCGACTCACCTGCATCCCCTCTTTCATTATAAAAGCCACTGTCTTTAGACTAAATGAAGCATGCAGACAAGCATTTGCGGGTGGGTATATCGTGGGGTGGGTGCGTTAGTGATTGACTTAGAAGGGTGGACCGTCGGAGAATGACCCTTTCTATTCAATCGAACATCCAGATAATTGTAAATGGTTGAAAAATAGGAGGTGCTAATGTAGCCTTCGTGTCCAAGAAGTGATGTCTGTAATAACCAAATTACACATGTCAGCCTGGTGAGCAAGAAACTAACCTTTTCGTAAAGATTTCTGGTTAAGACATGGCCAAATTTATTACCCCACTTATATTCTACACGAGAAAATCTTAATCAAGTGGCCTTGGTCAAACATTAATGTATAGATAACTTAATTCTCAGAAATGTATTAATTTACTTAATTTTTATTGAACGAATTTCTATTTTGTGTTATTTTTTTTTTTTTGCTGATTTTTATCAAAATTGTCAGAAATCTGTATTCTACGAGCTTAGAATTCACTAGCAGCAATTGATCTATATATATATATATATATATATATATATATATATATATATATATAGGATGTACGTGTGTCTGTCTGTGTGATAGCTTTTCACTCGAAAGCTATCCAAACGATTTTGACCAAACTTGGCACATAAATTGTATAACGGAAGAGAATGGTTCTCAGCGTAAAAAAATCGATAATTTAAAAAAAAATCAATAATCGATAAAGCCGATCAAATGTCGATAAATTCAATTTTTTCTCCGATTTCGTTCAAGGTAGGTATGTTGTTTACTTATATCATGACGATCTCAACTATACCTCAGTTTTATTTCTTCGCCACTGAGTTTAGCGAAAACCCGTGAAAAGCGAAAAAAATCGATTTCAACACAAATCGAATTAAACACCTATTTAAAATTAAAAACTCCTTCAATGTTCAAGCAATTTAATACAAACTTCAATTTAGCCAACAATAAGTTGATTGTTTAACAGTCGTTTAAGTTTATAACTGAGTTCACCCTTCTAGTGAAAAACCGCGTAAGTAACGAAAAATGGCGTTTTTTACTGGTTTCTTTCCTTCAGTTTTATGCTAATTTTCAAGAATTACCTGGCTCAAGAATCACTTAATATAGAGTATTTCTGATGAGGTATTTTTATGAGCATAAGAACTGTATATTATGTGTATAATAAGGTCGATAATGGTTGACCACAAAATTGAAGCGGTTATGATTGTAGTGGTAGGGAAGTATCCTCTCAGGAGCCATCTACTCAAAGTAACAGTTCTTGGTGGAATACGAAGGAAAATGATTTTTTTTATCTTACTAGACAGGCATAAATAGAATAATCTAGACAAAATTATGAAAAGTGTTTCTTTTCTCTGCTAACCATATTTTATTAATTCGGAATAATTTCATTGTATTTGTTGGTTTTATAGTCTACACTTTTCATTTCTATTAAGAGATCGATAATTGAATTAAAAACGTGACCAAAATTTTCGAGTTACATCCTCAGAAACAAATATCTATATTTTTATAGCTTCCACGATAAGATATCATTCTTGTCACTAAAATTTATTTCATTGTGGTTATCGAAAGACATTCATAGTTATATTTATACGCTGCCCTGATATTTTGGCGTCATTATTGTTTTTATTATTAAATATGTTCTATTTTTTATTTCCATTATTTTATTTTTAATGTTATTGATTTTCAGCTGAGGTGTAGGATGTTTTAAATAAGTCTTATTATTAATTTTCAATTGTCCGACTGCAAAAATATGCTGTCCAGTGTCAATCCACGTGCAATGTTAAATATATACTATTTGGTGGAGAGTGATTGGATTCTCCTGCTTTGTGGACTAGTGCGGAGTTCCGATGCAAGATAGAGTCTTCAAACAGCCATTCTCTTGACCACTACCTCAAGTCACTTGATGTAGGCCTCCGTGTTGAGTCTAAGTCACTGTGGGAAGATGAATGGAACCATAACGTTGCCCTCACTAGTGATCACTACAAACCCATTGGTAATGACCATTAAACTTATCCTTTCCTTTCGTCCTTCAATGATAATGTTATTAAGCTTATCAGACAATATGAAATGAACTTACTTAAAATAAATAGAAAAAAGCTCATCTATATTATTTAATGAAACATGCATCAATGAAAAATTGCTGCCTAAATATACATATATACGGAGAGAGGGAGATAGAGAAAAAGAAAGAGAGATGGTGGTAACCATTCCTTCGATTTCGCATTTTGAAAGAGTTTTTAGAAAGGTATATAATGATAGTTAACTGACGGCAAGATTTGTAGAATGTCAAGGTTCATTGCAACATTAAAATTAACTTTCGTTTAAAGATTTTTAGTGCAACTTGTATCTCTGAAAAATGATTTCTCTAACAACATATCATATAGATTTATATTCATATTAAAGTTTTTCATAACAAATGAAGGGAGCTATTTGCCTGCAATATTCGTCAAATGTTTTAACTAAACTCCTCGTTGTTGTCCTCTAAATCGTGGCTTTTCTTAAAAATACTATAAAACAAAGTGCATAAAAGCTATATTTTTGGCACAAATTGTTACAAAACACTTAGATAAAAAACGAGCAAAGCCAAGATAATTGTGTGATATTTTGTTAATAATTGTGTTGATTTTTTGTTGTTAAATAAAAAGCAGCTGTTAACAAAAACAATTAAAAAAATTTACTAAACCTTTCGCAGGCTGGCCGTGTTAGAATCATTTTGGGGGATTTACTGGCGAAAGGTTGCAATTCGGATATTCTTGATTTATTCTTAAGATCTTATCTTTCACACTATATTTGATGGAAACGTGTCAATCTCTAAAATCTGACCGTATAAAATTCCATTCGCAATCCTTGATAAACTAACACAAAGAAGCAATTAATATGAACATCTTAATATTACAACTCTTTCGGTAATATAATGATAATCTTAGGCAGTCCCGTTAAAAAAAAAAAAAAACTAAAAACAAAAAAACATTTTGCATTGATTGACCAAGCAGCCAGCACTGTAGAAACATTGTAAAATCTTTCGGTGAAAACAATTTTTCAGGAAAATAGCTATGTTAAATCTAGTAAATGTTATCACTCTTTCCAGTATTGAGGTGGAGTTTCATCCTTACCTATTATTAAAATATGAAACGTTAATCTCTAGATTATCTCATTTTTTTTCTTCTTCAGGATGCATGTGTTACCCCTTTTATTTGTTGCTTCTGCTGATTCTTCTCAATGATCCGGTGTTCTTATTGATATCCTTTTTTATTTTTACAAAACAGTGCTCAATATAAATTTACAGAGCATAAATGTTATGAATTCAAATTAATTACATAATTAAATTAAAAGCATTAGTTTTGTTTCATTTTCAATCGAATTTTGAAATAACTTATTTTTAAATTTGCTGAGTTTTAAACGCACATATAAATTCATAATTTCCTGTTTCCAAGGATACAGAGAAATCCAATCATTTAGACAGGGGTGGTAGCATGTTCATTTTTATTAACTATTGTTGTATCAGTTATTAGTTACGTTTGGAAAATAGGTTAAGTTTAGGGAGGGCAGGGGTGTATTTTTAAACAAATTAGGACATCCGTTAAACGCATGTCGTCTGGGTTTGTAATTTCTTTTCTTATTAACGGCAAAATTTTTTCGACATTTTTTTCGAACTTGTATACTTAAAGATTCTTTCTAAAAGGGGTGTTTGGGCTATAATACGTTTTATTTGGCTACAATTTTAAAATAATTTTACTCTTAATTACTAATAGACTATATTCCTTTTAAATCAACTAAATATAATAAAATTACTTAAATTATTTAAAATTATTTTTTTCATACAAAATATAACCAGCTCCCATTGTGTTATTTTATTCTTACATATTATTTAAGGAAAGATTTTGACAATGACGGCAAAGAATAACTATATTGTTTTTTTGTTTAAGTACATTTTTAATTTTTTTAAACTTAGTAATATAATTTTTAGCTTGAGTTTTTGAAACATGGTCATTACTGTGTAGAGAAGAAACCATATTTTAAATCAGTTAATTTATAATATATATATATATATATATATATATATATATATATATATATATATATATATATATATATATATATAATTATTTATTTAAAAATATGATTCCAACTCGCGACATAAGAGGTTTCATGTTTCAAAACAAGAGCCGAAAACTTCAATATAATTATTTGAATTAAATTGAGTTAAAGTAAGTTCTGTTCCATCTTCAAGCGAAATTTTTGGAATAACGTATTTCTGAAATTTACGTGTTTTAATAATTGAAATCATAATTTCCATGCTAACATCTAGGGCGAATTGTTAATTATATTAAAGTTTTCGGCTCTTGTTTTGAAAAATGAGACCTCTTATATCGCGAGTTGGAATCATATTTTTAAATAAATAATTATATTTATGCTCTACTTTTGCATCGAGCACTATTTTTTAAAAATAATAACTAAAATACTAAGGAACTTTGGATTATTGACCTAACCAGTTCCTTCCTATTTTCTATATATTTTCACACACACACACACACACACACACACACACACACACACACACACACACATATATATATATATATATATATATATATATATATATATGTGTGTGTGTCTCTGTGTGTGTGTTAAAAAACAGCAAACATTTTTGGTTGTAATGTGGATATGGATTATTTATTTTAAATATATATTATGCTCTATTTTCCATAATTTTGCAGCACGTGCTTCCAGTCTCGCGACCTTATTCATGCAAAAAGTTGATATTTCCACATATTATTAAAATGAATTAATTTTCCTTATATTTTTCGATGTTAAACATTCTCTTTTTTTGTGTGGTATTGACACATATATCTCTTGACACACACTTACACACACACACATACACACACACACATACACATACACACACATACATATATATATATATATATATATATATATATATATATATATATATATATATATATATATATATATACATACATACATACATATATAAATACAATATCGTATACATATTCAGAGAATATAGTTTCAACAAGGATTTCTTTAAGCAATAATTCCTCACAAGAGTAAGTCTCACTTTTTTAATCCTCTTTTTCTTAAAAAATGAATCAGGCGTGTCCTAAAATTCCGACAATAAAATCTTTCTTGTCGTGATTTAATTTAGTCAAAGGTCTAATATATAATATATATTATAGAAGTCTAATATATAATCTTATCTTTAATCTTGTTATCATTTTGTTGTCTTTTATTCGTCAATATTCATTAACCGGCCTAATAAATCTCTTTCTTTTCGATGACTAATGGTACCACAATTCTTGCTAGAAAGAATGGCTTTAATTTTGGAACGGCAAGCTAATTTAGAACAGATTTGCGTGTTACTTTCTATGTAAAGAACCGGTGTACCATAAATCAACGACTGTAGTTTAAGTAATAAATATATAGATTTTTATATATTTCACGCATTTATGAAAAGGAACCCCAATGTTTCAGTAAAACCGCATAATCCTTTTATGACATTCATTTTATTTTAATAAAATTTCAAAGCAATATATGCGGAAATAATACTGCTATAAAATGTGATATCAATCAAATTTACAGAACCAGACATTTTTATTTTAGAAAAGTTGCCTCCACATATAAATCCCCGTTTAAATGTAGAAATAATATAATGTGATATATTAAATCTGAAAAAAAAACACGAAAACTCAATTAATTGACTAATTTCAATAAGATTTAGAAGTTATTCGTTTATGAAATAATTTAATTTTGAAAGGGAAGTATTCGAAGATAGAAAAAGAAAGAAATAATTTCTAAGCTATAAATTCTTCGCTTACTTAATTTTATGAAATCTCAATAAAATATACTGCGGGTGATAAAATTATTTACAATTCTATAACGATAATTCAGAGGAGAAATTAAATATTCTTGAATTTTTTACTCAGACATATAGGAACGTTTAGAAACATAAGATTTACCTAAGAAAAAATCTGTAATAAATTCAAAATATTATATTTGAAATCTTTGGGTTATGAAACAATGCATCTATTGATAAATTACATTATAAATACTTATATCTATTTACTTAGAATATTTTTTTATAAATATATTTCTAATTATCCTACATGGACACTTCTGTAATGTCCTCAGTATATATGTTCTAAACCAAACCTCCAAGATATAATGATCTTTTTAAAAGGAAAAATATTTTTCTTACATACTGAAGTTTGAAATTAGTTTGGAATGGAACAAAAGTTAATGAAACATTATATTATATTCAAGATTATCTGTAGTTTGGACGCACAAATTAAAATTTATTTGTCCTTTCGGTGTTTCCCATGGTTTAAACAATGTATGAACAGGACCTGACTCTTTCTCTTTTCGACCCTCATGTTGAGAACATAATTTAAATTAACTAAAAGAAGAGTATTAATTATGACATGAGAGCCGAATAAAATCTTATATAATTTATTGCAATTTTTTCAATATCGCGTTACATATAAAATATTGTGTTTCGAAACTTCTTCACCATCCACATTTAACAACCAACTTCAAAGATATACATATATTTTCTTTTTGATGTCTCAGGATGCTTACTTATTTTTTCCGACATAAATTATTGTTAATTACTTTTCATTTCGCGCTATTTCACATAACGGTAAAACCTGTACTAATTTTGATCTTTTCATAAAATCGAAGTAGCGAAATTAGCCTAAAAAGAAGTTCAGAAATGTGGAATTACTTCAAAGTTTGAAGATAGAAATCTTCATTTGAAGCTTTTTTGCATTTCTTACATTTTAATTAATGTTTTCAAATGTAGATGCGAGAAAATATCAAGAAGGTATAATTATCAACTAAGACGTATTGTTAATTAATGAAAAATATATCTCTTTCTAGAATCAGCTCGTGAGAAATGAAGAGGAAAGAACATAAGTAAACGACACACTAATGCATTTCCGACTAACTGCAGATATTTATAAGGTGATTCATAAATAATTTCCGTTTTTATTTGTTAATGTTATTGTTAAAAAAATAAACTAAATATTAGTTTTATTATATTATAAATACGAAATTGACTACAATATCGTATTTCCTCTTAGCTGGCAGGTCTCTCAAATTTATAGAGTAATCTTGACAGATCTGGTTTTCATTAGAGACTGTTTTCCATTATTCGGACTATTGTCCTCATTTTTTTCGCCATATTTATTACAACGTTTTGGCCGTTGTACGCTCCGGCCTTCTTCAGGTGGTTGGAATGTCGAACTAAGCACTTTATTTTAGCTCACTGGTGTAGACTGTTCTATTTCCACCTTGCCATGTTTATCAATTTCACATGGAACAGTGGATAAATGTGTTAGTTAGATCCAGATTCTATTATTGTCATTTGTCGTCATTGATTTATGTTCGATCATTTTGTATAAAACATTGTGAAACACCCTGTATATATTTTATTTCTTTCCGAAAAAGGCAAAGAAGCTACCAACATGGAAGTGATTATCGAGAGTTAAGGAAACAGAAAGGATAAAAAAAACAGTAATTTAGAAGACAGATGATGAGGATTAGTATTGTATTTATATTGTTGAATAACGTAGTTGACAGGTAATCATGAAGGCGAAAGACCTGTAATAACGAAGGCGAAAGATGACCGTGTGTGTGTCTTAAATGGTTCATATTTTCATATAGTGCTTTATTTTCTATATTTGCTGGCAGAGATATTATGTCAAATTTGTGTCTAATTTAGGGGAAGATTCTCACAATAAAAATGGCATTCAACTCCCTATCTTGGTACACTTTCTGTAAACATATACAATGGTGTTCGATAAAAGTGACTCACCTGCATTATAAAGTACAGGCTCTCGACCAAAAAAATTGAGCAACATACTCCATAAGTTTTCTATGGGGTTGAGGTCAGGAGATTGGGGCGACCATGTCATAACACTCACCTGCTTCTCATCAAAGTATTCCTTTATCAATTTTGATTTGTGACAGGGAGCATTATCCTGCATAAAAATGAGCTTGGTGGGGTCGATTTGCACCCTTTCAGCAGAAGGGAGCAAACAAGACACTAAAATTCTCTTGTACTGCTTGCTCCTGAGGGTCTTTGCAATAGACTTTAAGAAACCAGTTCCATGAAAAGAAAAGCATCCCCAGAACATTATACTAAACGGATGCTTGACAGTACTTACTGCTAAATTCAAAGAGCTTTCAAAGCTTCTTCGGATTTTAGATCGCTTATCCTTTGAATTTAGCTCAACTTTCGTTTCATCGGAGAAGAGAATATTTAGTAAAATAAATCAGTTGAGTCACTTTTATCGAACAGCATTGTATATGTTACATCTACCATTTAACCTTCAGATTATAATTTTTTTAACATGCCATTTCACTTGATGACACAAGCGATCATAGCTCAAGACAGCTTCTGTTTTTTTCATTATCTGTGAATTGTCCTGATGTCTTGTGAATGTAAAGCGGTTTCCTGTTGATGTCTCTACATGTTGTCACTTAAGGAAAACAGCTTCCTTCAAACTCAATATTTAACACATTGATTGAAAGTTGGAAAACGATTCTTGATTGCCACAAGGGCATGGGATTTATGGTGTACGTGCTAAAATGCTTATGAAGTTATTTCAGCAAATTGTCGCTAAATAATCTATTTAAAATCTGAACATGCACATACACACACATTTTAAACTTTGAATCATTAACAACAGAAAGAATCCACTGGCTATCCATGGACTTTATTAATTATTTCCTCAAAATCCCAAAAAACGATTATTTAAAATACTCAGGGCATAACACGTTATGTCGGCAAGTTATTTTAAAAGTCTCCAACTGAATTAATTATTTGTCAGAAATTCAGGTGATTACTTAACGCATATTTCTTGAGAATTCTATAAGATAACCAAAAGAGTCCATACTATTTTCCATGACCAATACCGATGCTTTGCGCACACACGTTAGTCATAACTCGAGCAGCGCCGACAACACGTGGCACTGTCAAAGAAGTTCCTTCGCGGTTATTTGCATTACGACTTTAAGGTGGCTTGTCCGCAAGCGCATCATGTTGTCGAATACGTCAAACCTTTAGGGATTTATGTTGCGAGTGAACGCACCGCAAGGCATTGGTTTCAGAAGTTCAAGTCGAGAGAACTGTGATGAGCACAGCAGTGACCGGCCTCAGGTCCTAGATGATGAGACCAAGGTGAGCCCGTAGCGGAGTACAACAATTGAACGCTTTCTGCCGCACCACGTATAGAAGGCGTACAATTTGTGTAAGTGGGTACCCCACACACTATCGGATGCCAATAATGAAAGCGAATGGCAGTTGCAACGTAACCATATTTCATCAAGTGCTCAACAGTGACGAATGATGGGCCCTGTATTACTTTAATAAACTCTCCAGACATTGGTTGTCACAACAGAGCCCTCTGCGTCACACCACAAGACGACCTCTACACCTACGCAATAACATGCTCTGTATCTGGTCGACAACTGTTGCACTATGAGCTGCTATCAAAGTGCCAATCATTTATTTGTGGACATGTACTCGCAGCAGTTGGAACGTGTGTAAAAAGGCATTGTACCAGAGGGAGCCAGGATTGTTTAAACGCAAATGTGTGCAGTTCATGACAGTGTCTGGCCTAATGTGGCGCGGTCGGTGTGAGTTTTCCTAGCTTCTAATCACAGTTAGACTCATCTAACTCTTTCGGAACCCTTTGTGCCGTCTTCCGATTGACAACCCCAAACACTTAAATGGTCGTATTGATGCTGCCGACACGAATGCCAAGAAGAACAGCATACCGTTCAAAAATATCTGGCGGAATTAATTGTTCTAACGCAAGAAAAATTAAATAAAAAGCTTAATCGGAGTACCTTGTGATTGACAAGGTAATACAATTAAGTTTTTAATGAAACATGCATAAATGAATGTTTGCTGCCTAAATACACACACACACACACACACACACACACACACACATATATATATATATATATATATATATATATAATTTTTAAGTGTCTTTTGTGTCGCCATTATTCGTGTTACGATGAATATTATATCTCTCATTGACAACTTATATTGATAAAATAGCCCGCTATATCAAATAACAGAGTTATTGCAGTGTGCATGAAATTCGGTTTTGTGCAACCAGTGAGGAAAAATGTATCTCATATATTTTTTCTCGAATTTTCTTCACGCACGGCAGTAAAGCGATTACGACACAAGCGGTTACTGCAAACGAATAAGAATGAGAAACATTATGAATGAGCGTGAAGAATAGAAGATTAATCAAGAAGACAGTGCACGACAATTTGCATTTTCATTTACATTTTTGAAGATCAAAGTGGGCTGGAATGCATGGAGCTGGAAAAGTGTGCCACAAGCGAGAAGTACGAGAAAAAGAACTACTTGCAAAGAACTTCACATATAGTCAGTTCAACAATGATGATACGTTTGGGTTAATCTAATACTACGCTTAATTTAATAAAGTCTACGAAACATAGCGAAGAGTTTATCTGAACAATTACCATGAAAGTATTTAGAGAAAAGGCATAGAGAAGAACCTTTAGGCGATGGGAAAGTGAGTGAAGCTGAGACATCTTGTCAGGGTTGATAATATTGCTGTTTCTTATTTGGATTTGATCACGAATTTCTAAATGTATAGCTGGACCACCGGGCAACATGGGGCAAATATATTTAAAGCATGGACAAATATGAATCCCCACTTAAAAGTATATAATCTAACGAGATATCCAAAGCAAAAGTCGGAGCTTGACCATAAACTTGATATACCCTTTAGCTTGTCTCAAAGAAGTCCCTGCGATATGAGATGCTTAAACAATTTAGTCTTGATTATATATATATATATATATATATATATATAATGGACTCTCCCGTCGGTTTCGACGTATGAGGATCTGACAGCTTTATGATTCAGTTATGAATGTTTATGCGATAGTGGTTTACAAAGGAGGCCACATATGGAGCAAGTGTGGGGATTGTGAATTGAGATCACTGTTAGATTGGCTGACCTTTTAGATCTTGCTCTCGCTTCTTGAAGATGATTCAGACAAGCAGATTGAAAATTGCTGAGTCCAATAAAACACGATGATCTCCATTCTACCCGCTCCAAAGCTAAGCGCTCAATGGTGTTATGTGTATATATATATATATATATATATATATATATATATATATATATATATATATATATATATATATATATATATATATATAACAATGAGAGAGACAAAGATAGGAATATCTGTTGAATTCGCGCCGTTTTAAAATTATACCCAAATCGCAGATAAAGGCAATACATCACTCTCAGAATACCACGTCTTCGAGGCATTGCGGACAATCTCTGATCATTCTGGTCCTGGCCATCACATTCTTTAACGAATTGAAATGTTTTTATTTTACCTTATTAGCTTATCAATTGCCTTTCTCGATTGACTGACACTCAGGGTTAAATCAAATATGATGTTTAATTCGCATCTTGGATCGGGGAGAAATGGATTGACACATTTCACAACGTTATTAATGCGTAAGTGAACGCGAAAGACGAAGCCTGAACTCGATTCACCAGTCTGACTTTCCAATCGAGATCACTGTTCCGATGCCTACCCATCTAAGTTCATTAGGACGAGTTAAATAGACGCATTTGAAACTTGAACTCATTCCGTCGGTTTCGACTTTTTTGGTACACTGGCTCACACACCTATTCCCGCGACACTGGGAGGAGAAGAAATGAATGAAGACAATGGATGTACAGGAAAGTGAGAACAAAGAGGATAAAACTTCTAGGAAGAAGATAACAATGGAGAAGCAGAAAGTAAAAAAGGATAACCTAAAATGTTCAGGTTAGAAAGTTCAACTCCTACGAACAATCGAAAACTATGACCTCTATCTCTATTCTTCGCCAAATGTCAAAGGTAATGCCACCCCAAACCTAATTTCTAAACCGACTGGCCGACGAAAGATTTCGTTACTGTTTCTTTTTCATTTCAATCGACATTTCGTGTTTCCAAAAGCAGGAAGAGCCGATAGCTTGTCTGCCCTCGGGTGTTCGACTTGCAACGTGTATTTAAAATTCTTGGGTAAATGTGGAGTCATGTCAGCAATCAACTTTACACTAAACTTTATGAGACGAACGTATTGAAAGAATCAGAAACAAAACTAGATCTGTACACATGAAAACACTCAAATGCACTCCATGTATTTGCATACCATACTACAGAAAGGCATACGCATCAACAGGCATCCCTCCAAACACACATACGTAAAAATGTTGTGCATATTGATACAAATTTAGTTATATAAATAGAAACTTACTTAAATAAGCGAAAAAAATTCAACGATATACACAAATATATAACATTTAGATACAAATAGCTAACAAACACCAAGCGCTAATTGTAAATTTATGTAAACTTTAACAATTTAGGTGTGATTAGCTGACTATTTGCCCTGTGATCGTTTACTTTTACAGCTCATATCAGATAGCAACTTCATTCTGAAAGTGCATCTTCTAGTCAAAAGCTTGTGGCTAAAAAATAATCATTCGACCATATCGTTACCCAAGAATTAAAATCATTAGTATTTGTAGCAGTAAGCAGATTTTATTCTCGGGTTAAACTTACTGCTATAGACGAACAAAATCGAGGTGAAGCGAAGGAGGCAATCAGATTTACGGGTATCTTCTCTTTTACGTCGATACGTGGCGATCCTCTCGTCACTATCCGTCACTCAACATTTTTTTTCGCGGGTAGGGTCCACTGTCTTGTAGAGTACTTTGTTCTTTGTTTTCTCATGTTTTTCTAACAAATGTAATTTATTGTCCAATATGTTTACCGTAGTCCCTGTGAGGACCACTTAACTCATAGTCAGCAGGGGTAATAAATATCTGAAATAATTTTTGTGATAGTTTAGATGTTTTTCTTTTAACAACTTATCAGCTGACATTGATATCGCTACATCCGATACTAAAAATACAATATGTGATACTTCCCTATATCACATTAAGTAAAATCTGATTTGATATACATATCCCTTGCTAAAGATGCTAGAAAAGTATTTGTTCTCTGGCTTCAGGAATTAACTTATTGTTTATCGTTACAAGAATTGGATTAAACCTTAAACGGAATATTATTGTGAAAACAGGGTTTGAGTTTCTAAAAATCCCTTTCCAGCCTTGATACAGTTAAAATAGTTTCCGTTGTCTTGTGTGGAAAGATGCATTACGAATCTTCAGCCTGAATGCTACAGACTGAAATAATAAAACAAAATATCTTAATATACAACCCAGTGTGCCTAATTTTTTATTTATTTTTGTCTATTTTTTTTTATATATATATATATATATATATATATATATATATATATATATATATGTGTGTGTGTGTGTGTGTGTGTGTGTGTGTGTGTGTGTGTGTGTGTACTTGCAGAAAGTAAGACACATTCCCTACTTGAAATCTTTGAAACAAAAATTTCAAATGGACATTTCATCCATAAATTAGCTTTTTATAGTTAAGGAAAGTTTTACAAAGAGATGCCCACTTGTTGAAGCCAAGTAAAATGCAAGTTTCAAAACACGTATCTGCCCTATGTAAGAAGATATTCCTAAACAAAACTATTTTTGATATGAAAATTAAAATTATCCTCGAACAAAAGAACAGTAAGAAAGGACAGTTACTTAATGAAATAAAATTTAAAACAATTAATATGCAATATCGTTTGTAACGTGATTATTTATCATTTCTCAGTTGTGTCTCTGTCTTTTGGCCAGAGTATTCTCAGAGGTGGCTCCGTCAAAGTGGTAACTGAAGAAAATTATACTGAGAGGTGCCCAGCGCCGTGAAAGATCAACCCGCGCCCTCTAGTTGCACCAGAAAGAGGGATCGGTGTTTGCGCCGCTGTCAGCACAACAGACAGCTGCTGGGGGTGGTCAATTTTTGTTCCTAGCCGTGTGTAGACTCCCCACATTAAAACCCCAAATTAATATAAAATCAAAGCGATTCTCGAATAAAATGACAGTAATTAAGGACAGTTAATTAATGAAATAAACTTTTTTTAAATCAATATGCAAATTACTTAAACCTGAAGAGTGATATTGCCTAGAAGTGGATAATATATAATACAGATATTGAGCCTGTAGCGTGTATAAAGTCAGCAGTGTGTAAATCCCGCTTTGGAGGGATTTCGCATTATTTATCATCTCTCAGTTGCGTCTTTGTTCTTGGACCGAGTGCGCTCAGGGGCTTCTCTCTCAAAGGACAGAGGGGCAACTGAGGAATATTATACTGAAGAGGTGCCCAGCCCTGAGAACAGCTGCCCGAGGCCGCGTCCTCCCATTGCACAAGAGGGAGGGATCGGTGCTCGCACTGTGGCCAGCGCAATTTGCGGGTGCTGAAGGGAATTTTTTGACCCTGCCCGGGTGCACGCGCTCGGGTCCCCACATTAATCCGACCTTGTGTCACATATCATTCTTGGAATGACTACACACCGTGTATAAAGTTGAACTGGAGGTTTTTCATCTCAGTATTCGCATTTATTCATATAGATTCTGTAAACTATGTTTTAATTAATTTTCTGTTATGATTCTCTAACTGTTCAAATGTTGAATTTTTAAATAATTCTAATTTTTATTTTCATATCATTATACTGTATTAATTTTATCTTTAATTAACATTAATTCAATCCTTAAATGCAGTGATCACTTTTCAGTTCTATAGTTTATAGATGCCTATCGCGTCTACTCCTACCTAGCTATTGTGATGATGACTAAACCACGAGTCCTCCACAGGAACTAGATTTATAGGGAGGCTTTTAGCAAGTTTATAATAAAATGTTCTCTGCAATTTTGTGTACAAAAAGAAAAAAAAAGAGTTACTTCCTTTGAACGATGAAAATAACACCAATGGCTAGTATAATGTTTTAATATATATGTTTAACCTCGCATAATTAGGCAACCCTGATTCTGAGGTAAAGGAAAATAGTTCCCTCCCCCTAACATTTCTAGGGCTTTTAAATGAGCTATGAATCATTAAAATATATATATATATATATATATATATATATATATATATATATATATCCAACAGGATAAAATCCAGGTAGAGCTCCATTTACAAGAGAATGGAAGAATATAATATAACAGAACCAATCACTAATATTGCAGGATTATAATTTATTATATAAGAATCATAATCACGATCCATTCATTCAGACTTTTGTGAATTTAGAGGTCTCACGAATTGGATCGTGATTACGATTCTGATGTAATGTTTTATATATATATATATATATATATATATATATATATATATATATAAAATGATAAAAATATTAAAAAATTATAAATATATATATATATATATATATATATATATATATATATATATATATAACATTACATCAGAATCGTAATCACGATCCAATTCCTGAGACCTCTAAATTCACAAAAGTCTGAATGAATGGATATATATATATATATATATATATATATATATATATATATATATATATATATATATATATATATATATGTGTGTGTGTGTGTGTGTGTGTGTGTGTGTTTGTGTGTTTATTCAACCTTTCTTTTAAACAGCTTTCATTAAATACGGCGGAAAAAAGAAGATTTTATTAATTCGTTTTTCCAGCATCCTTATTTTTTCCGATTTGTAGGTGTAAGGATATGAAAAAATGTACGATGAACACGAATAGAATACACTTCTAATGTTGATAACATTTTCTTTTTCCAAAAATGTGTAACTATTTAGATTTTGAAACCAAATTACTCGTTCAATCTCTAGTCATTTAAAATTGCCTATGGAGACGAATCGTTCTGCGTTGAAACACGACAGCAATTGTGTCGCAGATTTATATATATATATATATATATATATATATATATATATGAAGAAAGATACAGAAAAAACAAACAAAAATCTTAATATGCAATTATGCTGTATTAATGTTAATATAAAGTCAACGTCGGGCGTTTCGGTCTATTTTAGACCATCTTCAGGACATTTTCATTAAACATAATTGACATTAGAACATATAAAATTCAACATGAAAAGACGATGGACATAAGAGCACAACTAATCCAAACAGATAAGTGAAATTTTTATATAAGATCAGCGTTCCGTTTAAATATGATCACGTTGTCGTCACGTGGGCGATGTTGTTAAAACGTAAAAAAAATGATTTCCAAATATTAAAATATTAAAAAAGTCGATTGAAAAGTTGATTGTTTTTTCTGTATTTTTCTTTATACTGTCGGATCTATATCCATATATTTGCTTACATATTTGCATCTCTCGGATCTTGAGAACTAAACCCAAACCACTTGAAACTCATACATACGATGCATCCCCGTGCTCTCCTGTAAGTAACTAACTCCTCGCCTTATCCGCTTCCTCAACAAGAGGCAGTTCATGCCGAAAATAGAATATTGCTGACATGTATGAGTGACTCTATTTTTTTACTTTCCAGTCTCGATAGAGGCCGAATGTTCTTCCGCGTTCTTTTGTGTTACAAATTATTTTCCACCCTACAACAA
Source organism: Acanthosepion pharaonis (assembly GCA_903632075.3). Lineage (NCBI taxonomy): Eukaryota > Metazoa > Mollusca > Cephalopoda > Sepiida > Sepiidae > Acanthosepion > Acanthosepion pharaonis. Next base: position 995,483 of record CAHIKZ030005098.1, on the reverse strand, counting down.
ATCTCTCACAGACGAGACGTTACGAGACTCTCACAACTCTCTCGTTACTTCCATTGAAAAGGTTTAATTGAGTTAAATTCCTTAACTCCACCGGTTCTAATCATCACGATATAGATTCGCCATACAACGCCCATTGCTGTGAACCACCATTATTCCCTTCATATTGCATTGTTGAAATGTTGGTTCCACACGAGTAAATTCACGCACAAAAAAACTGCTCTAAGGAAAGAAATCCCAAGACACTTCCCCGATGTTTACAATCTTAAAATGTTCATGTCTAAGGTTAACCGTTATCTTCCCGCATATACTAAACCTCTTACTCTATGACCCTTTGCACCTAATGGTTCGCAGCCTACAGGGTGAACATCAATATATATATATATATATATATATATATATATATATATATATATATATATATATATTGAAATTTAAAAGTCTGTTTGACCAACACAAGTACTGAACAAAATTAACGATAAAACAAATGATAATTAAACATTAATTTCCCTTTCTTCAGAAAGTCATTCACTCCTGTAGTTCACTGCTACTAAAAAGCAGGATTTTCTTCTCTTGATGATAGTCATCCTTACTGAAACTAACCTAAGAACCTAATTGAATTAATAAAATAAAGAAATAGTAATATACAAACATATATATATATATATATATATATATATATATATATATAGCACTGCACCCCAAACAAGGCAGATGCGATATTAGCAGCCAGGGGGTTAGATAGGGTGAATGTGAGGAAAAAAAAAAACTGCCTATAGAGGGCATTGAGGAAAGGATCAAATCAACTGACGTTGCATGTAAATTATAGAAGATTTTTCTTATGATGGAAGTAAGCGGAAGGGAGTTCTATTGTCGGGAAATACGTTAAAGAAACTGCTGGAATACCATTGGCGGTTACATTTAACTATTTAAGCAATAAAAGGATGTTATCTGGATGTCAATCTAGTAGCACGCTTAATTTCATGTATTCAGCCACCCCCACCCCCACCAAAAAATCAGAACAGTTGCTGTGAAAATATTTGTAGAAAAGACAGAGGGAAGCCACATCACGTCTATGAGAAAGTGACTGAAATCGTGATGTCACGTCAGGAACGATTACATCCATTTTTGGATTTTATCGAGAACCCCGAGTTGAACAGCAGGGACACTAAACCAGATATGGCAACAACATTCAATTCATGGAGCAAAGGTAGATTTGTAGATGTGTAAGATGAACTCTGACGTGAAAAACCTTCTGGAACAACATTGATTCAATCTAGTTGTGTAACGGTAAGTCATTGGAAAACGTGAGACCAAGAAAGCGCAATAAGACACTTTCAATGATGGGCGGCATGGAAGACTGTCTGTGGGGCTTAAATGAGGTTAACTTCGTCTGTGCTGATGGATTTCCTATTGGGACTGGAGTAATACACACACACACACACACACACACACACACACACACACACACACACACACACGGACACACACATATATATATATATATATATATATATATATATATATATATATATAAACGGACATTGAATTCAACGCTCATGTGGGACAAGCTGTTTCAGGCTAGACGCAATCGTCAGGATACCTGACGAATGCGTCCATCATGAAACAGCCCGTCGCCTCTGAGTGTTGACTTCAATGTTCACTTTTATATTTTTTATTTATATTTACATACGCTCTATCTCTGATATTGAGCGCTTTATCCCATAAATATAGCACACTTTAAAATTATATTTCTGCATATATATATATATATATATATATATATATATATATATATATATATGTGTGTGTGTGTGTGTGTGTGTGTGTGTGTGTTTATTTATTACATTTAAAAATCGGATATTTGATGAGAAGTCACGGTTTTAATTTTGAATATGGTTCAATCTAAATAAGGAAGTTTAGACAAAGTGGTATTTTCGTGTAGGTGCTGATATTTATTGAATTTGCTGATACTAAGAAAAAATATTTTTTTAGGAAACTTGCCAAAAAGATGATGTTATTTAAGCGGAACCTGAAGTGCGACGCACATAAACGTTTATGAGAACAAAATAAAAAAAAAACCTTATGGAAGATAATACTAAAAAAAAAAAACTTAGAACTAGCAAACTGTGATTTCGCCAACGATTAACACTTGCAACTGAAGTTTGAAATCAAGAGTGACCATATCATTCATTTTTCTCCAGTCAAAACTTTCGATTTGTCTTTGATAGAAAAGTTGAATAAATATGGATGACAATTCTGAAAGAACCATTTCAATACACCCGGGGAAACTCTCTTGATTCGCTAATATTTCTTTCCTGTTATTTCCTTGGGAGAGAGAAATACGACTTCTTTCAATATAACGTTTGTTTTCTCCAATGTGTCTTTATCATTCTTTAATTGTAATAGAAAAGGGGAAAGATCGTGGAAGATTAGACGCGATAATCATTTCATATACTTTACACAAACATTGGGGTTTCTCCAATAGCTATTGCTTGTCAATTCCCTATGATAAATGAGGTGAATTATTGCGGAAGATCACCATAAAACAACAGAATTGTTTGTTTTTTTTCAACAAACTGTGCGTAGTCTCCTATGATTATTTATTATAATTACATTGTGATAGGTAAACTGAAAACAAACACATCCTGCAGACATTGTGATGTTTCCAGTGCTAACTGATATTTTATTTTGATAGAAGAGGTAGTAAACTTAATGGTCTAGGAATTCGAGATTTTTGTCAGCAATCAGAGATATTTTCTATTGGTATTTATTGAAATTTAATTGGAAAACGAAAGGTATAACGTGTGAAAGCTAATCCTTGCATAGTTTGATTTCGTTTGTTTTGTTCTACGGCATCAACCTCAATGGGTTATTTAATGACGACAAGATTTTTATTGCTATTAATATTTTCTTTTCCCAAAAATGAACTTCTGGTAATATTTTTATTTCTTCAAAAATGTATTACTGGTAATAATTTTTCCTAAAAACTTATTGCTTGTATTAAAACCTATCTTTAAACCTTCATTAGAGTTTTGACCCCAATTTGGGTCCTAACAATTTGCTCATATTAAGAAGCCTAGCAGGTGCCAACACTCCAGATCAGAGCAGACTTAGGAACACCAGCAATTAAGAGGTGGTTTCAAACACCTCAAAAACTCCTGCACAGAGTCCTTACTGTTGGATGTATCTTATCCTCATACACAAAACGCCCTTGAACAGTGTCCCCAATGATATTTTTATGAGATTGAATGTATCCAATGTTAAGCAAAATAAACATAACAAAAAGGGTTACAGAAAGTTGTTACTTAGGGTAAAAGCTTAGGGAATTATTTGTCGCGAATATCATGTCAGGTCTTTGAAAATAACGTATTTCGAATTGCCGTGAAATTTCAAATGCATCATTCGCATCTGAAATTAAAGTTGGAGGAATGCCGTAAATCCTTCGGCATCGATAAATCAATGAAATGTTTCATGGCTGATCCTTTTGTAGGGAAAGGGGTAGACATCGGCACTAGTGGAATGAAATGAAAATACTAGATAAGGCAGAACACCGGAGAGTTAGATGTCTAAAAGAATCAGCGCATACGCTAGACTACGAGTTCTTCGGTGGTAGACCCAGCATAGAAAGTGTTGTGGGGCTCTCCCCATTTTGCATAAGATGAACTCGTCCAAAGTATACTTATACTGACAGAAAGAATACCTGCTGTTGAGATACATGGAGATATGTGGAGACACGTTGAGAGATACGGACACAGACAAAAGGAGTTCTCAGAGAGTTATACAAGAGTCCAGAGAGAAAGATGATTACGGCTTTACTTACAGAGACTTGTACATATACTTTCTACTAACCCACATTCCTGGACTACTAAGCTTCACTTAGTCTGTATTCTTACGTTAATACACTTATTTTTCTATCTCAATCTCTGGCGTTGTTTATTTATTTGTGCAGGGTTCCATTCCCGGAATCCACAACAATTTCGCGAGGAGGATTTCGTACTTCACCGTGACTAAAAAAAAAATTCTCGCTCGACAACACAATAACATGGCGACAGAAATTCGAGAGTCACGTCGACCACAACAACTTGACGACAAGACTCGAAGAACTCACACAGAGAACAACAAATTAACGACGAACATAAAAGAACGTACACAAGAGATAGAAGAAAAATTTCGTACACTCCCTAAATAATTGAAGATTTTCAAAAAGCAATGCTCAAGTTTATAAGAAGAAGTGAGAAAAGACAGCTAATAAATGAAGAAAGACAAATGCAACTCCAGGAATTAATATTAAAAGTAACGGTTAACGCACAACAGAAGAATATCGAAAAAGAGGCGACTTTTTCTCAAGACAGAGTTTGGAACACAATAGAAACATATAAATACTCTTTAGAAGATGATAAAAAATTCGGGGACTATTACAGACGTCATGAAGACATTTTCAACATTGATTGCCAAAATTGGACTGAAGCTAAGAAGCTACGTTTATTACTCAGGAAATTGGTAACAGAGGCGTACACAAAATTTGTGGACTATATTCTACCAAAAAAAATTTGACGTTTGACGAGGCAGTTACATGCCTTACGGAGCTCTTCCGTCCAAAGACTTCACTTTTTCGCAAAAGGTGGAAATGTCTCAACCTCGTAAAAAGCGAAAATGAGTACTATTCCACGTTCGCCGCAATTGTGAACAAACATTGCGATGACTTTAAATCGCCAGAATTGACTCCAGGCAATTTTAAGTGTGTTATTTTCGTACAGGGATTAGTTTCAGCTAAGGACAGGGAAATGCGAAAAAGAATGCTCACGAAGCTTCAAAACGAGCTTGGATTAACGCTACAGAAATTGTCAGAAGACTGCCAAAAATGCTTGACGATAAAAAAAAGTCTCTAAGGATATCGAGGAATCGGGACTAGCACAAATACGTAAATTGAACAAAAAGTTACGTTTCCCCATCGAAAGAAAAACAAAAATTTTATGATAAAGAAAAAATTACAAGGTATAAGGTGATTAATGACAGAGATCAAAGCAAATGTAAACCCCTCACCCCATCTACTAGAATGGACTACGAAGACAAACTAAACACAAGAAAATACGTGGAACTCGAGATCTTAAATACGAATGTAAAATTAAGTTAGACTCAGGATCGGATCTAATTATAATATATTTACAGACATGGAGGAAACTAAATAGACCGACCATGATGCATACACAGAAAATCGCCAAGTCTGTTACAGGGAGGCGTATCAATTTTGAAGAAGTAATTCTAAACGTAAAATTCCATGGTAAAACGAAAAAAATTGAAGATATTTGTAATGAAAGATACAGAAAATTTGGTGGGCAGGGATTGGATGCAAAAATTTGACGTATGGGATTTACGCATTAGCTCATTTTGTGAGAAAATAGAAGGCGAATCGTCAGAAGCTACAAAATTATAATAACTACACAGGCAATTTCCCGAAGTATTCTCGAGCGGTTTGGGACGATTTAATAAATTTGCAGCTAAAATTGAACTAAAGGAAAATGTTCAGCCAGTATTCAAAAAAAAGCGAAACGTGCCTTTCGTAACCATAGAAAAAATTGACAAGGAGTTATATAGATTGGTACAAACGGGAATCCTTTCAATAATCGTCAGTTCAGTGAATGGGCGGCACCAGTGGTCTACGTAAAGAAAAAATTCCGGAGAAACACGTGTTTGCGCAGATTTCTCGACTGGGTTAAATAAGGCTATCAAGGATTTTCACTATCCATTGCCAAGCCCGGAGGAAATATTTACCAAGCTTAACGGTGGTAAGGTATTTTCTAAGATTGATTTAAGCGAAGCTTATCTTCAGATTCCAGTAGAAGAAGAAAGTACAACAATTTTATGTATCAATACTCACAAAGGGCTTTACAAATTTAATAAATTGCCATTTGGAATAAAAGTAGCACCGTCAATTTTTCAACAGACTATGGATACCATGCTCATGGGACAGAACATAGCTACTGCTTACTTAGACATTTTAATCAAAGGCGATAATATAGAATAACACGCAACGCATATTAAAGAATTCTTTAAAAGAATTTAGGATTTTGGAATTAAAGTGAAGGAGAAAAATGCGATTTTTTTCTAAAAGAAATCAACTATCTAGGCCAAATAATCAATGAAAGTGGAAGAAAACCAGATCCAGATAGGGCATCTGCAATAAAAAAATATGCCTGAGCCGAAAAGTTTCGCAGATTTGCAACGCTTTCTTGGTCTAGCGAACTATTACGGTGAATTCATTGCAAACATTCACAACTTGAGGGCTCCCCTCAATGAATTATTGAAAAAAGATAACAAATGGAACTGGACGGAAGATTGTCAGAAAGCTTTTAAGGAGATCATAAAGAAATTAGTGTCTGATCTAGCACTTACGCATTTTGATCCCAAACTGGAAATTATCATTGCTAGTGACGCAAGCTCACACGGAGTGGGAGCTTGTATATTATACAAGATGCAGGATGGCACAAGGAAACCTATAGCTCACGTATCTAGATCATTGTTACCAGCAGATAAGAATTATTCGCATATTCAGAAAGAAGCGTTAGGCATAATATTCGCCATAACTCGCTTCCAGAGATACATATATTGAAGAGATTTTACTCTTCAAACTGACCCTCAGCCTCTTCTCACTATATTCGCATGGAAAAAAAAGGACTACCAATGTACACAGTCAACGATCGTCTGAGATGGGGAACTATATAATTGAATTATAATTTCAAACTAGAGTTGCTACCGTCGAAGAAAATTGGTCATTCGGATGGATTATCTAGATTGGTACCTGCGAAATGCGAAACTCTGGAAGACTCGGCAATAGCGGCTTTGCAAGCCGAAGACGAAGTTAGTAAAATTCTAAACAGTACAGTAAGGGAATTACCAGTGGCCTAGTTAGAAATCAGAAGAGAAGCTGAAATGGATGAATTCATACAAAGTACAAAGAGAAAAATAGAAGCAAAAGAAAGAAATCTAACGGAGTGTTTTTCAATTTGTAATCACGTATTACTTTATAATGAAAGTGTGGCCATATCCAAATCTTTACAAAGACGAATTCTGAAGGACTTTCATCTCGGACACCCAGGGAAAAATCGTATGAAAGCGTTAATGAGAAGTTTCGTGTATTTGCCTAATACGGATAACGACATTACTCAAATGGTAGAAAAATGTAGAGGTTTGCTGTGGCAGTAAAGCACCAACAATTATACAAAAACCATGTCCTAAGGTGGACAGACCTTGGTCTAGAATCCATGCGGCCTATGCAGGACCCATAGATGGATATTACTACTTGATAACGGTAGAGAGCTTTAGCAAGTGGCCAGAAGTTTTCAGATACAAAACCCCTACGACGGAAAACACTATTAATTGCCTACAGGAGTTATTCGCAAGATTCGGCGTTGTAGATAGCCTTGTAACGGATAATGGTACCCAATTCACCTCGATGACTTTCAAGAATTCTGTGCAACTTATCTAGTCAAACATATTAAAATAGCACCATACCATCCACGATCTAACCGGCAAGCCGAAAGGTTTGTGTACACGCTTAAGAGAGCCTTGAAAAAAGCAGAAAACGTACCAACAGAAAGAGCCATACAACAGTTCCTACAAGTCTACAGAATCACTCCGAACGGAAACACACCATCTGAAGTGATGTTTGCCCGCAAAATACGGTCCGTTTTTGTTAAACTATGGCATAGTGGGAAACCAGGTACGATAATAAACAGATTGGGGAATGTTCTATACACGGTCCAAGGTGAAAAAATCATTCACAGGAGACACATAAGTCAGATACAGAAAAGACGGGTAGAGGAACCAAACTTGTCACCTTCCGAAAATGAAGACGCGATGGAGGCTATTTTCGAAGCCTTCGAAATTCAAAAACCAAAAGTAGCCACGGAGGATCAGAAGAACAAGCCGAAAAAGTAAATTCACGGAACCACTCATAATAGACCATAAGCGAAAAAAAAAATAACTCCCCCCAAAAAAGAAGCTAAGGAAGAGGTGTTGTAGGGCTCTCCCCTTTTTAGATATGATGTACTCGTCCAAAGTATACTTATACTGACAGAGAGAATACCTGCTGTCGAGATACGTTGAGGCAGGTTGAGAGATATACGAGACAGACACAGGGAGAAGAGAGTTCAAGAGTCAGAGAGAGAGAGAGAGTTATACAAGAGTCCAGAGAGAGAGAGAGAGAGAGAGAGAGAGAGAGAGAGATCATTACGGCTTTATTTCCAGAGACTTGTACATATACTTTCTACTAACCCGCATTCCTGGACTACTAATCTTCACTTCAAGTCTGTATTCTTACGTTAATACACTTATTTTCCAATCTCAATTTCTGGCGTTGTTTATTTAATTGTGCAGTATTTCCTTCCCGGAATCCACAACAGAAAGAAATAAAATAGGGTAGACATTAATAAAGAAAGAACGACAAATGGCAGCGAATCTTCAACATCAACATCAGCGGTAAAAAAAAAAATATGATAGATAGGAGCAGCGGTCAAAACGTAATAAATACAGCAGCACCGATCAGCAGGCAGATTCGGTTAAAAGCACCATGTTCACTACATAGATCTCACGGCACAAAAACTTAGGGGACGAAATCGTTGGTAACAGAGCCAGGTAGTGTGTACATAGGCTTAGTGGAAACGGGTGGGAAACAAATGAGTTAAAGCGGACAAGTTATTTCACTTAACATTTTAATAGGATTTAATCTTAACCTACACGTCATAGTTTTACTTAATTATTATTATTATTATTAGTAGTAGTAGTAGTAGTGGTAGCAGTAGTAGTCGTATACCATCGTTATATTTCTGATTTTCTACTGTCTACGAGAAGACCTAAGGCAGGTAGTGTCTTCTGGTACGTACATTTGATGATTTGTTTTTCTAACCCCCATAACATCAGTAAGACAAATGTCTTCTTAGTGTTTGGGTTATACTTACAAAGACATTTTGTATTTCTCTTAAGCTGGGATTTAAAAAGAATTTTTTTCAATGTGTTGATGTGCCCCCTTTTTCATCATTCCAAACGCTCCTACTATGACTTGGACTATTCTTGTTTTCAATTTCGACTTTTAACTATTTCGATCTCAAGGTCTACATGTTTCGATAGTTTTCAAAAATCCTTGCTTTCTAAGTTACAGTCCCCTGGGCAAACCATATCAATTAGTAGGCACGTTTTTTTTTTTCCTTTCGATGTTTGAAAAACTGTGTTCGGCGTATTTGATTAAGTTTTTCTGTTTGTCAAAATAGTGCAATACCATAAAATCTTCTATTTCTGTAACTAGTGTTTGTTAACATCTTTTCGAAAATATTTGCACATTGTCCAATGTAAATATTGCCCCAAATTATTGTGAAGATTTTTATATTCATTTGGTGCAAGTTCAGAACATCCTGAGATGAGATGCTCTATGCTTTCCTTATATTTTTCACAGAACGAGCATTTGGGAACCCCATTATCATTTGGCTATTATTATTATTATAATTGTTTGTGTATGTGATTTTTCCGGCTTTGTATTGTGTAGAGACGGGACCAAACTATAGTTCCTAGGCTCTAAAGCATTATCGTCATTTTAATGACATGACTTTTAGTATATAGGCGATTTTCTGGGCAACTTGTATGTTGATGTTACCTGTGACACTGTTAGTAAAATTGTCCATTCCTTTTCTCACGTGGCCCAGATCCTCAACTCTTACTGCTACAATCTCAGTCTTCATTGCCCATATGCTGTTAATTTCCAGGTCCTTGTACATTGACAATTTCTCGATAATTTATTTATGGAATTGTTTCTCTCAGATTATACTGCTTTGTCAGTAATCATATACTTCGTGAATGTCTTGTCTTTAATGAAAATATCAGGTGTCTTGTATGTTATTTGTCTGTCAGTTTGAATTAGCATGTCCGGGATAAGAGTTATATCGCTATTTTGTGTAACGATGTCTGGTTGTTGATCATACCATCTCTCAGTGGTTTCGATTTTATGCTTCCTGCCTATCTTTCAGTGCATATATATCGCTAGTCTGTTATATCTCTAGGTATATTAATTCTTTTTTTGCTAGGTCTGGACATCCTGAGATAATATGGCCGAGAGTCTCATCATATTTTCCACCGATCCTGCATTTCGGTTTAGTCCCATCGTTGATTATGCTGCGGTGATAGAATCTGGTTGCCAGTCTTTGGTCTTAAGCTGCAAGAATTCGGCCTTTTGTCTGAGCTTTCAGTCCGATGTTCCTAATGTGGTCTCTGTTAGCCTACATCTGCTACCTTCGATCTTTTTATGTATTTGCCATGCAACGCCTTGTATTCTTAGATATTTTGTAATTTCATTTAGCCAAGTTGTTTTCCTTTCTGTTTGACTCATTTGACGCAGATAGTATTCGCTTCGTTTCTAGTTGGTGTGATTTCAGGTATATTAAGCTGTTGCTTTAAGAATGCAACTTTTTTTGTTGAAAGTGGAATTAGTGTTTGACTATTTGTAGGAGATGGTCATTGGTTTTCGTTAGGTATACTTCTAATCCGATTGTTGTAGATTTTAAATTTCGTTCAAGTTGACTGAGAACTCAGCCTCCTAAAGCTCATGGTACGTACAACCTACTAATATCTTATTTTGGGTAGTGCATTTTTCTTGTATTGGCGTCCAATCTTTTAATGTCATTCAATTTCCATTTAATAATGTTGAAGCTGTATGTTACTACGGGGATAGCTAAGGTGTTAATAGCCTTCATTTTATTGGCCCAAATAAGTTCGATTTCTAGTATCAAACGCACTCTCCTATAATATTCTTTTCGGAACTTTTTCTTCATCATTGAATGTTACATTCCGTCTCTTTAATTAATTCTTAATTATTATTATTATTATCATCATTATCATTATTAATATTTGATTTCTGATGCGTAGTCATTGCTTTCCGGGTGCGGACCAGAGATCAAATTCCAGAAATTGCATCATGATTTTTCCCATGAGCAATTTTGAAAAAAAAGCAACAAAAAGTCGCACATATTTTAGATAGATAAAGAACTTCGTAAGGTGTGGGCTTTGCTTTTGAGATCAAAATTTTGTATTTATTTAAGTCATGCCTACCAATTTTTCTTTCAATGTGTCTACTGGAATAATTTTTTTCAAATCCATCCTAGGGTTGCAACTAGTACTAGAATTTGTGATGTCCTCACGGGCCACATTTTTCAGATTTCGATTTCGCGGTCCTTGTACTTTGAAAATTTTTTGAAGCTCTTCAACGATACATTGCAGTTTGTAGGAACAGCTAAGAGGCACATTTTGCCTTTGCGGTCTGTAATCACGATGTCTAAGCAATTAGTCTGCGTGTATTGCAAATTCCTATAAAATTGTTATAGGTCTGTCTCCGTAACCGATTCTTGGTGGTGTTCATACCAATTTCTTACAGTTTCCTTTCCGGAAAAAAATCAAGTTTTTCTTTGAAGTTATTGGCTCACTCTTTCGTGCTGGGTTTTATATTCAATGTGTACCAGTACCGCGCAATCTGATAAAAGATGATCAGTTTTTCTGTATATTTCACACAGAATCTGCATTTTGGTCTAACACAATTTTTCTGTATATAATATCTTGTAATCTAGCTTGGTAATAACTAGTTAGCAGGCCTTAGTAGTGTGCAGAACGAATACAATCTTAGGTTTTATCTTTTAATCCTGCACTACGCAGCCATTGATGTGTAGGGATTTCTCTCCATGTGCTTGTTGGTATCGGAAGCGTATTGTCCGTGCAGCGGGTTCTCTTGCATCGTTTCTGCATCTGGTGGTTTGAATGTGTCTTTGTTTTCTTTTTTAAGAACTTTGCAGCTGCACCCGGTGTAGATTGCTTTATTTGCATTTCTTCAGCCATTTGAAACTACATTTTGAACTTGTTTGCATCCTTTATTACCCAGTCAATATTCCTACTTCGTTAATGTTCTTTGACTCTGTAGTTTGAAGGTCAGTTGTTGGAATTTTGTAAAACAATTCTAGTTGAACTAATCTTCTGCCTCCTTCGGATCTAGGCATATACAGACTATCAACATCAGCTTTGGGATGATTCATACGGTGGCAGACGAGAAGCTTTCTCGTTTTGGCTTCCATTTGCATAATGCCACCTATGGTTAAACATGTTGAAATTCTATTGCTCCGCAAGGACAGCCAAGATGTTTATGGCTGATATTCTGTTTTTGAATTCAGATCGGTATTCACACGCAGACACCTGTAGTACCCTTTTTTACATTCTCCTTCATTTGAGGATGCTGTATTCTATCTCCTTCGCTAATCCATAGGTACTTATAGGCTTCGTCTTGTTCCAGTTCCATAATCTTTGTGAAAAAGTCTAAAACTATTAAGGGTGTTTCTCCTTTTCTTGAAGATTACTTTTGCACATTAATCTCACTCGAAAACCATAGGCATGTCGCCACTAAAGTATTTTACTGTACTGAGGAGAACTTTTAACACATTTTCGTCTTTGACAAATTTTGATATCATCCATGTAGAATAGGTGATTGAATATTTTCTTGTTTCTTTTGTACCCATGGCTATTATTGTTTAATGGGGGATAAATGGGGATTAAGGAAAAACAAAACAGAAGGGATGACAGGTATTCCCCTTAAAATATTCCTCGTCTGGTGTTCAGGCATTTAGGATTTGGCAATGCCTCTGGTGTAATTTATGTATAATATTGCTTTCCACTTTCCCGTGCTGTGTCTAGTGATATTTAGTATTACGGGGGAGACTTTACATTTCCAGACTCTTAAGGATCCAATAATGTGGCACAATGTCAAAGTCTTTAATCTATTCATGCTATGCTAAGTTTTCTACATATTTTTCTGCAGTTTTCCAGTATCAATTTTTTTTATCAGTAGTTGATATTTACTACGATAAGAACCTCTCCGGCATACATAGTTCTAGTGGAAGAATGTTGTTTATTTTGAGAAAAGTCTATGTACGCTTCCTGATCAATTTATACGTATGAGCAGGCATGTTATTGACCTATAATTTTTTCGGGTCATCTGTGTCACTTGTTTTTAGCTTGTGAAATGTAATGCCTTCAGTGATCCATTTATGGATTTCATTGGGATAAGTAATAAGCATTGATAGAGTTTATTCATGGTCTTTATTGATTGATGAAAGATGATGAAGCCAGAAATATTGCACCTTGTCATTTCGTGGGTAATTTCATTTTTGGAATTTCTTTAGAGATTGCCTAACATTATTCGTGATTATATTTTCCTAGTCTTGTAGAGGTTTATCCCGCATTCGTTCTTCCTCACGTTATATTCCTTTTGGCTGCTCCACATATTCTCCAAACGTCTGTGCATATTGTGAAAAGATGGTGGCTTTTTCATATGTATAACTGCTTTTCCGTCTTCAATTTCTTGAGGTCTGTTTTGGGTATTTTATTTTGGCGATTGAATCTACAACGTTTTTCGCATCGACTTGTTCTCTGTGCCTTTAACTTCAGTTTCTGTTTAGCATTTCCTTTGATTGATGGAATTTCATTAAGTAATTCAATTTTATATTTCCCCTTGATCTTCCTGCAATTTTATATTTTCCCCTTGATCTTCCTGCATTTGGTTTCTAGTAATTATTATTATTATTATTATTATTATTATTATTATTATTATTATTACGAGCTATTACGTTATCTATTACACAACAGCACATTATTTTTATGGTTTTAAAAAATATTTTTGTATTACATTTTTTTAGTGACACATCCCGGGTCATAATCACTGCCCGAGGACAAGCGAAGTTTACGGTTTTGTGTTATTTCCACTTGATTAAACAAAACAGATCTACTAACGAAAACAAACTTAAATGAACAAATCTTTTCGCAGGATATGGGATGCGTTTTTTAGAACTAGTTTTTGATAATTGAGTTGTATTCTTTATCAGACCCAAATCTACAACCCCAGAAGGAACAATTTTAATTTTTAATTAAAAAATCATTTCTCTTTCTGAAGATCTTTCAATTTGCTTAAATTTTCAATAATATTTACAGAGATATTTTTGTCACTTGGCACAATCAGTGTGTAAAATTTTCTTAAGTTCTGTATTTGATAATAATGTTTCGATGGTTTTCTAATATTATTCTATCTGTTTTTGATAGAAAAGTTTCTGAGTCTGATAACATCTGTTCCCTCAACCAAAGATTCAAGTTGATTTTCATACAAGTTTTCAGCTGTTTTATCATATACTGATGGTAGATCTTCAGGTTCAGATATCTAGATACACTCTAATCACGGTTTTTGTCCCATGTAGAGCATTCTGCTTCAAGCTATTTTCTATTTGTATTCGGTCGGGACATTTCACATCCTGTTTCAGATTTCTCTCTAATTATCTGGCTGTTATATCTACTTCGCCATTATTTCCAAGATTTTATCCCGAATTTTCTTGCATATTTATGGACTTTGTAACATTCAATTTTTATAGCTGCAAATGTTGAAATTTTGTAAAACAGTTCCAGTTAACCAATGGCCTCAAACACTCCATCTTTGTAGATACAGACGGTCAAAATCTGCTCTCGGGTAGTACTTCCTATTCTATGTGAGTTTTGCCAAACTTTTTGCATTAAGTGTCAGTTCCTGTACGTTTCAAATTATGATGATGAAGATGTAGGATTCAACTGTGATATTAAGAGTTTTATGGTCGTTATTATTTTTTTTCGAAATCACTATTAATCCCACTCACCTTATGCTCTACTTTCTATTATCTCTTTCTTCTTTGAATACTATCTTCCATTGCCTCAATCCCCCCCCTCTCCAGATATTTGTAAATATCTTCCTGGTTGGGTTCCGTAATAGCAGTTCGCACACCAAGAAATATATTCTCGCTTCAAGAAGCTGGCATTTCCACATTTAAGTCGGTAAAGACCATGCGTATAACATCGCTGAATCAGTTAAAGATCAAATTCATCATTTCGGGAATATAATTCCATGTTATTCATATAAAATAAATCATTTATCCATCTACTTTTGATCTAATACACATATCCGCTATTCTTTAGCAAGTTTGATAAAGGAATTTATGACAGACAAAGAGCAAGTCTAGTTAATCTATATTATTTACATTATTCGGACTATTGCCCTCATCTTTGTCAACATATTTATTACAACGTTTCGGCCATTGTACGCTCCGGCCTTCTTCAGGTGGTTAGAATCTGGAACTGAACACTTTATTTCGCTCACTGTGGTAGAATATACTAGTTCCACGTGCCATGATAAATGGATGCCACTTATCAGTTATCTCCTGTTTATTTCCCTCTGAAAGTTCTCCACTGCCTTAGTCAACAGAAGATAACTGATAACTGACATCCATCAAACACGGAACGTGGAACTAGAACTGTCAACCCCAGTGAGCGAAAAAAAGGGTTCAGTTCGACATTCTAGCCACCTGAAGAAGGCCGGAGCGTACAACGGCTGAAACGTTGTAATAAATATGGTGACAATGATGAGGACCATAGTCAGAATAATAT
>CAHIKZ030005098.1:900000-975000 GCA_903632075.3 Acanthosepion pharaonis | reverse complement strand
TTTCAGCTTTGCAGATCGTTATATAAACACGTACAGCATAGTATATCCTACATTGCCTTGATAAAGTCCCTCAGTGGAGGAAAAGCGTCGGCTAAGTATAGATTTTCCTCTCGTCTCTATTCATTCATATTGTTTCTTCTACAGATACATCCCATCTGAGAATGTCTATATCTATCTATCTGTCTATCTATCTATACATATATCCATATATATATATATATATATATATATATATATATATATATATATATACATTATGAAGTGGACAAAGTCCGACATTTATTTAATTAATTAATTATGCTTATATGTTCTTTTTATAGATACAAATATTTAAGTAAATGCTCTGTTTATAATAAACAGTATTAAACAACATTTACAGGCCTGAATGTCCGAGACATTTTAGCAAGGTCGATTTTACTGTTTTTAAACACAATTCTCCATGATTTTCTCTCATTCATTCATATCTTCTCAAGGCTCCACAGAGGTGCGTTCGGTTGCTAACAGAACGCTCCTCTGTGGCCCAATCGTTTAACACACGTCAGGCTATATGACGGTTCCGTATAAGATACAGGTTCGATTCCTGTCAGAGGACACATATTTTCTATGAATTTTTTTTCGGATATTCCGGCCGGTAAATGTTGTTAATACTGTTTATTATAAACAGAGCATTTACTTAAATAGTTGCATCTATAAAAAGAACGTATAAACATAAAAAATGACTTAAATAGATATATACGGAGAGATAGATGCCTCTCTCTCTCTCTCTCTCTCTACATATATATATATATATATATATATATATTTATATGTGTGTGTGTTTGTGTGTGAAGAGGGAAAGAGAGAGAGAGAGAGAGAGAGAGAGAGAGAGAGAGAGAGTGTGTGTCTAAAACCTAGTGTCATCCTGATAGCAATATCTGAGAATTAAATTCTCTATGTAATATAGTCAATAAAATTCATTATATATTTCATTATATCGGTTAATGACAATATTTTGTAATAAAAGAATAATATGATTATTAGAAGAACATAACATAGACTTTCTGGTAACAATAAAATCTATAGACGGAAAATAAATGATATTTCTCAAGATATTTTACGTGCCTCCACATATATAACCAGAAATAAATGACAAGTTATTTTTCAAATGAGACAACATATACATTGCTAAGAAGTGTCTTGGAAATAAAATCTTTGTATGACACTCCTGAGACAACAAGTCACCATTTTTCCCGGAGGATTTTTGGGGGAGGAACGAAGAACAAGAAAAAGAGATTCGTTCGATCATCTTATCAGACCAAAAGTCAGACAGTAAAACTTCCACGCCACGCTTAACCCAACACTCCAACTTTACGTTCCCCACCCATAGCAAATCTAAGAATAGGGGTGTTCCTCTGCAACTGAAATGTCCCACGGGTCTATTCGATGAACGTACAGATCTCTTTGGGGAAATCGTAGAGAAATTCTGGTTCACGCTGTGTCGACATTTCTTGGACTTATATCAAAGATAAGGACAGAGGCCAGCACTGATGGACAAGCTCGTGTTAGATAGGACATCAGTGATGAAGGTAATTTGGAATCGGCGATGAGAAATTGACTCTGAGGAAAGAAAGGAAGAACGCGAGTTAGGAAAGACTTTGACATTTCCTCTTGGCTTCGTGCAAAATGTGCATCGTCTACGCCGCTGGATGACGTTTAAGGTCATATGAAAAGGCCACCTTTTGTGGTCTATCGTGAAACGCTGTGGGTTTTCGAGGTCAACGATGCAAGTCGTCTCCGATTTGCGAAGCGAGAGAAAAATGTCAATTTCAAGAAAAGCCCATTAGTTAAATAATCGTTTAAATGCTGGATAAGATATTTTAGATGCGACTGAAAACGGTCAGTAGCCTAAGTTCAATCTCTAGCGACGCAATAAAGGCAAACAAATACTGGTAAAAAGATAGCGATTTATTTTCAGGGACTTTTCATTTGATTTAACAATTTAATATCAGTACAATGATGACATAACAGAGACAATAATGTATTTTTTATATTAACGTAAGGAAAAATGGATATCTGAAAGTTTTAATATCAAAGAAAAGAGAAATGTCAGTGCTTAATAACTGAAGCAAACTAATGTTATTCATTCTTCCATCAAAGCAATATTCAAAAAAAGTAACACTTCAGGAATTTTGTCTACGAACAAAACTATAGGGGGAGCATGACAAATATTGGCAGAATCAAGCAAAATTAGGAAGACGAGTTCCGACTTAATCAGTTGCGTTTACGTTATCACTAATGTCATTATGAAAAGTTTGATCCATCTTTTCTCCTCACATAAGGGTTAAATAATGAAACATAATGGGCTCGCTATTCATGAATCCATTAGATTTAGGTTTGCGCTATGATTTGCTAACGCATTCATATGCTTTGATCCAAATCATTCCATAGATCTGGCCCTATGTACAGAAATGTGAACCTCTGGCCATTCTTCTGTTTTGGCAGACTGTAACAGGTTTTCGTCAAAGACTACCCTGCATTTAACTCCATCCATTTACCCATCAGCACTCACCAGCTTCCATGTTGGAAAGAAGCATCCCCATAGTAGGCTGCCGGCGCTAACGTTTTTCACGGTAAGCATGGTGTGTTCAGTATGATATCCGGATTTATAGTTTTGCCTGAAGGCCAAAAAGTTGAATTTTGTTCTCATCTAACTAGACCACCTTCTTAACGTTTTCTGTTTAACCTGGCAAACTACAAACGGAACTTCTTATGGCTTTCTTTCAGCAATGTCTCTCTTGCCACTTGGCCATAAAGGTCAAATTTGTGGTTAAATAATTCGGTAGTGTTCTTCGAGATTTTTAACAATTTAGCACCAAGCAAGGCAATAAAGCCACTAGGGCACAAAGGGGTTACTGAGTGATAGAGAACATGAAAAAAAATAGTATTAAGAAAAGTGGAAAATAATTAAAAAGACAGGAGATAACGATTGGCATTGCATTTATATTTTTGAAGTTTAAATTGACTGGGAAAACAAGAAACCGGAAAAGATTTCCACAAGATAGAACTGCGATAGAATATCATGTTAGCATAGAACTTACTTATGCATCTAGCCATTTCGACTGTAAAATGATGAGAGTATCATGACTGTCTAGTAATGCGCTTAAATTCATAGTCGAGTATCAAATCAGATGTGGCAGCAATATTCAAAGCAAAGGCAGATTGTAAACTTATAAATATTTAATAAAGGTTAGACAAAAAAGTATAGAACGATATACTAACCCAACATTTCTAGCTGCAGACTTCGCAATTGATTCAATACTCTCTTCTGACGTTATATCAGCTGAAAACTTTAGTTCGTGAAGGTACAACTTGTCACTCATCTGGAGGTTAGCATCAGCCATACTGATTGCAGTTAAAAAGAGTTCTCTTAGATAAACAGTGAAGTTTCTTTTTTTTAGGCAATGGCATTAACAAACCACTCTTAGCCCATTTTAAGAAACGATTGTAGGGCATTTTTGATATCACCTGCCAATTTGTCAACGCGATCAGACTATTTATTAAGACAGGAGTAATAAGTTGTGTCCTCAACATAGATAACAATTTGGGAACTGATGCCATCAGGAAGATAATTTACCAAAATCAGAAGTAACGTAGGTTAAGGGATAGAGCTCTGGACAAAATATGGATTTATGCTAAAAGATCTACAAGTGTGGGTTTCTTTTTATTGATTTCTTTTTTATACCAAAAATAATTAGGGAAATAGAAAATATACAGTAAAAATAGAAAATATTAAAAAAACGTGAATTAAATGCCCCATGTCTACTTTGTCTACATGAAACCTGCATATTATAAAGTCTCCTAAAAATAATGATCTATTAAATCAACAGAATGAACTAACTGCAATATGTAGCATTGTGAAATGTTTACTTTAAAATATAGTTAATTGAATTTTCATAAAATAATCTATGTATTACAATTATAACTATCAATCTATTATTATATCCATTAATTTATTATATATAATAGTACGTATAATGTTTATTTACTTCCTTGATTTTTAATTTTAATATTGCCATAACTTATGGTCCAATGAATATAATAATTATTGTACTTTGGGATGAAAATAATATAATATATATCCAAAAATGATTTACCCATACTAGTATAGTTCTAAGGTATATACAAAGATAAATTTAAAATCCGAAAATTAAATTATTGTTTATATATATATTTAAATCCTAAAACTAACCTATTGTTTATATATATATATATATATATATATATATATATGAAGAAATATACTCTTAAGGTGTGCTACATATATGTGATAAAGTTCTCGATATCAGAGATAGAACGTGTGTAAATATAAAAAGTGAACATTGAAGTCAACACTTAAAGGCGACAGTCTGTTTCATGGTAGACACAATAGTCAGGCCTGACGACTGCGTCTAGCATGAAACCGCCTGTCGCCTCTAAGTGTTGTCTTCAGTTTTCACTGTTATATATATATATATATATTAATTATTATTATTATTATTATTATTATTATTATTATTATTATTATAAGTATTATTTCATTGTATCTTGAAATTATATTTCTTAACCAGGCATAAAGGTAACGTGTCTAAAAGATTATCTTGACCCCCATCCTCCAACCTATATTTCTCACTTTTCTGATTTTGCTTAGACCTGCCTATTGATTGGTCAAACAGGACATACCCATAAAATATTGAAATCTTAACTCTTAAATAAAATACCATTTTGTTTTAAATAGCAAATCATCTTCAGCATGATATCTAAAATCGCTTGATAATGAGACAAAATTGAAGTTCCGAAATAGAAATTTCCATGTCGCAATGTAAAATATTTTTAAAAAAATATTTTATTAATATACATATATATATATATAGAGAGAGAGTGTGTTTAGCTAGCAATTTTTAATTAATACATGTTTCATTACTGACGACAGCCAAGGTAATGAGATAAATTTTTTTTTTATTTAATTTTTCTTGTGTTTGAACAAGGGTTTTCTTTTTCTGGATACAGAGTGTGTAGAAACTGTCACTATGTCCTGTAATCTTAAGCTCTTTTGGCTATACATTCAGCCATGATCAAGAATGATTTTTATTTCTTTTTAATTACGTTTATGGATTTGGTGTATGTTTCTAGATTTATAGGATGATTTATTTTTCGAAAACAGCACATTGTAGTTAATAGTATTTCGTAATTATAATCAATTTATTCACGAATACAATGAAAATTAAAATTTGAATAAAAGGCGAGACTTTTTGTGTAAATGAATGTGTTAAGCGTGTAGAATGAAAAATCACGAAAAAAAGAAAATGTAAATAAAAACAGGAGAAGGAAAGAAAGATATCTTAATTTAATAGATAGAGATAGAAAGAACTAAATGTAAGAAAATAAATCGATATGCAGAAAGAAAGAAAAAGAAAATATACGAAAAAAGAAAGAAAAAGAAAATATATGAAAAAAGAAAGAAAGAACGACTACAAGATAGTAAAGATACAGAAGGAGATAACAGAGAGAGAATAAGAGTGAATGAGAGAGAGAGATAAAAAGAAATGTTAAAAAAAAGAAGCTAGGAGAAAGGTATAAAATGAATGCCAGAAAAGAGATAGCAAATAATGAGATTGGTTGGAAGAAGAAATAAATAAAAAGAAAAGATAGATAGATAGATAGATAGATAGATAGATAGATAGATAGATAGATAGATAGATAGATAGATAGATAGGAAGAAAGAAAAAAGTGAAAAAGAAAGAGATACGGTAAAGTAGATGAAAAAGCAATTGAAAAAAAAATACGTAGAAAAATAGACGGTTAGAAAGAAAAATTGAAGGAAGGAAAAGGGGAGGGCAAAGCTAATGACAAAGAGACTGAAAGAAATTAGAAGAAAAAAATAATATATAACTACAAATAAGAAATGAATGAAAGAAAGAAAGAATGAATAAATATAAGAAAGAAAGATGGTAAAGTTAAAGAGAGTGAAAATCAAAAAAAAAAAAATAAAAAACGATAGATGGTTAAAAAGAAAGAAAGAGGCTAGAATGAAAGAGCGATGGCAAAGCTACAGAGAGATAAAGTGAAAGAAAGATGAAGAAAAATATATATGGCTCGAAAGAACGATTAAATAAAAAGTAAAATTGAAAAAAAAATGGCAAATGGTAAAAAGAGAGAAAGTTGAAGAAAAAGAAAAACATAGATGGCTAGGAAGTAAGAAAACAGGAAACAAACAGAAAGAAAAGAGAAAAGAAAGTGAGTGAATATTAATGAAATAAAGAAGAAAGAAAATAAGAGAAAGAGAGTTAAAGAAAAAAAAGAGATGTAAAAAGGAAGAAAGAAAGAAAAAAGAAAATTAGAAAGAAAGGCAAAT
Organism: Acanthosepion pharaonis; assembly: GCA_903632075.3. Classification (NCBI taxonomy): domain Eukaryota; kingdom Metazoa; phylum Mollusca; class Cephalopoda; order Sepiida; family Sepiidae; genus Acanthosepion; species Acanthosepion pharaonis. The sequence goes on along the minus strand of CAHIKZ030005098.1, from coordinate 968,630 downwards.
TAATCATGCGGAGATTTTGCTGACTGCAGTAAGAGAATAGAATTAGCCAAATAAATCTAATGACATCAAAGATAATTTCGTGCTAAAATGTCGAAATTAGAGAAACAATGTAACTAATTATGAAGAATGTCTATAAAAGAAATAAAGCCATGAAAAAAAAAATCAAAGCCGATGTGAAAGAGAAACGGAGAAAGGAAACAAAAAGTGCAGTTGATCATTAACTGTGATAAAAACAAAACAAATAAGATTCGAAAGAAGAAAGGATATGAAAAGAATGAGAAAGAGAATAAAAGTCAATTTAGTGAAAGGAATACAAATTTCACGGCGGAGAGTTGGGGTATAAGATATAAAAGGTGAAGAGATGCGTCATGTAGCCGCCTACGAGCGAAAGAAGCCGGCAAATTTGCAGATGCTACTGACAGAATCCAATTATGACAATACGTCAAGGAAATGTAACAAACGTCTCAGCGCTGATTTTATTAGTTTCACGTGTCGTTCGTTTCATTTGTAAGAACGCTGTGTTGATTACTTATTTAATTGTGTATTCTGACGGTTTACTGCCGTTGTCCATCGAGATGCAACAGAAAAGAACAAAAGAAATTAGCAGCAAGAACATTATTAAGAACGGGAAAATGCCAGACAAACCAATATTTAATTTTTATTAACAGATTACGTGACCTCAAATTACATTTTTTTTTCTTAAATCTAATGGATTAAGAGAAGTTTCGTTTTGCGCAGTATTTTCTTTCTTGATACAGAGAAGCATATTCCATCCATATTAATATTCCAAATACCATTATTTTCATGCTAGACGTTTATTTTTCTGCTAAACAATTTGTGCCAACGTCTTCGATCAGTATATTCTCTATCTAATCTTATTACTCAATATAAGTAAAATCTTACAACTTATTTTGTCAAATATAGGACACACACACACACACACATGCACACACACATACACACACACACATATATATATATATATTCGATGAGAACGAAAGTAATATATAAATTCCAATGTTCGCAGTATTAATCCAAAAGAGGACACGATACCGATAATTATTTATTTGTTATAATTTTATTATATAGACAAAATCATTTTCCTCACTATAAAGATGCAACTTGGTTTCAGTGCATTTCATCTGCACTTCTAACTATTGTCGATTTTCACCTGTCGAAGTGCAGTTGAAATGCACTGAAACCAAGTTGCATCATTGTAGTGAGTAAAATTGTTTTGTCCATATGATAAAATTATGATATATATATATATATATATATATATATATATATATATATATATATATATATATATGAAGAAATATAAGATGTGCTATATTTATTTGAAGTGCTCAATATCAGAGATAGAGCATGTGTAAATAAAAGTGAACATAGAAGACAGGCGACAGTCTGTTTCATGTTATATGCAATCGTCAGGCTGACGATTGCATATAGCATGAAACAGACTCTCGCCTCTAATTGTTGACTTCTATGTTCACTTTTATATATATATATATATATATATATATATATATATATATATATATATATATATATATATATATATATATATATAATAAACCTAAGCAGCCAGGCAAACCTAGCTAGGTTTCACTTAAACTGGACCAACAGGATAAAGCTGGGTTTAACCTGATGATCCGTTTAGGTGAAACTTAGATACGTTTGCCTGGCTCCACGATTATTTTATGATATCGCTCTACTAACTGTATTGAACACTTTAAGTTGTTGTCTTTTTACTCGATTTGTTATTTTGTTATTTTGTTATTTTGTTTCCTTTGGACTTGGACCTTAAACACTTGACGATTGTTTTCGCTTTGTTTTAATGTTCTTGTTTCTTTTATTTTATATTTGCTATTTTTCCTCGGGTACCGATCTGTACTACTGCAAGCCCAGCTGTCCGATGTTTTTTTCTCTCGAGTACAACTATATATATATATATATATATATATATATATATATATATATATATATGATATTTAAAAGCCTTTTTCTAAACCTAGACTAATTTGTTAACAAAAATCTGAGCGTGTAATTCTCTGATAATTGCTAATTAATATATTACTTTTTACGTGTACTACGAAGTAAAATTATTACTTACTTCATTATCACGTGAATATTTATATTCCAAATACATTATTTATACAGTACATGTTTCTTTTTCTTCTGAAAAAATTGTGCCAACCTGTTCGAGTTGTAGTTGTTGTGTGTAATCACTTGTTTTTAGTGCTTCGTTGTATGGTGCTTTTTTGTTATATATACGTCCTTGCGAGGAAATATTATTCAGCGAAAAAAATAGAAAAATGCTCTGATTGCTGACATGTATACATTCACGAGACATTCACGAGAAATTTTCGCTACACTTCCGATCTTTGAATTTCAACATACAAATGCGTATGTATATACACAACAGCACACATATACATACATATGTCAAATCCCATACTGTCCACATATGTTTATGTCTGTATGAGCACCGGCGGACGAGCGTGTGAATATCTGTGTCTGCGTACCTCACGGGTGTACGGACATGCAACTATGTTTGCGTTAGCATGAGTGACATCACGACGACGATTCCCCCCACTTCCATAATGACACAAATACACGCAATCTATATAAACCCAAGATTTTTAAAAATTAAAAATTAATCAGTTTGTCTGACGATCGCAAAAGCGTGAAACTCAGGGTCACAAACTCACATCAATCCAAACACACACACACACACACACACACACACACACACACACACACACACACACACACATATATATATATATATATATATATATATATATATATATATATATATGTTTAAGTCTTTTTTAAAACCCATATTAATTTGTGTTGTGGATTCCGAAATGAAATCCGGTCTCAAAATGAATGAAAAACGCAGGAATGAAATATAGCAAATAAATGTATTGACGCAGTAATACAATTGGTAATACGGTTAGTAGATCCAGAAATGCGGTTAGTAGTAATAATAATATATATATACAGACTGTGAAATTCAGTATCAAAGTAGGACTTACTTGTGAGTTTACGTGCTCGCAACTGTGACTCCTACAAAGCGGTTACCTCACTCCCTTACTCTCTCTATTAGTCTACCTCTCGGGTTTTCACTGGCAACAGTACAAATACACACTGGGCGAGTCCACTTGTATGAAAAGGGGTGAACCTCATAACACCCCCTCCTTAGATCCCTTTTTGGAGGGAGTTAGTATTTTTGTCTCTTATGGTTGATAATCAGGGGTTCGACAAATTTTCTTTTCCTGTTTGACCTTCTCATTTCTGTGTCTTCCTGCGGTCTTTGGGGATCAGTGCAAGAGAAGAAACTGTAAATATAATTTACGGCTATATCTAACCAGTTAATTTGAAAGATGATGAGTCCTATGTGCCAATCTAGCACGGAGTTTAAATTCGTAAATTCGCGCTGCCAAACAGTAGAACTCAAAAGAATTACCGTGGGAATATTTATAGAAAATAATTTATTTCTATTATATTAATAGTAAATACCTTCATTACTTTGCAAAGCTACATTTCCTTTATTATCTGTGTACTGACATTAATTATCATAATGTTGAACATGATACTGTTGTTTCACTTTGCTTTCTCCATAGCTTAGAATTCAAAATACTTCTTCTCTTATAATGGTCCCCAAACGAGACTAGACAGTACAGTCTACTCTGCTCTTTAACTGGTACCTATGCATTAGGGACAAGTGACGGATCAATGCAGTTTCAAAATCATTAATGCGAAAATGAAAGCAATTTATTTGGTGAGATTTTGAACGTGCTTCGCAGATTTCGTATTTTGCATTTCTATCCTGCATATACATCAAATCGCTATATTCTATATAGTCTATAGCACTTGGTGATTGAAGTGAGTGAAAATTCGCCACAGCCATTATTTATATATTTCATCCAACAGCTGCTAATATTTTATTTGTTCAACGCCTTCGCCGTTACCAGCACTTAGCACTTACAGCTCAAAAATTCTGTGAATAAATATTTGTTTCATTCCAAAGTAATTGGTGTTTTATAACCAATTTTACTAGCAAATATTTCATCCACTCGACTATCCCTTGGTACCTGATAATAAATTTGGAATACACTAACATATAGAAATGTTCGACGTAAAATTCAGTGAATGGATGTGGATAAATCTCCATAATCGAAATCAAGATCTGAGATCAATAAAAGGCAAGCAATTTGGGCTTGTTCTGGGACCCTTGTGATATTAATATTTTTTTTCCTAAAATCCAGTGAAAGAGTGTACATCTATACGTTCAGCAGCTGAATGTGTCCATAAAATTTTGATCGAAAAGCGTCTTGCCTTTGTCAGTGAAAAGAATTGTTTCTCCGGCATCATAACAATTTTACGCAAGAAAATAAATTGGAAATTGACCGGTATATTTTATCTACCCAGCTCATTCATCAAATCTTCCACTAACAGATTACTACTCTTTTTTGTTGCAAAAAGCTTTCATGATAAGAAACTTCTCTAATAAAAACAGATTAAAGAGTTCCATGAAAGTATTTTCGAATCAGACCCTGTGGAATTTTATTAATACCTTATCGACACGTTGGCACTAAATCTTTGAAAATAATGGCAAAAGAAAATTTAATGGTACTTGATGTTTTGAAAAATAAAATGTATAAACAAAAACAGAAATCGTTTATCACCACCTAGTATAAATTCCATGGTAGTTGACGTTTTTATACAGCGTTCTACTCAGAATCAACTATCGTCAACAATTCGTTAAAACTGAAAATTACATTTTCACCAATGGCCATATTTAGATACGATAATGAATCTCTTCAAAAAAAAGTACTCTTACCACGGAAGATATTTTGTTGCCTTCATTTCACACGAGATGATCAATCGGAACTTTTTCTGAAAAATACCTGAGCGTCGAAGATGCAATTGTATTCATTCTGTCACATAGCACAGCACGACGTTAAAAAATAAGAACATTCTTACATCAACATATTTCTAGTGTTGACTCCATCTACAAAGGATGTCTGACAAAATTAAACCAAATAAATGATTACTAACATTAACGTCTTTTCGAGCAGGCGTGTATCGATGACTATTAATATAATAATGGTCTCGATCCTTACAAGAAGTCCAGTTTTTCCTACTGAAAACACATGCTAAAAGCTAATGTTTTGTTTTGCCTGTTTTTTAAAAGCAATTCCTTAAATAATTGCATATTCATGTTACCCGCGAAATTGCAGTCAATTGTTAATCTCTCTCTCTCTCTCTCTATCTCTGTGAATTTGAGAAATTTAAGTAAACAATAGGTGTCCTAACATAGGTAGAGAATTTGCGTGAGTTTAGGAGAACTATCTTATCAAAAAACAATGTCTAAATAATCAATGGACTTATTATTAATCCAACAATTTAATGCTTAAAACGAATTTTCATTTCTCGAATGCAGAGGCTGGCAGTAGTTTTGCACACAAATAAAAATTATAAGTAATTAAAATTTTTAAAAGTCATTAATTCCAGTGTCCGCATTTATGCACACACACACACCAACGCACATTTATATATAGCAATTTAAATCGCCATCATCTCCTTGATTCCCACATGCAGTCTCGGACGCTATAGACCAGAGGAATCAATACTGCCCACGTTTGATTGCAGAAGACACCTCTTTGTTTCTGTTCGTAGCGAGTAACGAGTGCAAACGTGTCCTCAAACAAGCGAAGTTACTGTTTGCTGATAGAATGAAACAGATAATAATCTCTCAAAAGTTCGGTTCTACAGATTATTGGAGGCTCTGCAAGAGTGTACTGAAACAGAGGAAATCGTCAATACCTCCTCTATTCAATCAAGTCAATCAAGTCCTGATTTCTACATCAGATAAGGTTGAATGCTTTGCTCGGGAATTCTCTTGCAACTCTACATTTGTCTCATTTGGAATATCCACACCTGATTTCCCCCACCTAGAACAGAGTCCCTACTGACTGATGTGTTCATAACCCTGTCACTGATCACAGAAAACATTTCTAAATTAGACTCACATGAGGCAAGCGGAGGGGAACTGATCTTAGGCGTCATCCTAAAGAAATATGCTCCCCTGTTTGCTCCAAAACACTACAGCTATTGTCCCCCTGCTTTCTATTCTCTTGTTTGTTGGAAGGCCCCTCTGTGGAACATACTAACCCCTGTACCTATCGCGATATTGGTCTCCTACCGCTTTTCGGCAAAGTATTCGAGGCATTAATCAATATTGAAATGGTTATGTATCTTACCTTTCGCAACATACTCTCTATGGCTTCCGTTTACCAGCTCTACTGCAGATGAGATAACGGCCATAACTGAATATATATATATATATATATATATATATATATATATATATATATATATATATCATATCAAGCTCTTGATAATAACGGTGAATCTAGAGCTGTGGTTCTAGATATCTTGAAGGCGTTTGACAGAGTTTGGCACTTTGGCCTTCTATGTAGCTCCAGGACTCTGGTATTATAGGACGACTGTTCGATTGTTTGATTCACACCAATCATTCCTATCAAGTCGTAAAATGAACGTCGTGTTGAATGGGTTTGTTTCTAGACCCTTTTATACGAACACGGGTGTCTCCAAGCCTCTATCTTTGGTCCGACACTGTTTCAGAGTCTTTCTTGGACATTTACAAATCTACTATTCGTCCGAGCATTGAATGCTGTTGCCATATCTTGTCTGGTGCTCCTGCTAATCATCTCAAGTTTCTTGAAAAAATCCAGAGAGAATGTGCAATGTAATCGAACCGGAAATGGCATCTCGACTTCAATCTCTTTCTCACAGTTGTGATATGATTTTCCTCTGTCTTTTCTACAAATAAATTCTTGGCAACTTCACTGACAGACTTTATTCCATGGTTCTCTGACTGCATGAATTTAAGCGTGATAACTAGATTGGTGTCTAGGTCGAACCTTTTTTCTGACGAAAGTTAACAGCCACTTCTATTCCAGTAGTTTCTTTTCTCGCACTTATTACCTGGAGAACTCTTTCCCATTTACTTGCTTCCATGAAAACTAAACTCTACAAAGATTTAATGCAACGTCAATCGTTATGTTCTGTCGTATTGAATCCTGATCATCTTTTATACTTTCCTCAATTCACACTATACGCAGTCTTTTCTCTCACCTTCACACTTTGTAACTCCCTGCGTAACAGTGACATTTCTTAGAGTGAAATGATTAAAAACTACACACAGACATACGTGTGTGTGTGTGTCTGCGTGTTTCATTGGAAAATGTAAACATGTTGTGTCTATTGTTATACTCATCCTTGCCAGTTGTCTAATCATATTCTTAATGTTAAGATACAAACCCGAGTACAAAAAGTAAGAAAAGAAACTGTCTTTACATCACGGAAGAGATTAGTCAACTGCAAATGAAAAGTGTAAATATAAGTAGATACAATATAAGTATATTATTCAATGAAACATGTTAGAATGAAGACATGCTGCCTATATATATATATATATATATATATATATATATATATATATATATATATATATATATATATATATATATACTATATGCATATGTTGCTCAATATCTGATATAGATCGTATATAAATATAAAAGTGTATATGGGCCAACACTAGTAGCGACAATCTGTTTCATGATTGAATCCAATCTTCAGGTATGAAGATTGCTTTCATGCTTGAAACAGACCTCATTGTTTATATATATATATATATATATATATATATATATATATATATATATATATATATATATATATATATATATATATATACTAGCAAAGATACCTGGCGTTTCCCAGGATTTGAAATGTTAAAAGTATATCTCTAACGTTAATATAACTTCAAATTCATTTATTCTAACATGAAGATATCTTTAAATAGATGTTACCTTACAATAGTTCTTGATAGACAATATTCTTTGTCTTTCATTTTAGGGCATAAACAAACAAAATGTTTTAACTTCCTACACATGAACAACCACCATACAACTGGCCATGAGAGGATTCTTCTAACTGTTGTCCACGAAAAGATAATGTATGACGTTGAAATTTGTTAATAAACATAACAAAACTTGTTATCCATTTTTATCAATAAATGGCTTTTTTAAGTTATGTTTGGTCAAGTGTATATTATAAACTTATATAGAACTCTATTACTTTTCCAGAAAATGGCATATATATAGTTTAAAATTAATTTAAAATCATATTATTTTATGAAAGTATATTTTAGCTTCATTTAAAAGATAAATGAATATATTTACTATACCCAATAAGCAAAATTCCTTAGTTTATTTAAATCCTGATGTATACTAATTAGAATAACATTTTTTTTGTTTTCCATAAAACCAATGATGTCATCTATTTTGAGACATTTGTAAAGAGAAGTTAAATTATTCGTTTTAAAAATTTTGTAAAAATAAGATATATATATTTTTTTAAGGTTACATGAATAAAATTAGGAAACGTCAAGTTGACTTAATCTAATTTGAAGCAAACAATACTTTCTAGTAGAAAAAATAAAGCATTTCTTAACTGAAATGACTCGTTTGACAGGTGTTGATTGATCAAGTTAACAGATAAGGCCAGAAGAAGTCATCGGATGGATGAACAGAAGTGACAAATTTTTCGAATTTAAGTAAACTTATTTAAGTCCCAAATAATTTGTACAAATTAACACATATCTTAAGCAACGTAATTTCATTTTAATTATTAGTTACTTTAGCTTTATAGCCTTACGTTTGACGATTTTTTCTCGAAAAAGAATAATATAGAGCATACTATATAACAATAAAATACATTTACTATGACATAACTAAGAAAAAATAATAATTAAAATAACATAAAATTTCATAAATAAGAGAACTACCTATGATTTTTTGTATATGTCTAATGTGATTTTATGGTATTTTATTTATTATTAATTTTTAAATATTCTCAAGAAATTTTATCTTAAAACACATGACTTTTATGATAATGTCATATATGAACATCGATATATATATAAGAAGGCACGTATACATACATCTAGAAATAAGGCAAAATACTTTTTTTAATACTGGTCATTTGCAGATTTTAATAATCTTTTAGACTTAGGATTACTAAAAAATAGTTTTACTTAATAACAGTACATTGAAACTGAATTTTTTAAAAAATAACAACTTTATAAATTATTGTAATTGAAATAGTAACAAATAGAATAAATGTTTTTGTAAAATTTCTTTTTTTTATAGAAAAAAATATTTTTTGTTTCATACAATATTACCCTTAACATATCTTACTTATAAAAACAATTAAATTTTTTTCTAATTCAATAATGTTTTAATTTAATTGGGTTTTCTTTTATACAATTCAGATCTGATTTTCTGTAACTTGTTCGATTTTAGGTTTTTTTGTTTTTATTATTCTTTTTGTTTATTTTTTGTATTTTATTTGTTTTTTTTTATTATGCTATATCCCTTATTAATTTGTTTTATATTTTTTACCATATTTAAATAATGTTTTTAAAACCCTCTCGTAGAAAAACAGATTTTTGGATTTTGTTGTAAAATGGTATTCCACCAATCAACCTGTCTAAATGACATGCGTTCTGTCCTTGTACAAACAAAAATAAAAGAAAGGTTGTGTCTGTCTGGATGAATGTTTGTTTTGTACTACAACAAAGCGCACGTCTTTTTATAAAGGAAAATTGGTGGAGACCAGTAAACACCAAACGTCAATAAAATCTACGCCCTGTTTTTTTTTTCCGAGAAGGGGTTAAAAACTTTTTTAGTCGTCATTATCCATAATAAACGCTAAATGTCTATACAAAATAATAATAACTCCCTTTCCCCACTCTTTTGAAATTCGAGTGCGATGAGAAAATTAACCGAAAGAAATTCCCGAGCGTGTAAGAAATTTCCTTTGGATCAATGAAACACTTTTTTGAGTCAAAACACTTTTCGGAAAATATTCCGAACTACAACTGTGCTTTTCAAATAACTTCATTTGGTGGTAAGATTATTAGAGAAGGTGGTGTGTACCTATTTTTAAAGTGCAGGATCAGGCGTACCATAGGTTAGTATTTCCATAGCCACAAACAGATGAAGAGCCACAACTTCTTAAGTTGTATTTTTGTTTTTGTTAACTTCCAAGAACAATAGGCCAAGCGTAATCATATTTAACCTGTTACCAACCTCGAGGTTACTCTGAGATTTCAAGAGATGAAACATTGTACAAATAGCTAATTTACAAGCTTTAAATGTTCACTTTCATTTTAATATGAACATTGATGCAGACAAGCAACCTACTGGACGATATCCGGGGCGGATTAATGAACACACCTGGATGGTGACCAACATAAAAAGAGAGTCATTGTTCTAAAGTGAAGGGACAACACGATTCAACGTATAAATGGGGCACACAGATGTTCCAAAGATCTTTATTATCCTCTGTTATTTATTAATACGGATGTTTGTTCCTATTTTGATATGAAACGTAGTAATCCGAGCCATCGTTATCGTGTAAGGAATTCTGTGTGTACCTTCGTATGACGCGTGGCAACTCGTTCAATCACCCTCGAGATCTCGTTCATCAATATCAAGTTTATATGGCTGATAAATTTGAGGATGTGCTTCATTAGAAGCAATCATAAACCACTGCGATCGGTGAATTATCTTCACCTGAGCGATGCTGTAAACAATGATGTAGCACCTGTTAATCTTGGGCAGCTCTGCATTCTACCATCAAGCTTTACAGGATGGCATCAATACATGCAAGAAATGACGTAGGATGCTATGACTTATGTACGTCACGATGCTAGGCCAGATCTCATTGTAACCTTTACATGAAACCAATAGTGGAAGGCAGTGACGAAATTGTATTAATCCAAAAGGACAATGATATTCCTAACTACCTTGCCAGAGACTTTCGCCAGAAGTTAGAGAAGCTCATGGAACTCTATCTATAAAAGGCAGGATGTGTGTGTGTGTGTGTGTGTGTGACGAATGCAAGGCCACAATTTTCGACGGATTTGCACCAAAAATTACATGCACATGCTCCAACCTATCAGGAAGGCCAAGACCGACATTGCCTTTCCCAACTCCCATCGATAGTAGAAATAATCGATTTTTTCATGCTTCTACTGCAGTTTTCATGTAGTTTGTGACCATTTTCTACTGGCCAGATTGAGAGCCTATAGCTCGCTGCCACGAATAGACAGGAAGATTCTATTGGCCAGCGTGAGACCCAACAGCTGACTGACACGAATGTTAACTAGCATGGTAGCATGCAAAAAAAAATCGATAGCTGCATTCGTCATAAGTGGGAAAAATTTAAATCTGCATGGCACTTTACTCCAATTGGCTCATTCGCTTGCTTAAACTCAACGTTGATTCTGATTCCGCGGAACTGGGTGGGGTGAAAAAGTATTTGTTGTTAACATTCTTTTTTCATTCAGTTTTTCCAGTTACTAATCCTTTTTTAAAGCTGATCGTTTTGTGCTCATTTTGTTTTTTTTTTTTTTCGTAACAGATTTAATGTTTAGTATAGAGCTTAGAAAAAATTCGCAGTGTGAGATAGGCAAGAATTAAGGCATGTAGGAACATCAGCACGGCAAAGGGCACCCCTTTAAAGGCAAGGAAGGGCAAAAATATTCTAAGTCAAGTGATAGCGATTGGTGTATGAGTCGTACGAATCAAGCACGGGCAACGCCGGGCCATGCTGCTAGTCTGATTATAAAGGCAAAAACATCTGTGTCTATAAAGTGGAGACGACTGAGTGTCAAAAACGCTGGCTACCCAATGCTCACATTCTGAGAAGATAATCTCGGCAGAGTTTCTAAATTCATCGACAGACAAGAAGATCTATGAAATGCTTAAAAGGGACATGGTTCATGTTTTATGAGGGATGGGGTTTTAACCACAACACACCATGTCTGAAGAACTATGTACGCTCAAAAATTTTCTCAAGATATTTCTTTCTCACAAACTGCTAATGACTGATACCCTTCTCACAGTCGTAGAAGCCCAGGTGATCTTGGGTTTTCAGGAAAGGTTGGGAAACATGAGAATGGTAACCGGTGGATACTACTTTACTCTCCCTTGCTGGTAAGGACATTTAATGCCCAGATTAAAAGTTGGTTCATGTTTTATGAGGGATGGGGTTTTAACCACAACACACCATGTCTGAAGAACTATGTACGCTCAAAAATTTTCTCAAGATATTTCTTTCTCACAAACTGCTAATGACTGATACCCTTCTCACAGTCGTAGAGCCCAGGTGATCTTGGGTTTTCAGGAAAGGTTGGGAAACATGAGAATGGTAACCGGTGGATACTACTTTACTCTCCCTTGCTGGTAAGGACATTTAATGCCCAGATTAAAGTTGAGTACCTCAACTCGGGGTGAAATCCATCACGTATGCTTGCAAGTATGTAAACAAGGGATCGGCCGCGGTCATGTTTGGCTTGCAGCAAGGAAATAGCCGTGATAAGCTAAATCAGTATCAAATGGGCAGATAGGTACGTAGTAATAAAACATTTTGCCGCATGTTTCGCTTCCCACTACAAGAAAGACACTCTGCTATTGTGCAACTTTCAGCACATTTGAAAAACTCTCAACATGTCTACTTCTTTGAATCAAATGCTGTTCATACATCACACACAGCCAATGATAATACCCTCACAGCTTTTTTCTAGTTGTGACAAAATGATGATTTTGTCCACACACTTTTGTACTCCCAAGTGCCATATTATTACATATGGAAAGGCAAAAAAGAATGGGTGCACATATTGATAGGTCAAGATGTACCGGAAAGCCCTGGAAGTAAGTTTGATGTGTACCTATGTTGAGTGTACACCGTACATCTCAGCCAACATGAATGCTTTTATCTTCGTCTCCTTCTTCGCAAAATACGAGGCTCAATATAATTCCAGGACCTTAAAAATGTAAACAGACTGGTTTGTACGACCTACAAAGAAGCAACCTTGAATAAAGGTTTGCTTGAAGATGATACCCAGTGGGATGCAACTATGACCCAGGCTATTGTGTAACAATCCCTAGGGAATGTTAAGTCGCTCTGTCCAGTCCTGTTGCAAACATCGGAAGTAAATGATCCAGCCTCTCTCTCGCATAAGTATAATGATAGGTTATCTGAAGAATTTAAGCACCAAGCCAAACTTTAATATCTAGATATGGAAATAGATTTCATTGATGAAATTTGCAAAAGGGGTTAGTCCTTATAGAAAAAAATGTTATTTCTATGGAAGTGAATGTGTAATCGACATATGGGTTGCCGAAAACTCATCTGACTGGGGCCGATGTCTTACCAACAGCGGTGTGAAGTGAAACATCTTATGGCATCAATGCCCTCTGTGTATATGTTGATGAAATTGAGCGAAGGTTACTTCTGTACCAAAATAGAGCTTTTGGCATTGTTGTTGACAATGTCTGCTTCTCCAAAGGTGGAATGTTCTAACTGGAAGGACAGGAAAATCCATTAGTTACTAAGATGTTTTTGGTCAAAGTTCGACAACATAAGAACATAGCTTTGGCAGTTGTTTCATCTGGTATTGCTGCACCATTGCTCTCTGAGGGCCGAATTGCACGTTCAAATGTTCAGTTTCCATTGGACTTGACTTCATGCGATATTCCAATTTGAGTTATCAGCAAAACTTCTGAAATGGCTCAAGTGCTAAAAAAGTAGAGGCATATCGTATGGAATGAATGTAGCATAGAATATAGGGCAGCTCTGGAAGCACTGAACTAAACCATGAGACATATTAGGGACTGTCAGCTGCCTATGGAGAATATAACGTTCCTGCTATCTGGAGATATTAGGAAACACTACCGGTCATACCAAAAGATAACAGCACTGATTAAGTCAGTGTATGTCTCTCATAATTCTTTGTTGGGGCCACATATTTGAGCACCAGTATGAGAGTACAATTATTTGTAGATCAGCTGTCAGCTCTCTTGCAACATTTTGAGACTTGTCAATGGCAACGCACATTTAGATGCCAATGGAGAGATGACCATTAGCCCAGTCAGTAGCGCTGACGGTCTTAAAGACAAGGTTTCCCCAAACCTTCAGCATAATTAAAAAATTAAGTTTGTTTATATGACAAGACAATACTGGCTCCAAAGAACAAAGGAGATGACAATATCAATGATTACCTGTTGCAGTCCCACCCGGAAATGTCTCATATCTACATGTCAGTGTATACCATTTCTGATCCGGAATAGTTAGTCAATTATCAAACGGAATTTTTGAATTCTGTAGAACCTCGCGGAATACTTTCACATAGACTGGAATTCAAGATTGGTGGGGGGGTGCCTATAAGGCTATTACGTTACCTGGACCCACTAAGGATTTGTAATGCCACCAGACAGGTAGTTAAAAAGTTGATGCCACATAATAGAGACATCGATTCGTATTGAGGATGAAAAAGGCGAAGGTGTCTTTGTTCCTAAGATTCTCCTTATTCCGTTCACATTTAGGTGACTTCAGTTTCCAATACAAGTAAGATTTGCTATGTCTAGTAAAAAGCACAAGGCCATACGATATCAATTCGTGGAACATAGTTAGACAAATCCTGTTTCTCAAATGCGCAGTTGTATGTTGGATTTTCCCGCGTAGGAATTAAAACAAATTTGTTTCTTTATTCACAACGAAAGACAAATAATATTGCCTAACAAAATATATTGTAATGCGAAAACTACTTAAATATATTTTTACGTTTTAATAAATAAATTTGACGTTATATTGTTTTTATAGAATTATTTTAAACTTTTAAAATCCCTGGCAACGTGGGGTAGCTCTGCTAGTATATATATATATATATATATATATATATATAAAAGTGAACATAGTCAACACTTAGAGACAGTCTGTTTCATGCTAGACGCAAACGTCAGGCCTGAAACAGACTGTCGCCTCTAAGTGTTGACTTCCATGTTCACTTTTGTATTTACAGACGCTCTATCTCTGATATTGAGCGCTTTATCCCATAAATATAATACATCTTTAGACTATATTTCTTCATATATATATATATATATATATTTTTAATTTTTTTAATTTTTTTATTTTCTTATTGTTCAAAAAATATATATATATGTGTGTGTGTGTGTGTGTGTATACTTGTCCACTTTCCTACGTCAATTTAACTCCCTGTTCCTTTTATTACTTGCAATCTTGCATCCTTACTCTTGCACTTCCCACCCTATCCTAACCATCCAGCCTTAAATTATTACTCTTTGTTTTACGACTGTAATCGATCAAGGTCTCCAACCCTCATTTGTGCCACTTTGATTCGCAGTCGGCTGACACGAAATCCATTTCTGTCCTTTTGTTGCGCTCCTGCCGGTGAGTGGGTGCGTGATTGGGGGGGGGGCTTATGTCTCTGCCCTTCAACGAATCATTATCATTTTTATGAGTTCTTAAGCCAACCATATCTTCAACAGTTGCCAAGACTTCCCACTTGTAGCGAATTCATTACTTAGAATTTCCAGACAATCATCCAAAGGCATTTCGTGGCGCCTGCTTCGCGTCAGATAATGACAGGATGTCTGCAAAAAGAGGAAGTGTTTGCCAGTTGGTTTCAGCAGTTCGGTATTATGAATCAAAATCTCAGAAGAATATATTTTCAGTGCGAAGGCGATGATGTGATTCCGTGATATATTTAAGTTATAATGATCACAAGAATTATGGCAAAAGTTCAATCAATACAAGGCTCAGGAGCCAGTCAAGAGAACGTTAATGAATTATATCTGTCATATGAACGGAAGAGGAAGCTGTTAGAAATAAAGAATAGGGGGATGTGGGCGATAGATAACGACTGTAGTTTTTCTTGAAAAGTGTTTGAAGATTGAAGGATTCAGTGAAAAATTCACGCGGAAATCTGTTGCCGAAATAGCAGTTTTTGAGGAAACGATTTTTGATTGGAACGATTGTAATAAAGTTGATTTGACTTGATGGACATATGGGATGTTTACCCGTAAATGGAGAAACTCTTGAAATTGCGTTGGAAACAGTGACGGAATAATAATAATAATAATAATAATAATAATAAGAAGAAGAAGAAGAAGAAGAAGAAGAAGAAGAAACCTGTTGGAAGGTGGCTAGATATATTTTCCTGCTGTCAGGAATCCGATTCTCTATAAATAGTGTTCTCCACTGAAAATGGCCAAGGATATCCTATGCTTAACAAAAAGCGCTCAAAATAACTAGTTCAATAGTTGGTTTTCAAGTCCATTGCACTTGTACCTTACTAATGTTAGAGAATGCGATTACCACGGCCGGAATTTTCAGCGATTGGTCGGATTACCTCATGAGCGTAGGATGCTGACAGTAATGGATGACTTTGTCTGGGCGTTGGATATAAGTCTAAGATAGCGCGAATTCAACAGAGCGTCTCGAGAATTCAGAAGCGTCGATACGCCACCCATACCCAGGTTAGCGACGGAGTGATGCCAAACCAACGTTGCGATATGCATTTCTGTGACGTCATCCCTCCTACCGCTTCTTAGAATCCAAGCTGCCACCACTCTTTCTTAATAAAGCAAATACCATAATCCCCCATGTATAATACTTAATTTTTAATATAATACGCAAAATTAGGAGTAATATTATGCACAGCTCCAAAAAATCTTTAAAGGTTTCCTGTTTTATATGTTCGTTTCAGTTGCAAAATGGCTATTAACCACAAACATACAACGATTTGACACTAACATTCGGCGATTGCGACCCCATAATGATGTCAAATACAATTATATATACCTAAAAATACTTACAAATGAAAAATAAAGTAAGAATTATCATAGAACTAAATTAGAATAATATTATTCTATGCTTAAAACCATTTTTAATAAGAGTAGGAAACGCTGTCCGTTATGAAATTTGAGAGGTACAATTTATAGGGTTTGATTACTAAACAAGGGGTGCGCATTTTGCTTGAGTAGAAGCATTTTCTCACATTTCAATACTTTTTTAGGGGTGCGTATTATGGATGAGTGCGTATTATACATGCGGAATTCCGGTAACAAAAAGAAATGGTCATTTCGTTGTTTCCGTTTTATGTGAAAGCGTGAAGATGCAGAGAGAAAGAGCACAGATCGAAAAACTAACTTAAGATTGGTGAAAATACTATCCTGGTGACCAGGCAGATTACTTTGGATATATATTTATAATTACAACCTTTATATTAGACACATAAACGTTATACAATAAATCTGAAAATGAATAAAACTTAGCACTTTTGTTTTTCATTATTTCCCGCGCTCTAAAAATGCCTTTATAAATTTTCGGTACACTTTAATTTTTAATTGTAGTCAAAGAACAGTGCGTAATCCAAAAAAAAAAAAAAAATAAACCAAGATTTGTATTTATTTCATTTGTTTTCTATGGTTTATCAACTCTTTGCAAGTTATTTAGATTTTAGATTCTAAGAATGTTTTTTTAAGATAATTACTGTTTAGTGATACGTCTTACTAATTAACCCATAGCTGGGGGGACAAGAAGTGGAGTCATATCTTTCGCAAGAGGAATTGCTCAAAAAGGAATTTAAGTAGCGTGATTAGAGATGGAACTCAGCTTTCTGATTAACAAATCTGAGACATTATCCATTGCACCACTCGAACTTCTAAGATTACAACACCAGTTTTCCAAGCGTTTAGCCTTCTAGGTACTGAACATGCCCCACATTGCTTAACTTCGGTGGTTGTACGGGAACCAATGTATCAACATGATATAGCCGTAAGTCTACAGACTTACAATCGGAGAATGTTCTCCTATTGTCCATTACGGTATGCTTTAATTACTAAATTACTTTACACTCAACTATGTTGAATATTATCACATTCATCGCAATTCATGTAAGTTTAGTGAAATAAAAACTGTACACAAATAATATATATATATATATATATATATATATATATATATATATATATATATATTATATATATATTTGTTTTAATTATTTGTTCTAGGTTTTGTTCAGTTTATATTATCGTAATATTACACATCCAGACTACCCAGTGTATAGTGAACGCATCACTGCAAGGATTGTCTAGAAAACTAGTTTATAAACTAATACTCCAGAATAAATTGTCAAGGTATTTAGTGAGCTTAGTTCAACATGAAACAAAGATACGGAATCATTCCAGGACATTATTATTTAACTGACGGATTAGCCGGAAGTAGGGTGCAAAATTATGTTATATTTAAAAGCTAAAACTAATAGAGCACATCGTTTAACAGAAGAATAAGTGAGACGCCGAAATCTGAACGCTTATTGAATTAGCAAAAGATGAATCCCAAAAAGTAAGCAAATTCTTCAGAAAAAGAAAAAAATATAGAAAAATAAGAAAAGAGTGATGAATGGCTATGCGATATCAATCTAATGGATACTGGTGGACAAAAACTTATGGCAACAAAAATGCAGCCGTACAGAAGGATACTGAGAATTCTATTGACCAAGCGAGTATTTAACAACAAAGTTATGAACAAAAGGGCAACAAAAATATAGTATTCTCTTATAAGTCATATAATAAGGAAAGAGAACGTGTTAAAATGACTCATAAAAAGGCATATCGCAGACAAGTGCAAGTCATCGGCCCCTCTGTAGCTTCTGTGAAGGAATAGCAATTTGAGAATGGCTCCTTAGGAACAAAAGAGACTAGTAATGTTGGAAAGCCATGATTGCTCACGTTCGAAAGGGATACAGCGCAAATAAAAATTTATATTCTAACCTGTAATCCACGGCACGATTTCCAGATGTCAGTGATTAATTCACTTCTTAGAAATTATTTGGAAGACATTCTTGTCTTCGTTCAGTGAGACATACACTTTACAGAGATAAAAAAAAATGTCATTTTTATGCAATTTGCAGGGAGAAAAGCATATTTTTATTGATTATGATTTGTTTAACTAAGATGGATTTTTTAGCAAAACGCTTAAATATTTGAATCGTCCTGCGTATGACGATATAAACAGAAATTGTAAGATTCAAAAGACAATCGAAGTGACGTGTAACATAGGGTAACAACGCGTTAAGTGCAAATAGATGGATGCTTCAACTTCTGTACTTTGTACGCATGTTACTACGCCACAAGATGGCCGATAACTGAAAGATTTAGAAAAATATCTGTTACCCGCTGGCATGCACCAATATACCAAGGTTAAAATCTACGTCGAACTTCTCTGTGTTGCAATTATATTTTTTCAGTATGTTTCTCTTCTTAGGGGGTGCTGTATCAATGGTAAAAGATGAAAAAGATTATCTCAAATAGCTAAAGGTGATTTTTCCTGAGATAAGACATTTTTTCTGTTGAAAGTTAATGAACGGGGAATGAAACAAAAATCAATATATCTCTAATAAGCTTGAAAAATCTCTAATACGGAGAATGCTATGCACACAGAGATTCACAGAAAGAGATACATTAATGAGGCAACATATTTTGACAAGCAGTATATGACAAGAATGGCAGCTACTGCGTCATAACAAATATGCCTGTTTTTATCAATTTTCCGGGTTAACGTTCTTAGCTGACATCAAGTGGAAAGAATACATTAAATCCATTGCTAGGTTAGCTATAAGAAAGCTGGCTTACTGTGAAGTGTTAGACAATTTGTCTCTCCTGAAACTTACAACTCTATAAGTCTAACATTCTTTTATGTTTAGAATATTGCTGCCACATATAGGTGACCCAGTCACATATGTAGATAAAAGCTAAAGAACAATATTATTTGGCCTGATTTAGCGTCTCGATTTCAGTCACTTTCCCACCTTCATAAAATTGCCTAACTGTGCTTTTCTATATATACTTCAATGGAAACTGTTCGGACGAGTTCTAACCTTCCCCATTTAGGTGAGCTGAGACGTCAGTTCTCAGGTGTATGCCGGGTGCCTTTCGTTTCGAGTGTGCTTTTCTTATTTCTTGTGGTGTTTGAATGACTGTGTGTTTGACTGAGTGGTTGGAATGATTGAAAGTTTAATGGTATTAATATCCCGCATTGATTTCGTCTAGTTAACTGATGTTTCTGTCATAAATAATGATTGTGGATGATTTTATTACTAACATTGTTTTGTATGGTTTCTTGTAAATAGTTTTGTTTTCATATTTTAATTATTCATGGGTGGGGGACTAGTTTTTTAAATTTCTGCTTTATTCCCCTTCCCACCGCAGACAATTAATTGTTCATAAGGGGAATAGTTAGGACTTTCATAGAGCCATGAGGTATTATAGTGGATGTAATAAGAAATGTTAAGTATGCGTTGTTTTGGTGTTAGAAATATTGTGGGTCAGTGTTTGTGGTTACCTAAGTTTAATGTTAAGACAGAAGAAGACCGTCCCTTACCCATTCCCCATTTGGCCTTGTGCCACATTTTATGCAAATGAGCTGAAATAAATATCATTCTTTGCTATGGTACCGAGACTTTATGAATATAAGCGCAGTTACTAGACTGGCAACGATGTCTCACACATATACACTTGAGTTGGCTAGATGTAACCGTAAGTTCTATGCTAACAGTTTTTCTCGTACTTCTTCTTGGTGGAACACTATTTTGGCTCCACGATTTCCAGCCAACTTTAATTTAAAAAAATTTAAAGGCAATGTCAAGTCATTTTCTGCTGTAATCCTCATCAGTTTTCTTTTATTATTGATCTTTAGTAAAGTTTCAGTTTCTAATTCTCACACGCCCATTAAACTTTTCTGCCCTAGTGGGTTTACTGTCTTGGTTTTGCTGAAGTCCCTTTAAAGAATACTCGTAAACGGTTATCGAGTATTTTGTTTACTCGTTTTGAACACAATAAGGAGTATAAGTTACGTTAGGCCAGTTTGCATCCGTCCCACGGCTATAGAATGGGCTAAGCTATAATATTCTTCTGCCTTTTTCCATTTAATAAGACATGTGTTATTTTAACCACAGATAACAGTGTGGAAGACTCTGTGTCAAGTCATGCCACACGTCAGCCGCCTTCTTTGCTTTCTACAGGCTACAATTTTATTTTTATTTCTATGTGAGAAGATAACCGCTGAGTAAATTTTAAGAAACTCAGATTTCAGCGATCAGGGGAAAATACATTCGGAATTTTATTCTTTAAAATAGCGACTCTTAGAAAGAAACTGCTCGATTGGAATATCCTTCATAGTAAAGGTATACGGTCGAAATGTGCATGGATTGTCACAGTTTACGAAGTAACGTGGGTCTTCGTCATCAATACATGAACGAGTGAAACTAATATATGGAGATGGTTAGAACATTTTCCCGAAATTAACAATAAAATAGGGAGAAGCTAGAAGGTGGTTGTAGTTTTAAAAAATATCTAATCCCTCGCAAGGTCGCATAGTCACTTTTGAACGCTATAAATACAGACAAGTGATGACTTGTCATCAATCCCCAAGATATGACAGCAGTACTCCATTTTTAGTCGAATCAAACTCCATTTTCAGTTGAATCAGACTCCATTTTTAGTCCAATTAGATTCTATTTTTAGTCCAATCAGACTCTATTTTTAGTTGAATGAGACTCCATTTTTACTTGCATCATACTCCATTTTTAGCTGAATCATACTCTTGAAATAGGATGACATGTCAGGTATTTACTGACCATTTTTCCAACATCATGGTCCGATATATGATTGCCACTTTAACTAAGGTGAATTTGAGTCTAAATAAGGCTCCTTTATTTGTCATGGATGACTATTGTTAGTAGTCTTTTGAAGAATTCGATTTGCTGCATTCAACTTTTTTCTTAACTATCATTTATCGTTGCAAAAAGAAACGAGGATTGTGCCGCCAACTAGAAGTCAGACAAATTGATGAATACTTTTATATTTAAGCAAGTAATGCCTTATAGTGCTAATTAACTCGATCCCTGCAGCATTTGGAATTGCTGAAGCCTAGACGAATATGCTTATTCATGTTAAAAATCTACATATACATGAATATCTTTAGAGGACATTCGATTGTCGGGGAATAAAGGGAATAAAATCGTACTGTCAGAGGAATCATTTTTCGCCCGAATGGAAGTTAGGGTACGATTCTTCTTTCATTGAAAAGAAAATGGCGACGCTTATCTGACAAACTGAATATAGTGTGAATGTTTGAGGCAACATTATACTGGGGAACATTCTGCACTTTCTTTCACATTATAGAACACAATAATCTTTGACAATAATAGATCTCAACTAAAAGCGTCAGAAGAGAGGCTGATTCTATACATTTCACTTGAAGACTGTGTACGCAATCTTAACCAAACGAAGAATAAAACGCAACTAAAATTATGCTTCCAAAATAGAAGGAGCATCTAAATATGAAGAAATGTATTATTCGATAAAAAAAGAAGCAATAAGGAATCTTTTTGTTTTAGATTTAGAATAATTGAACCAGAAATAAATAAATGTTGATCGGCTAATATGCCTCGTAACAAAAAATATTCTATGTTAGCAATGACGTATTTAATTAAGAAAGTGAGCCTTGTTCAACCATAAATTTACGCAGAAATGTCTGTAGTGTCTTACCTAAGATTTCATACTGTTACAGTATTATATAAAATCCGTAGACCAGAATTCCATTGAAATCATATGTAATGCATCAGACCAAAAATTGAATTCTGCAGAAATTTCGCCACGTATCTTGTAGCAGTTACAGGATCTTCTACTAAGAACATGAAGTGAATTACAGCGCAAAACGTTATAGATATTTAGAGGTCATGCCTATTCAGGGAATATATATATATTACGAGTAAATAAAGGTTCAACAAATTATTATATTGGTAAGATAGATAGATACTTTATCTATCTATCTAACCATCTGCCTATGTGGGGGGGAAACGGGAACTAGGCAGAACGAGGAGTTAATCTATGAGTTAAAATCACTATATAAGCGGAAGCAGATCTGATAAGGAATTTGCTGTCATATTCTGGGTTATTTTGCTGTCATCTTCTGGGTTATTTTGCTGTCATCTTCTGGGTTACTTTGCTGTCATATTATGAGTGACCTCTTGCAATTTTCCAAGTGACTTTACAGCTATCTTTTGATACACTTTTTTTTCTGTAAATATGCATGATAGGAAAATGTAATTTTGTGTTTTCATTGTTCAGGAGATAGTAACTGAAATGAAATTGTAAAAAGATTTGTTTTTCCTCTTCATTTTTGCACGCTGTGTTGATACTATTAGTGCATATGACTAGTTGAAACATTTCAAGGGGAAGTATGAACATTTTATTCAAGCCGTTACATCATGTTCCTACTAAAAGCATGATTTATCTCATATACATGAAAACTTTTAGTTGCACTTACTGAAATAGATTTGCAAATATGTGCTTACATATATTTATTTCTAAACGCAACCGGTTCAATTATTTTTTAACAATACGGTGAGTAGTTTTCGTTTTCGGCAAGGAAATTTCATTCTGTTTTTAATAAAAAATATGGTGACTATTATTTATTGAAAATGTTCTAGCAAAAGGAAAAAGGGTTTTTCAGAGAATACACTTATTTGAGAATTGGTATATATTATAGGACATACGTTAAGTTTTATTGATATAAATATCATGAAATGAATTTACTTCCAAACACGAAATACATGCTTAGCTGTAAAAGAAAAGCTGAGACTGGGAAGACCTCTAAATATGTGTTGAAACAGAAAATGCAGGCAGTATTTATCGAAATATTGGTACCAGACACTAGCAAATGATTTTAAAATGCCACATGTTATCCTTCGATGGTACCGCTTATATTACATTTTTAGTTTTTAACCAGATGGAATATTTTGACCCCAGTCTGAGAGATTAACTATTTAACCATTGTTGGGACCCTAACAGGTGCTACCACCCTGGTCAGTGTGAACCTGGAAGCACCAGCAATTAAGATGTGGTTTCACCTTCCTCAAAATCTCCTTATCAAAGGCCTTGCTGTTGGATGTAGTATATCTTCTTACCCAGGACGCGTGAATATTGTAATGATCCCAGTTTCTGAAACACATGAGGAGGACTTATAGGCAAATAACATTTGTAAAGCAGCAAATTTCTACTTTGCATATAGTCCAAGGAAAATTAGATGTGAACCGAATATGCAAGTCAAAATTTCCAGATTATTTTTCCAGAGAATATAATTGCAGGCAAATATTGGTTGTAGCATTTTCTTACGCGATATGGTAACATTTCATTGACTGAGTGCTAACTGGGACGTTCAATTAGCATCAATCGACTTAGCGTCGGTTCTGTTGTTATAACATCATTCTTGAGGAGTATGGGTTTTATCAACATAAGATCCTGAATATAGAAGATAATGGACGCGTGAAAGAGCAAAGCAAAGTAGAATCGACCCTAAAATGGGGTAAAAACCGTTGGTCCAGCAGTATCGCCGGAGAGAGGTCAAATAGTGACTGATTGCTGAGCTACCAGAGCTACAGAATAACACTGTTCCTCCTATATTAATGATACCTCGTATTCGTTTTAAAGACCATTAACTTCAACAGGTTCTATTGGTGTGGCATATCTCTCAGGACAGATGATTATAGCTCATTTTAATATTTTTCTGGAGCATTTTGTGGCACATGTCAATTAAAAAAGTGGCAATCATTTAAATCGCATCAGTGAGGAGCTCATTGCAGTCATGGCTCTCTGCAATTTCCTGTCATTTGTAGCAACTAATAATTGTTTTTGTTATTGTTGAAACTTGACTAATGCATGGAATAATAATGCAACACAAAATGTACTTAGAACAAAATGTATTGAACAAGAAAGTGTACACAATATTTACATATAGTCTTTTGTATATTCCTGGTAAGACCGTTCCTGGAGAATGTGTTGACTGAGTCGCAGTCGGGCAGAGTCTCTGGTTGAATCTCTTGATTCCTCCCTCTCTTCCCGGTACCAACCATATTTATATAGTCGGTACTCCACTATGCAAATAAGGTGGATCCTACCACAACAGTTATCCTTCCTAAAAACGTATTTAATCACGTTCTCTAGGAAGATTAATACGTTGTTTTCCACCAACAATCTGGCCTTCAATCTGTCCTGTGAATATCGAATTTTCTAAGCCTTCTTTCCTCGTTATGTGTCCTAGCAATTTCAACTTTCCGTTTGTGATATTAAGTAGACGCGTCATTGTTTTGTTTTCTTTCAATTTTCGTCTTTTTACAGTAGTTCGGTTAATTTTATGCTAAGCATCTCACAAGTAGAACCACTGTTAATTCAAATCTCTCCGTCATCTGTGAAGAGATTTGACAGCATTCACTGCCCTATATAAACGTTGATATTGCATAACTGTTCACTTTTATTTGCACCTGACGATTTTTTTCTGTTTCTTTACACTTTACTTATATTTTGAAGACAACTTTCGCTATTTCAATATGCCCAGATATTTAAATTGCTATACATTTTATTTTGATATCTCCAATATTTGATTAACATCTTGTGCTATTCCTTTTGCTGACAGCCACGTGTTCTCTATTCTTGAAATTTTCGCTTATTTCTTTCTTCTAGATTTATTTCACTAAATTCTTTGGGAATCCTCGAGTTTCTTTTCTGTGTCTGTTGCCAACACTATGACATCTGCATATCTTATGTCATTAAAATTGTGACCACTGATAATCAATCACGCTAGGTTTTTGGCTGTCAACGAAAACTCTTTGCCGCATTTGTGATGCCAAAGATTACTTATTGTCACTTTTGTAATTCTCGTTGTAGTAGAGACTGTGTAATCGCAGATCTAACTTTACTACGCTGTTGAACAATCCTGGTGTAAGATGCATTTGAATAGTATTCGCACTAATAGCTCTTGCTCAATAATACTCACTCGACAAGCAACCCGTATAGTTATCCAAATAGAGAAATAGTATAGTGAATAGAATAAAGAATAGCGGTCTCTATAGTAATAGAGGATAGACTAGAAATAGCGATCCAAATAGTAATAGAGGATAGACTAGAAATAGCGATCCGAATATTAATAGATGATAGACTAGAAATAGTGATCCAAATAGTAATAGAGGATAGACTAGAAATAGCGATCCAAATATTAATAGATGATAGACTAGAAATAGCGATCCGAATAGTAATAGATGATAGACTAGAAATAGCGATCCAAATAGTAATAGAGGATAGACTAGAAATAGTGATCCGAATAGTAATAGAGGATAGACTAGAAATAGCGATCCAAATAGTAATAGAGGATAGACTAGAAATAGCGATCCGAATAGTAATAGATGATAGACTAGAAATAGTGATCCAAATAGTAATAGAGGATAGACTAGAAATAGAGATCCAAATATTAATAGATGATAGACTAGAAATAGCGATCCGAATAGTAATAGAGGATAGACTAGAAATAGCGATCCGAATAGTAATAGAGGATAGACTAGAAATAGCGATCCAAATAGTAATAGAAGATAAACTAGAAATAGCGATCCAAATAGTAATAGATGATAGACTAGAAATAGCGATCTGAATAGGAATAGAGGATAGACTTGAAATAAAAAGCAATTAGACACACGCTACCTCCCATATTTCCTCTATGCCCTCGTGGTCTACTTAATGCAATAATGCAATCGTCTGTGTTTTGTCACTTGTGATCTATTATCAAACTCAAGTGTCAGCAGCGATATAACAGTAGAACGTCTCTCAGAATCACCTCACTCTATAGCTTGAATACGTCCGGCAAGAATACATATCCTTGTCTTACATCTCTTTTTATGTTTTTTTTTAGATTTACTGAATTCATTTTTTATCTGTTTGATTTCAGTATAGGTTGTGGATTATTCTAATATCCTTTCACAGATTATCAAGGATACCTAATAGTCTGCTCTTTCCGTCGGTGTCAATTTACTGCTCACACACGATACAGCAACTTGTTTGTGGTCTTTTCAATAGCTATTATAAATCTACCACTGACGTCCGAATGAATGTGAACAAGGTAAAAGCGATAAATATTTACTAATTAATTCCTCAGGACATGACTCCTACCAAAACCTCCTAAGCAATTTGAAATGACCCATCGGATAGAGAAGAGGAAGGAAACATATACACAAATTGAAAAAAAAAATCCCAAAACAGCAAAGGAAATAGTTGAATATGCCACAGAGAATATGGCGACTTTGTTTAGATACTGCACAAGTTCAAATGAATGGAGCTCCCACAGTAGGCCGAACCTACTAATCTGTCATATTTATTCTAGCAATACAAGTTTGCTATCGAGATGCAACATGGCGATTTTCTAAGTGTAGCTTAGATGTGGTACAGAGCCGAAAGTATGGGCTACCCAGTGAGGATCGATCACACTAGAGAGCTGTAAATGATCTAACTAGGCCAAATGGCTGATCATTACATCATGCCGAAGTCCCCAAATTCTAATGAGAATATATATCGTGGTGATTATATTTTTACCTTGGACATTATATCTGAGTAAGAGGCTCTATTTGATGGTGATGAAGCCGTAATCAGATATGAATATGAATACTCTGTAAATGGCGGACTAGTTGCAATGCTCTGGTGAAATTTTCAAGAAAGGAAAATGTGTCAATATTATGTTGTTCTGATTATTAAAGATAATCAGTACGATGAGCTCTCAATGAAAATGTTGAAAAGATTATATGAAATAATAATTTTACGCATCCTAAATTTTTGAAGGCTGATGACAATAAAATATAGACATATGAACATCAGTATGTCATATGATTGTATTTGGATATCTCGTCATATAAGACATATTAAAAACAATGATAGTGAATAAATAAATGATGTTAAATGTGTCTTATAAAACTAAAAAAAAAGTAGGCTGAGTTGAAGATATCCGATGACAATTCTTTGAAATTAAAAAAAATAAAAAATAAAAATGCTGTCATAATTCTTTAAATTAGAATTATGTTGTAGCAATTACTGGCCTACATTAACAGAATGATTTGAAATATCAACTGGAGATCGTTTATTCCTGTTTCCCAAAAGGTACCGTCTGCCTTATAGGTAAGGTAGAAGAGGATGTTATAGGTATTTACTTGATTCCCACGAAATCAAGATATGACACAAGGTCGATTAACGTGGGAGACCCGAGTGTTTCCACTCATAGGCCACTGGTCAAAATATTGGTCAGAGCTTGTCCAAGCTGGTCAGAGCCTAGTCGAAGCTGGTCATAACTTGTCCTAACAGGTCCAGGCCGAAGCCAGTCCAAGCTAGTCAAAGCTTGATCGAATCTCAGTCTTCCGCCAAGAAACGATCCATTAATTGTCAAAACCCCCAGCCAAAAGGCCGGAAAGAATTGAAAGACAATCAAAGTTTGAGAAACAGTTTCACCAAATGAATATGCCAAAAATGAATAAGTTTTCAGAATTTAAATTATTATTATGGATTATTTGGAGTAATGAGTAATGTATGAATCCTTGTATAAATAGTGATAGATAATTATTGACCGATTTTGTCATTCTGTTATTTCTGCATTATATCACATATTAAGAATATAGTAATTAGGCTCCGCAAATAGGAGGTGAGAGTTTTCAATGATAATATTCTGATTTTGAATCCGCAGTTATCTCCCTTTAACACTCTCTGTGTTTGTTTTTTTTATTTACTTTTTATCACATAAAATTTGGCGAGGCGCGAGAAAGTTTTCATCCCGGCATTTCCATACAGAGAAAAAAAAAAAAGTTTGAGAACCACAGTAATTCTTGTCACGAAAGTATGACGGGATTTTTATCACATTGTTATATTTCTGAAAATAACGTTCGCCGGATTTGAAATTAACATTATCCGAGTAGATTTTTATAATTTCCTATATCGCATTGTACTTCTAATATATTTTCAATGATATTGCATATGAGCCCCGTCTGAGATTGGCCGTAGAGATCAGTGAACATTCAATAGATTTTCTAACTAGTGAATTCTCTTCTCTTGTAATAAGACTAGAATTTATTATGTCGAAAATGGGCTCAAATGTGTTATAGCAAAAAAAATACTAATGAAATATTAACCATTACAACAACCAATTTATCAGCATATTTGGCTTGCCTAAAGTTCTAATGGGAAATATGGCTGGCGTGTCCAAAATGGCCGAAACGTGAGAAATGTTGAACTTCGGGAAATAGTTTTTCCCTATTAACTACTAACCGAGAACTTTCTAGTAAACTTGCTTTGCGCTTGTTATTCAATATTTTCCGCAACTTTACCTTGTAACTGGCTATGGAGATATTTTCATTTCGGCACTTAGAAATAACCTCCCCATTTGTACTCCATTTCAACAGCGAGCCATCTACCAACTTTTAAACATTTCATCATATTCACGTATTCAGAGCATCATTGATTGATGCTCAAGCACATTTGGTGCATTCTGTGAGGCGTCCATTGTTCTGCAGGGAGGTTATTTTCTAAGGCAGTCCACGTGACACTTTAGTAAGAACGCTGGAGTTCGTTGGAGCAGAACGAAGCCTTGACGATGGCAGCGAATCATGAATTCGCTTTCCCTCAGAATATAATTCAGAGCTGCAAGAAGAAGAACATTAATATCGCGCCTTCCCATTGATTGATATACAAAATGGTGCATTAAGATATGGATCTTGTATAAAAGCTTCAGTGGTATTCCGGAGAAAATTGATCGATATATCATGTAAGAAAATGAAAAGAGCGAAGACAGAGGAAAATAAACCAGGCAGAGAAAGAATTGAAAAAAGAAAATATTAAGAGGGAATATATATATATATATATATATATATATATATATATATATATATATATATATATATATATATGTGTGTGTGTGTGTAAGTGTAAGTATGTGTTTGTGTGTATATATTTATAGACGTTAGCAAATTATGCATCGAAAAATAATTCATATTTATCTGTATGTCACTCATTTAAACCGTTATTTATCTCCCCTCTTTAAAACTTATCTCTGTTAAATTTTAATTCCCACCTTCACCTTTAGGCCTTCCTCTTCTTCTTTCTTCTATTACACCCTCTCTCTAGAGCTTTCATACATCTCCCTCTCACATTTGTTTCCCACTCCCACACAGACACTCTCACTAAAATTTTAATTTTTATACCCGGAGTTATATTTTCCGATTTCTTTTTGAATTTGAAGGTTTGATGAATTGGATCGTGATTACGATTCCAATGTAATAAATCCAGGTAGAGCTCTATTTACAAAAAACCCAACGATATAATATAATTGACTAAAACACTAATATTCCAGGCTTATAATTTATTATATTGGAATCGTAATCAAAATTCATTTATTCAAATTTTATTCGATACATATATATATCATTAACATTACTAATCTACTTTTTGTATGATTCATGTAATATATATATATATATATATATATATATATATATATATATATATATATATATATATATATATATATATATATAAGATGAACACATACAAACTTTTCTCTCTATATATATATATATATATATATATATATATATATATATATTGTTGTTTGTTTTTTAGTATATATATATATATATGTATTGATAATATTATGGGTCAATATACACATATATATATATATATAATTTTGTTCGTATTTTTAGTATATATATATATATATATATATATATATTGATAATATTAGTGGTCAATATACACACACATACACACTTTATATACATAGATGTTTTTGGCTTTATAATGCAGCATGGCCCGGCGATGCCCGTGCTTGATTCAAAAATCGTACAACACATACAGCAATCGCTATCACTTGACTTAAAATATTTTTGCCCTTCCTTGCCTTTAAAGGAGTGCCCTTTGCCGTGCTGATGTTGCTACATGCCTTATTTCTTGGTTATCTCCCACTGCGATTTTTTTCTAAGCTCCATACTAAACATTAAATCTGTTAAGAAAAAAGAACTAAACAAAATGAACACAAAACGATCAACTTTCAAAAAGGAATTGTAACTAGAAAAACCGAATGAAAAAAGAATGTTAACAACAAATACTTTTTCACACCGAACCCAGTTCTGCGGAATCAGAATCAACGTTGAGATTAAGCAAGCGAATGAGCCATGCACATTTAAAATTTTCCCACATGTGACAGACGCAGCTATCGATTTTTTTGCATGCTAGCGTGCTAGTTAACATTTGTATCAGTCAGCTATAGGCTCTCTCTCTGACCAGTACAAAATGGCCGCAAACTACATGAAAACTGCCGTAGAAGCATGAAAAGATCGATTATCTCCACTATCGATGGAAGTTGAGAAATGCAAAGTCAGTCTTGGTCTTCCCGCTAACTTGGAGCATGTGCATGTAAATCTTGGTGCAAATCCATCGAAATTTGCAGCAGCGCATTCGTTACACAGACACACACATCCTGTCTTATATATATATATATATATATATATATATATATATATATATATATATATATATATATGTGGATTCCGAGATGAAATTCGGTCTCCAAGAAATGACAAACGCAGGAATGAAATATAAGAAATAAATGTATTTCCACAATAATACAATTGGTAATACTTTTAGCAGATCCAGAAATGCAGTATTATTAGCAATATATATATATAATATATATATATATATATATATATATATATATATATATATATATATATCTAGTAAATCCAGTCTAGAAGTGAGATTTTCTTAGAGTCTACGTGCTCGCAGATGTGACTTCTACAAGCGATTATCTCACACTATTAATCTACCTTCAACTCAATCACAATCACCCCCCCTCTACTCTGACTGACTCTGGGTATTTAACGGCAGCAGCCCAACACACTGGTCGAGTCCACTTTTTATGAAAAAGGGGTGGACCCCTTAACAACATATATATATATATATATATATATATATATATATATATATATATATATGTGTGTGTGTGTGTGTGAGTGCGCGTGTGTGTGAGTGTGTATATATTGACCACTAATATTATCAATATATATATATATATATATATATATATATATATATATATGCTAAAAATACAAACAGTAATTATATATATATATATATATATATATATATATATATATATATATATATAGAGAGAGAGAGAGATAAAGTTTGTGTGTGTTCATCTTAGGTATTAATATATCTGAACGTCATCTGCTGTAATAATGGAAAAAATCTATTGGAATATTATGTCGTCATTGCACCTTTTTTTCAAATGAAATTATTTTTATGATGGAAGCTCTCGAGTAGGTATAGGTGACGCAGATATACAACACAGGTTTCGGTACTATAAGTAATAGTATGTAATATAATGATTTGGACGATGTATATTACAACCAACCCAGGTCGATAGATGTCCGCCGTCGCCTGACTGGAGAGAGTAATCGCCAATAGCGTGATCGATGCCAATTAAGGTTGGGTCGACGACAGACATATATATGTATATGCAGATAGAAAAATTGCTAGAATAAAACAGCCTCGACAAAACCCTATATTACTGTACTGGATAAAAAGAGAATTCAAAAAGATTCATAATACATCTATAAAATTAACTTTTCATATATTTATATTTATATACTTAATTGTTTTTATTATTTCATTTGTTATTTAATATTATAGATTAATAATATATATTATACATTGCTGGGAAATGCATATTTAGTTTAGGCAAGAAGATAATTGAAAAATCGTGGTTGCATGTTAATAACTTATCAAGATTGGCTTACGGTATTTTAAATAACATTCCGTCTACTTTAAGTTCCCTTTTAACGCATGTATATTTAAATACGAGTTTTATATAATACAACCAACAAGGCCTGTTTAGATTTTTATTGTATTTTTCCAATTGTTTAATAAGATATTCTAATGGGACGGAAATTGTACATAACGTTCATGTTTGTGCTGCTCTATTCAAGTACATTTGATCGTCATGTTCATTTTCAAAAACACTGTGATTTCAGTGGAGAAAGTAACCATCTCTTGGCTGTAGCATGCTATTCTTTAGAAAGCTGTGACTTGAAATTCTTCATCGGTTATGTAATCTGTAATTGTTAAAGGGAGCGATAGCTCACCAAAAGTAGGTGTCATTTTTAAAAAAAAAATTATTATAGGCCTGTTACATATTTCATTCGCATTTCAAGATACCGTCTAATGTTGAGAAAGGCATTTATTTTTAATGTGATATTTTCATTCTGTATAATAATAGCTTCTAGCGTTTTGAGTCTTTCCTTATATTGCGCGATGTATAATACTTGCTACTGTCCACTTATACTCATTTTCATAGCTGAATGTTGGATGTTAGGGATGCGCTGACCGATATGTGCATAGATTGCACTAAGTTTCGACATGTGACAAGACGACATACTGGACAGTTATTGCGTGTATGGGTGATGCACTAATTTTTGTATTGATATTATTGTAGATAACACCCCAACAATTCAAAGGAATTCATACATAATATTAATTTTTACATAGGTAGTATTCTAGACCCCATGTCTTGGGTAATAATTAGATTAGATGTGTTAAATTTTTCATAGTATGTGATAATTCTATTATAGTTGTTACGTTTGCTAAGTCACATAATTTTTTAAATTTCTTCTAAGATTGTTCCAAGTATAAAATTTTGCTTACGGTTTCTTTGACTAGGACCTTACTGAAGGATCTTTCAACGTCAAAGTTTTCAAATTTCATCTTTCTAATGGTAGAATTAACTGTTTCTTTATAAGGAAACATTCAGCATCAATTATCAAACAACATTTCGGGGGAAGTTTATAACATCGTCTTCTTAAACAATTAAAACAAATTAGGTTTATAAATCCCAGTCATTTTAATTTCTCTTACCAGTATTTATAGGGACGCCTTGCAAGCCATGATCGATTATGGCCGTCCGGAATTTCAATTTATTATTATTATTAGTATTATTTTTATTATTACAAATATTTTTTTCCTTGCGCTGCTAATCCATTCACATAATCTCGTCAAGTACGTCATTACATTTTTCCTTCTACTTTTGTCGCCAACATCATATCTGTGTAAAAACCAATGGCCATGTTGCACCAAAATAATTATAGTCTAATATCGTTCATAATAATCTTTTGCAAAAATATGTTGCTGGTGTTAAAATCTATTTTTACATTTTCATGGGGTTTTGACACGAATTTGGTGGTTAAATATTTGCCTATACCTGGGACCTTAACAGGTGCTACCACTCCGGGCCAGGATGTACCTGGGAACATCAGCAATTAAGAGATGCTTCCATGATCATCAAAACCTTCTGATCAAAGGCCTTGCCCTCGGATGTAGTTTCTCGTCTTACCCAGGACGAGGAAACTGTTCTGAGCCTACACCTATGTTGTGTATATATCAATGACCATCTTTTAAAACACATTGTTCGAGAGACTACAATTGATGGAACATGGATTGACATTTTACAGGGTATATTATTAGTAAAGTGGACTTGAAAATATATAAGTAACAGGAGCCATATAGTGAGGAGCGGTCAGAGAGAAACAAAAGTAAACAAACTTTAAATCTGAGTAAATTCATTACGGAAGAGGGAGTGAAATATTTTCCTTAATCCAACAAGAAACAAGATGTTGGTTAATCCAACATCTTGTTAATCCATGGTTAATTGACAGGATGGTACAACTGGGCATATAAGCCCAATCATACACGTCCTGGACGGACATGTCATATAAAAGTTGAATTATAGATAAGAAACTATATTTCAACGTGAGCACTTTTTTCCCCTCACAGATAAAATGAAGCCAGTTCACCACCAAGCATCGAATCCTGCCAATTTCTCTTGGCTGAAGTACTTTTCATTCTTCCATCTCATCATTATTTTCTCTATCGACCTTGCAGCAAGTTATAACAAAATTATCAATGTGCGGGGAAAGCACCCGATAAGAGCGCTCCCGACCCCTGACTTTAATCTAAGCGCTTCATGTTACAAATTACATTAACGGACTTCCGCTGTCAGCAACGTTATCTCGGAGAAGAAATACCTCATCATAGCAGGAAGCTGTTCTTTTACTTATTTCTTATTTTGCCGACGCACACCTTCGGTTTTCACCAACGAAATATTTTTACTGCAATCCTTGGCTGTTTTTGTCTTCGCTATCTCTGATTGATTATCTTTAGGTACAAATCGGTGCGTTGATAGTCAATTATTGGAAACCAATTCGATTTGATTCGTTCTAACGTAGTGTCCTAAACGAATCAAAACATGTCTGGGGGACATTTTCGACAATCGCTTATGTATTTATTTATTTAATCTTTCAATCTCGGCTGAAAATACTCCCAGTCATTTAATGTTTCGTTTTTCTTGTATTTCAAATGTTTTTACATAATTGATTATTGTTTCGGCTGAGTGTAATTCTTTTTTTTTTTTTAATTTGTTATCTAAAAAGAGTGTCCGGTTCTCTTATACTTTCAGTCCATATATCTTCATTGATTTCACAGATACTTAATTTCATTCTATATATATATATATATATATATATATATATATATATATATATATATATTCGAACTCGGCTCTCAGATTCCCCAATCCAAGCCGATTTCCATTACTCCACCGTGCCTCCTATAATATATATATATATATATATATATAATTATTTTCTATATAAAAAAAAAAAAAAAATTATAACATAATATGTTATAAAATCACTACAAAAATAGCCATTTTGTTTCAACACACTCTGTGTCTTATCAAGTGATGATGTCGACACAGAGTGTGTTGAAACAAAATGGCTATTTTTGTAGTGATTTTATAATATACTCATGTTATAATTTTTTTTTTATAAAAATAATTATATCTGCTCTACTTTTGTATTGAGCACTCTTTTAAGAATAGTAATTGTTGGTTATTGGAATTCATTCCGTATATACCAATTGTATACTTATATATATATATATATATATATATATATATATATATATATATATATATAATATGGGTAAACAACAGGACAGACTGGGTTCTATAGCTTTGGATGGCAACTGGTCTAGGAGAAGGAAAACTCAGAATTCAAAACCTGCGGTGGGTCGTTTGGGGAAATTGTAACACGTTCGGCCCTTCAAAAAGTGTGGCTGTTCCTCCACGAAAACTTCAACACTATAATCAAATCTCATCTGCCGTTGTCGGGTGTTGGTTTACTGGGAACTGATCTGCTTCACCCTCATACGTCGAATTCGACGGGGAGAGTCGACTATATATATATATATATATATTGAAATCATGACTTTGTTTAAATTTAGATTATTATCTGCATCTTTGTTATTACTATACAGTATTTCGGGTTTAGTAACAGCCAGCCTTCATAGTTTATTTGTCTATACGGGTAACATTAAAGGAGATTTGAATTCAATACTTTATTAAATTTACGAACTTAGAATGTTTAGGTATATATTGTCTATTTCTTATTTAGTACTCCTCAGTTACTGATCTTCCAGTGTTCACTTAATCTAAGGCGCATTTACCATGGCTCGGGTTTGAACACTGTTAATTTGATTGGGTGCATTATTTTCGGTTTTGTCGTTTCACAATACTTTCTTCGATAAAACAATCTTCTTCGTTAGAATTGTTGCATTTACTTGAATACACACACACACACACACACACATACACACACACACATATATATATATACATATATATATATATATATATATATATATATATATATATATATATATATATATATATAGATAGATAGATAGATAGATAGATAGATAGATAGATATGCACAATGTAAATGGTACAAACATCACTAATGATGAGGTCAAACTTGCTGTTGAAAAGCGAGTGAACTGGAGAAACAGAAGCCACCGAAGTTTAATTAATTTTGAAAAGAATCACCTCAACCATTCGAGAGAATTAAGAACCAACAATAAATCTTGGGCCAATATATCAGCCCATATGACGATTAAACATTCAGCATGTTTAAAAATCCCGTGCAGGATTGATGTCTCATACGAAACATAAACATAAAAACTGAAATGAAAGGCACTCACACGTCGAAAACAACGGCAGAATTTATATATATATATATATATATATATATATATATATATATATATATATATATATATATATGTATAAAAAAACTAGTTAGCCAGAAACTAGTTGGCGTATATAAACAAAGGCTTAGTTGTTTGTTGCTGATTAATTCTTTCTATTGTGTGCCCAGACAAGTCTTTAGATATGGCTGCTGGCTGTCTCCCTTTCATTGTCTGTGTGGGTGCAGGTGTGTGTACATAGATGTAGATCAAACTGGCCTCCAAACTATTTTTTATATCCGTAAAAGAGATGACCATTTTATTTCACACAGGGATGTGAATTTTTTCAATACAAGTTTTTCTTTCTTTAGAAAATAATATATATATATATATATATATATATTAGAATTATATATATATATATTAGAATTATATATATATATATATATATAAATTATATATATATATATATTAGAATTATATATATATATTAGAATAATGTATATTTAAGCAGGAAGTATTCACCTGAACAAGTGCGATAAAAACGAAATAACAAGGTCTGTCTGCATCAGTTTTAATTTTATTTTTTCAATTTCAAATGATGTTTATTACGTTCGGACTTGTGGATTAACTACTCGAAGTTCATATTTTGGAACTTTTGTTCCAGTATTTTCGATTTCCGCTGTTATTATCAAGAACAGATCTAGTATTTGTGTGGTAGTTAGGCTTCCTTTGTCTGCATCTGGTTTTCTTTGGGTAGCTTACCATTTAATATGGTATAGGTTTACGTCATGTGTAACGGCTATTGCAAATGAGGCCACACTAAATATTTCGATTTATTGAATTAGTAATTTAATTTATTTAATATTATTATTATTATTTTTATTTTTATTTTCTTTGATTTCTGGCGTTTAAACATTTCTTTCCGGGTCCCGCCCAGGGACCTAAGGTTAGAAATGGTATCATGAAGTCTTAAGGATCCAAGAATGTGGAACACTATCAAAGGCTTTACGATAATCAATCCACGCTGCACTTAGATTATTATTATTATTATTATTATTATTATTATTATTATTATATGTGCAGATGAATAATATCAGATGCTCTTTAAGATACCTTCTCCCGTGGTGAATGATATTTTATTTTACGTGTTTTTTTTTATAATAATTGCTTCTATCTATTGAGTCTTTCCTTGCTGTGTACTGTTGCTGTATATGTAAAATGCATCCAATTTGGATTCACAAAAAATATAATTTTACAAACCAATATATGTCTTGGCTTTTAATAAACAACAATGTGTAGATGAGATATAAAACAAAACAAAAAATTAATTAAATTTTGTTCATAGAAATCATTTTAGTGCTATCGTTTTTGTTATTTCAAGTTCTCTAGATAAAATACCAAAAGACCATTACGTCCTGAAGAAGGCATTTAGCCAGATAGAAGTAGACCCGTCGTTAGGCAGAGCGCCAAATCCTGTAGAAGGATGTATCACCGGAAGCGGGGGCCAATGACAGAAGCGCATTTTTTCTCGCATTAAAATAACTTCGCATTATTTTCACAGATGAAGGAGTGGGCAAAATTTTTTCGTCGGGAGCAGGTTTTCTCAATATAAGATGACAATTTTAATTATTCATGTAAAATTAAAAAAAAAAAAAAACATTGTACCGACGTACATTTGTGCCCTCTCGCCAGGTAGTTGATAGTAGGGAGGTTGAGTTTTTCTTCTCTGGAGCGGAACCTGACCTTAATATTGACCGATTGTCTTTTTGAATTTGCTGAATGAAGGTCTATATTGATAATGCAAATATAAAATGAACAAACTAAAATTGTTCCGTGTGGACTCCAGGGAATGCCTGGTTGTTTGAAACGAAACTGAAAAACCCTTCCCCTAAATATTAATGTCTACAAATTTGCTCACTTATTCGGACTAGAAATGTTTAATAAAGTCCCTGTATAAATTATCGACAAAACGAAAATATATTTGGAATATTTGAACATAGAATAGAGTACGTTTGATGTTGCCCCGGCCCAAACTAGAAATTGCTAGTAAACCATAACATTAAGTTGAAAACTTGTTTTTATATCGCCTCGACAGATTTTTATATAGCTGTCATACATTGCGTCAGATCCGTTCAGAAATGTCTAAACTATTAGCTGTATACAACCAATTTCTAAAATCTATGCGTAAAATCGTTAGATCGTAATGAAGATGACAATTCATCGAAACATGTGAATTAACCTTAATGATTCACAAAAAAAAACAAAAACAAAAACAAAAAAAAAACTCTGTACCAAATAACTGAAACTACATTACTTAAGGAACTTCAACAGGGCAACAGCTGAAAGCGATAGCACATGTTATTCGAAAAGAAAATAATGATATAATCAAGATATTTATTAATCACAATACTTCAAATAAAAGTTAGGAAGTAAATCCCCCTTCAATCCTGGAAAGATCGATAACAGCTACTGGACTTGATAAAACTATTTTCCTGAAAAATTTTTCAGCATTAAGATTTTATTAGTTTCAACCTGCAGCACTACTATCTGATGGCTAAATGAAGGCCGAATATTTCCTTATAAGGAAACGTCTAATATTACAATTATTATACTGCCGGAAAAAGTGAAGTTAAAAAAGAAATCTGTTTTGACATTCTTTCAAATAAGAAATACTTCTTGCTTTCTTGGCTTGAAAACAGCTTTCAATTTTTTTTTTTAATTAAATTAACAGTTGATATTATCATGGAGTTGTAAATCACAACTCTCTCTTTATCACTAAATAATCCATTCTTCTTCTTCTTTATTAGACAATACCAATCATTTCTTTTATTATAGCTTCTGCTATCTTCATTTAAGAGCTTGTGTCGCGACAAGAACATATTGTGAATTAACAATACTACTTTCACAGTTATTCATAATCTAATTTCATTCGTTTTTCTTTCAAATTTCTTTCCTATAAAATATCTATGACTTTTCATTGTTTTCATTCAATTTTCGCGCCGTTTACTGCAGCAGTCACATTCTGCGCACAAAGCCTGACAGCGTTTTAGCCATCTCGTCACAATACCACCCACGCAGGTTCCTTCTAACAAATCTATATCAATTCTGAGATTGATTAAATCAGAGAAGAAGAAATGTCGATTAGAATATTGAGATAAAAATAAATAAAATAATAATGAACTGAAAATCGGGAAGGAAAAGTTATAATTCTTAATAATCTAATTTGCTTGATGAATGAGTAAAGAGCTGAGCGATATTATTAGCCATTGTCCTCAATCATTGTATTTCGGAAATGTTAAGCCTCAGTGCCAGTATGTCTCTGTTTGTTAGTCTCTCTCCCTCTCTCTCTTTGTTGCTTTCTCTAAACGCTTGTTATTCAATATTATCCCATTAATATTTCACATGATCTAACACAGTTTCACACATATCTAATTATCCCACTGTCCTTGTCTGTCTAAATCTGACACTTATCTATCGGAGTATATTTACTTCTATGTTGACTTGTTCCTAGTTTCGCCTCTATCTCATCTTTCGCTATCTCTGTTCATGTTATATATATATATATATATATATATATATATATATATATATATATATATATATATATATATATTTGTGTGTGTAGGGAAATATAAACGAAGAATGAATTTAATATTCAAAGACGGTTTTACAAATGTTAATAATTATTGTTTATTGGCATATTATTTTTTTTCAAATTGAAAAAAAAATGAATTACACAGCTACTTTGCTAACAACTTCGCACAAAATGTTTCGTGTATAATCTTTATAGTACACCTGAATGAACTGCATTAGTATAGAATACTGAAAATGCATCTGTATGTGTGAAGATATATGTGACACAGATCTATATTGTTTTGACCCTGTGTATATCAGATTCCAGCAGTCAGTCACATGAAGGCCAGGAATTGTTGTAGTATTTAAACAAATTATCGCTAAAAATTGTTTTTCAATATTGTATGCACAAATAAATATGCGAAAATATAACTAATTATGAGAGTTTCAGTTTCATTTCTGCAAGAACAAACACCCTGCACAAAGCTTCATT
Source organism: Acanthosepion pharaonis (assembly GCA_903632075.3). Classification (NCBI taxonomy): domain Eukaryota; kingdom Metazoa; phylum Mollusca; class Cephalopoda; order Sepiida; family Sepiidae; genus Acanthosepion; species Acanthosepion pharaonis. Next base: position 927,638 of record CAHIKZ030005098.1, on the reverse strand, counting down.
GAAAGACTTATTAACAAACAAGAACTGATTATATAATAAAGAAGTAGATTCCGGCCGAATCTAAAATTTCGATTATTAAACACAAGCTTATTCTCTAGTATATATTTTCCCAATTTGGGGCCTGTTAAAGTGCAAAAAGTGACTTTTAAGTGATATTACTTTAATCTATTAGGAATTCCTACAATTCAGAAACGGGGCTCCACAAACATATATATATATATATATATATATATATATATATATATATATATATATATATATATTGAAGCATGTTTCATTAAATAATGTAGACAAGTTTTGTCTATTTATTTTAAGTAAGTTCCTTTCATATTGTATGAAAAGCTTCATAAGATTATCATTGAATTACGAAAGGTAATCACCATATTGATACAATCTAAGCTTTCGGCTTAAGTAAACCATTATCAAAGATGACGATTACTTTGCAATATATCAACCAAGACACGGACCAATAATAATTGCCTTTTTTTTTCTTGCATGAAAAATTGCAAAGCAACGCCTAACTAGTGTATACTAGACGCGGAAGCGAAAATCGCGTCGCAGTTCGCGACGTCACACATAACCACGCGAGAGTGAAAACGGGAAGTATTAGGTATGGGAAGCCGTTCGTATAAACCAATGGTTATCAATTATAGGCATTTAAATGGAATTAAATGTTACAGGGTCGTATAAATCGTCATCCAGAAACTGTTTCAGTGAAACCTCGGTTATCGAGTACATTACCTTATTGTATGATTTCTGTTTCTTTTATCTTGAGGGCCAAAATATTATTGGGGAATTGAACTTTTTCCACGGTTATCGAGCAGTAATGTCCTTCCTTTACTAACCTGTAGATTTCTGTTCCATCGCTGCCATGTAACGTTTACAAAGAAACGGAGAAGGAAAATAACCTCAGAAAAAGACTTACCTGACTTCTTTATTTAGTGGGATTGCCTTTCCAAACAATAACACCTACATCCAATTTCTCACCCTCTGACACATACCAAAAAATTTTTAATAAAGGTAAAGGGAATTAAATGTTCATTTTTTCATTATTTGTTTATATATATATATATATATATATATATATATATATATATATATATATATATATATATATATATATATATATATATATATATATATATATATATATATATATATATATATATATATATATATATATATATATATATATATATATATATATTGTATTCCTCATGTAAAACTAAATTTTATGTTTTTCTTAATATTATTAGGTACTTAATGGGATTAATTGGATTTACATTATTTCTCATATTGAATATAACATTGGTTTTCGTACAATTCGGGTTTTGGCATGTAAAACTATATGGTTTATTTGATATCAAAGTCGAAATTTCAACCACAATTTCATGGATTCAACTAAATATATACTATAAACTGGTATTGCTGGTAATTTTACTATAGTTATTGTTAGTAATTTTACTATAAATAGGAATTGGTGGTTAAATTAATATCAATATATATTGTTCATAATATTTTAACACCTCCATCTATCATATTGTAAAAATAAATAAAACTAATACAATTGTACTGTACCAATGAATGATTTGTTAGTTGGTTGATTTTGTTTGACATAGTGTTATGTTTAAGTCTGGAGATTCGTTATTTTCTCATATCTGAGAGAAAGCTTTTAACTACATCTACAGTTTGGTGGCAATGTCTCGTCATTTTAACGTTGACATGACTAGATGAACCAATTAGTTCTATGGTACCAGATTCTTCTCTCGCACTTCCTTCTTCTGGATTACTTATTGCTTCCGAATCATCTTTGATCCTCCAAAATTTAAGTGCAATATCAATCGTCATTTTCTGCCTTCTTGATTCTTGTTCCTTTTTGTTGTATCTCCTTAATAGTATTTTTTTATATTCTCTAACACTCAGTAAGTCTTTCCTCTTTCGTGGCTTTATTGACTTTCTTCACTTGAAATTATTTTTTTTAAATGAAGAAATCCGAAAGCAATGTCCGCTAATATATGCTTTACTAGTCTATATATTATTCATAAAATTCTGATTACCTTGGTTCGTTAATCGAAATATTAATCCTTATATGAGTTGTATTTTCATTAAACTTACAGTAAATAATCACAATCGGTTGATAGGCACTTAAACAAAACAAACTAAATTGTTTACATTATGTGTAGTCGGACTGTTGTCTTCACCTTGCTTCTGTTATCTTAAAGTTTCGAACGTTGGGTTAAACCATTGGTCACTGAATTTGGTGAAATATTACTTGCGAGTTCAATCCCTGGGCCGAGCAGTTTGTACTTGAACTCATTGGAAACGGGCGAGCAATTAATGAACAGTACTAAAATAAGAACTAGACTAGATATCATTACACGTGGACAGTTAAATGAGAAGAGTTTACCCTCGTATATTAAATAAAGTGTTCTCTTTAGAATTCGTCGAACGATATACACCTGATGATGACCAGAGAATATCACGATCGAAATGTGACAACAACAAAGATGAGGATACAAGTCTGAATATAAATAGTGTAAATAATGCTAACTCCTCATTTCAAAAATTCTGATAGAAATGCATTTATAGAATTCGAGAGTAATTCCTTTAAAAAGTTACCACTTAATTCGTTTTAAGTAACCAAATGATAATAAGCAAATTTGAAAATAATTATACACCGAATGAATGTTGTCGAATATTTTAACCGTATGTTTTTGTAATGGGAAAGGTTAATGTAATGTTCTGACAATTAAGAGGAACATAGAAGAGGATTTATATTAGATATTTAAGAAATTTTCATTAAAAAGGCTTGACTGAATATGTTTAAAAATAGCTATAAATACAATTACAAAAATGGAAACAATTAGTTTAAAACTATATGAAATAATTGAATTATTTTCTTTTCAGAACCAGAAACAAAACAAGAAAAGCTTGAATAATATATTGTGCAAAGGACTTTCTGAATAATCAACAATACTGAAAATTAGTTCTTCTCGAAACTTCGACCACATTAATGTCATGGGACTACTAGATTGGCAGTTCGGTCTAATAGTTTTAATATTGGAATAGTTCGAAATAACCACACGTTCTATCCTAAGTGTTTATTTCTTTCTGGTTTCTTACTTCAATGTTCAAAAATTAATGCAACCTCAAATGCAACCTCAAATGCAACCTCAAATGCAATCTTCTCTCAATTTGAGCCCTGTTATGTAGTTATTCCTTTTCCTCTTTTTTTTTTCATTGTCTTTCATCCTAATATTCGTTTTCTATGTCATTACCTTGCTTGGGGTGAAAATCTTTAAAAAAAATACATAAAAAATACAATAAAAACAAAAAAAAACATAATAAACCTAACATTGTTACTCTATTAATAATAGTAATAATGACAATCAAAATGATTGACATAATTCTTCTAATATCTTTAAAAGTTTAAGAAAAGAGCTTGATTTTAGAAACGGAAAAAGAAAAGACAGAGTTCAACAATGTTTAATAATATTTCGACCGTATGTCTGTCTTCCTTAATTGCATAAAAGTATTAAAAAGATTGAAGAAAACTTGTTGGAGATCTCCCCTTAGACAGATTCAGATGATGTTCGTGTGTTGAGAGCGTTTTCTTTTTTTCTTTTGTTTTTAAAGGACGAGGCATCCAAGGAGAAATATTGATCCCATCGATACGTAAGAACACTCACATTCAGAGACTGTGTTAGTAGATTAAAAGTATCACTTGCAAGTTTATACCTATTTGTCTGCGATATTAATGCGTTATATCGTCGTATAAATTGGGTGTCTTCATAAGTATTTTGACTTTTTATATATCTCGCAGCGTCACTATGTTGGAATGATGGCTTGTAATTAAATAATAATAACAATAATAATAATAATAATAATAATAATAATAATAATAATAATAATACGAATCTATTTAAGAATTTCAAAAGTAATCTTTTCTCATTTGTTGCAATATGTTTTCGAATATATTTTGCATTATTCTTCATTTAATAATTTTGATAGCTCAATTATCTCCCCTTTCAGTTTTGGTTTTTCTTTACATTTTCTTTGTTTTTGACTATAGTACATTTATTTAAATGGAGAAGACAAAAAAGTGAAATTAAATATATGGAGATAGCGGTGATAGAATTAAAGAAAAAATCGCTCATATGAAAAGGAGTCAAAATTGTGATGGAAATAATTAACCCATCAGTAACAATGAATAATTCTTCGTTTCTGAAATTGCAGAAATGGTATTATTAGTTTAGAATTACTAAGATATGTAGTGCATAATTATATTTGATTTCTTACACACAAAATCTCTATCTATATATCTATTTCTATCCCTCCCGCTCTCTACATTATATATATATATGTGTGTGTGTGTGTACACAAAACAAGCACACGCATATATATATATATATATATATATATATATATATATATATATATATATATATATATATATATATATAAGATAGAGAGCGACACGTAACAATAATACTGAAGGGGAACGTATAGCCCTTGACACGCTGATACATAGAGATGACCAAATCATAACACAGGATGACAAAGAGGTTGCCACAGTAACCTGGGGAATCAAAGAATATGTTAAAGAGGAGAACAATCAGCTAGCCGACAAAGAAACCTAGAAAAGCTTACCTACAGACCCTCTCCACGAATACCAAAATAATTAACTAGCTCACTAAACATATTGCTTCGCAACAATCTAATTGAAATGGAAACATGCACAACACTTACACCCGCAAACATCACACCTGCTCGCTTCTATCTCCTTTCTAAAATACACAAAAGCAACAACCAAGGAAGGCTGGTCATTTCATAATTGAACTGCCAAACGACCAAAATTTCCAAATACGTCGATCATTATATACAACCCCTAGCTAAGGAAATAGAATCCTATATCAGAGACACAACAGATCTACTAAACAAAATTAATCACATACCAACTGTGCCATAGAATGCGATTTTATTGACTATGGACGTAAGGTCACTCTATTCAAACATTAAACTAGTCGAAGGGCTAACTGCCCTCCAGGAAGCACTTCCTAAAACAGAAAACAAGACCCCCCCACAGAAGTTATTATGAAGCTTATGATAAACTTTAAGGAGCATATTCTTACATTGAATGCTTTCAACTTCAATGGAGCACTCGATCAGCAAGTAAAATGCTGTGTCATGGGCACCATTGCAGCTATATCATGTTACAATATTCATGGAAAATTTGAGGAAACACATATCTATCCCCTTATAGGTAGCGACTGCGTTTGCTATGCAAGATATATCGATGATATATTCTTTGTATACAATGGAAATGACGGAAAAATTACCCAATTCCTCATGACCTGTACACGACTCAGTTAAGTTTGACTAGGAAAAGGCCACATGTTCGGTAACATTTTTAGACACCCGGATTTACATAGATTAAAACAGAAAATTACAAACGACTCTACACACTAAAATCACCGACACCCACAACTATCTACATTTAAATCTTCCCACCCTAAACACTTCTAAGTGAACCTTCCCTATTCGCAAGCACTTACTATCAGAAAGACGTGTTCCAACAATGAAGAACTAAATAAACACACTCAAAATCTGGAGTGTCAATTCACAACACGGGGCTATAAACAACACCTAATCAGGGAACTAACAGATGAAGCAATTTCAACACCTAGAGAAGACACCCTAATGTGCAAGATTGAAAATAAACCCAGTCACATCCCTCTAGTAACCACTATCAACCACACTCTGCCTCCACTATCCCAAATATCAAAATATTGGGAAATATTACATCTCAAACCAGAGCTAAATGAATTGTTTGAGGAATCCAGCCTTCTAGCATATCATAAACCTAAGTACGTAAAGGAAATTATAGCTGGTAACCACATTACAGGGGACAAGGTAATCCGTAATAAAACAACAATAAAAACAACAGGATTTTCCTAACCATGTAACAACAAAAGGCGCTTATGCTGCACATACGTTAGACACAAGAATTCATTCACTAGCTCAGTCACTAAATCTACTTACAAAATCTACCACGATTCTAATTTTAGAAGTTGTAACATAATTTACCGCCTAGAATGCACACCATGACAGAAACTGAGTATGAAAAATCTGAATGGTTTTTCACGAGAGAATTAATAATTATCGCATTAAGTCGACTCCCCATGAAATATTATTACCTATCGAACAATTTTTCCACCTACAAAAACACGATTTTAAAACTCATGCCAGATTCACTATAATAGTGAGAATAGAAAAGTTCAGAGCAGATAACATAAGAAAGATTTTACAGTGCCATGAAAATAAGGGGATTCGGCGTTTAAAAAGGCTCTATCCAGACGGGCTTAATCACAAATTTGACAATATAGATAGTACTAATATATAACCCCACAAATCAGTAACTACCCACATTTCTCACCCACACAAGACAGACATGCTTGCGAAGGTGTTGAGGCCTCACACTTATATACACACCCACACGGATATACACACTTACACACATCAAATAATTATAAATGCTAACACACAACCATAGTAATATACACACTTACATCATACTCACTCACTCAAATAACACACATTTAACAGTGACACATCCCCTACCCAAGAACCAATAAATCTGTCAAAAATGACAAAGGGAATTCAGAGTAGCACTAAGCCATCCAGCTCTTATCTTAAATTACATGTTACAAGAGACTGTTTGACCAGGACAAGGACTTACCAAAATTCATGCTAAAAAATTAAAAAAAAAAAAACAATTGAAAACTATAGACAAAAGTTCATTCTCTCCATCAAGACATTCATTTCTGTAGTTTTCTGCTACTAGCAAGCAGAATTTATTTTCTCCTGATGATTGCCATGTTGGCCGAAACTAGTCGAGTAGTGTAACTGAAATGATAAAAACGAAAAAAAAATAATATACAACCCAGTGTGTCTGAAGATTTCAATTTTTTAATTTTTTTAATCGTTCGAAACATATATATATATATATTTATATATATAAATATTTATATATATATATATATCTATATATCAGTCTCTTCATACATATATTACATTTAACTAATTAGCTAGTGACTACATTCCATTCATATTTATCTATCTCTCCACCCCCATCTCTCTCTTTATAAATATAGAGAGAGATATGGGAAGAGATAGAGAGACGGAGATCGATAAATATGAGTATATATTCTCTATCTCTCTCTCTCTCTATATATATATATATATATATATATATATATATATATATATATATAAAAATCTAATGTTAAAGTGTTCTATATTTATGAGACAAAGTACTCAATATCAGAGATTGTGTGTAAATACATATATATATATATATATATATATATATATATATATATATATATATAAAAAATTCTGAATGTCAGTTTTCTGGTTGGTGTTCCCTAATGGTTGTAAGAAGCCCTTATCAACATTTGTATAATATCGGTATGCCTGTAGTGACATGTCGCGCTTGGAATGGTGTCCCAGCACACACATCCTGTGGGCCACACCTATAGCTGCATTATTTTGCAGGCCGCGTTGGCTCCTTTCTGCCCTTGTCTCATAAGCCGACCGTCTGCTACTTCTACTTCAGGTCTTCTATTTTCACTACCAATATGAGCCAACATGACAACAAAGGATCAAATAAGTTAACCTAAACCAGCTCTGAAAATCACCTAAACCCTTTAACAATTGCTTTTTTTAACATCCGTGGCTTTCTAACACACTTTTGAAGCGTGGAATCGTTCCTGATTGACAAGTCTCCTTGACAAGTACTGGCTCCTCTGCGAATCTATCCTCAACTCATTTATGCCCTACTCTGACCTCGCAATTCCTGGTTACCTTCCTCTCGTTATAAAAGACTCTCAAACCCACATGCATGGCCTAAGACTTTACGTCAAGGTTAATCTCCCATTGTCTAGGGAGCCCTCTCTCGAATCTCCAGATAATTCATAAATGGGTCTCCATCTATCTGTAAGCTACCTCTTCTTCCTCTATTGCTCTCCATCCTCCCAAGACTCTGGTGTACTCGAAAACATTTCCGACAATATAGACAAGGCTATCTCTCTTCATCCGTTTGCTCATATATTCATGTTCGGTGTTCAGCTGCCATTGCCCATAAGAGTCACTTCTTCCGCCTGTATCGTAGTGACATGTCTCTTTGTCTCAGCTGATAATGATTGCTGTTTCCTGAAACAACGTATTGCATTTCGCAAATTCGGCTACAAAGATTATTGGCGTCACTGCAAGAGCGAACTAAACAAGAGCAAACTCAGAGTGCCTCCTTTGTTCTAACAATTTGATGTACTGACTTCCTCAACTGATGACGCCGTGTTCAACGCTAGACTCGTCCGGTATGCCCACATTTCACTCTAGAAATGAGGCTCTATAGAGCGAGTTTCACATAACGCCATCGTTTGTATAGGCATCCTCTCTAAATTAGACTCCCATAAGGCTAGCAGTGGGGACTGTATATCAGCCATTTTCCTGAAGAAAAGTGCACATGTACTGGCTCTCGAAACTATACAACTACTGCATCTACGAATCCTGCTTTCCATCCTGTTGGAGGTATTTATCTGTTATACCTGTCTTCAAGAACTCTGGCGACCCTTCTGACCAATTTAACTACCGTTCTATCAGTCTTCTACCTCTCTTCCGCAAAGTGTTTGAATCTTTAATATATAGTTTCCGCTTTGCCGGTCTACATCTGATGTGCTTACTGCCAAACACTTCACAATAACGGCGAAGCTCGTGCTGTGGCTGTAGATATCTCAAAAGCGTTTGATAGGGTTTGGCATGCCGGCGTCCTACGTAAGCTACAGGGATACGATCCCTTAGGACGAATATTTGATTTAATACAATCATTCCTGTCAAACCGTGTAATGAAGGTTGTCCTTAACGGATTCTCCTCCAGTTTCTTTCTCACGAACACAGCTGTTCCCAAGAATCTCTCCTGGGTCCTACGCGGTTCCTTATCTTCATTAACGATCTACTGCAACAGCGAATCCTGCATGCCAACAATTTTGGATGTTTTCATCTGTTGTAACTGTCTTTTAGAAAACTGACGACCCTTCTGATCCACCTAACTACCGTCCTGTCTCCTACCAGTCTTCGGCTGAGTCTTTGAAGCCTTAATCAACACCGAAGTGGTAAAGCACCTTACATCCCTTGACCTCCTCTTTGACAAGCAATATGTTTTCCGCTTTGCCCTATCTACAGCTGATGTACTCACGACCATAATTGAAATTGTATACCAAGCAATTCACACTAACGTAGAAGTTCGTGCCATGGCTCTAGATATCTCCTAAGAATTTTATAGTGTTTGGCATGCCGGCTTCCTTCCTATCAGGGATACAGTATTTCAGGACGGTTATTTGACTTAATACAATAATTCCTGTCTGACAGTGGGATGCATATCCTTAACAGATTATCCTGTAGCTCTTTTCTCAGAAACTCGAGTGTTCTCCAAGACTCTAACTGGACCCTTACACTGTTCCTTATCGTAATTAAAGATCTTCTCGATGTCATGAGTTCCCAAGTAGGCATCTATTCCTTCGACATAACAAATTAATCTTGCTTAAATAGCAAATATGGTATCGTTGAAAAAACTAACCTAACCCTTGGTCTCGAAAACGATGTCCAGTTGGTTGTTGACTGGAGCAGGAAATGGCTGGTTAAATTTAATGCCTCAAAAACAAAACTGCTCTCTATTACCCATCACAGAGAACGCTACCTGCCTCCCATTGGAATGTCTGATGCTCAACTCAACGAGAACACCTGTTTGCGTTTGCGTGGTCTCACACTCTCCGCTGATCTGAGATTGAATAATTACATTGAATCAATAGCTTATCTACCGCATGAAAAGTTGGTTCTCTATACCGTGCCAGGAAGTTTTCTTCACCCGAGTCCATCTTTCAAATCCATAGATCAACCATTCACACTTGCATGGAATATTGCTCTCATATATGGTCTGGAGACCCCGCTGTTCGTCTGGGGATCCTCGACAAAATCCACAGAAGGACATGCAATGTGGTTGGCCTTCATCTGGCATCTAGATTACAGTCGTCCTCTCACAGACGTGCTATCGCCTCCCGAGCTATTTTCGCTAGTTCGCAAGGTGCACGAATTTAAACGGGGCGTTAGGTCGGCATATCAGTCCCACCCTTTCAATGTCGAAACGGTTAAATGTAGGTGTCTTTTCTATTCCAATAGCTTTATGATTCGCACTTCCTCTCTCTGGAACTCCCTTCCTCTTACTTGCTTCCCTGAGAGCTATAATCTCTAACTATTCAAATGCAATGTTAATCGACATCTCCAGATACTTTGATCGATTCCCCTTCCTTTCCATCATCATTTCCTATTTCATGCCTCTTTACTTTTATATCCACGCTCTGTAACCCCTTGCGTGCTAGTGGCACTCCTGCCTCACCAAAGAAAAAACAACAACAAAATTTAAACATATATATGTGTGTGTGTGCGCGCGTGTATATATATATATATATATATATATATATATATATATATATATATATATATATATATTACCTGGCCACTCGTATCACAGCAAATGAACCAGGAATTGTTGGGAAACTTTGCTGAACATTGTAGATGAAACGCAGATACTTGCCGGAAGATATATTTTTCTTTATTCATTTTCCTCGAATGTGCAGGCCTATAGACGTGCTGCCCTCTGTTCAATGAATACAAATCAGGCATCTATTACAAATAAAAATTATCCATTATAATAACATTCAATATAATATATATATATGCGAAACAAATATACATACATACACATATTTAATTTATTGTATTTCCAATTAATGAATAAACATGATTTTCATATAATTAATTGGACGCAGATGCATAATGTCTAAATATGCATGGAAAACAGAAAAAATAACGTTTATTTAATAGAAATAAATCCCATTTATCCATTTGAATGGGTGACAAAATTATTCGTATAATGCAAATATCAAATTTTAAAACTTTTAAATTGCTCAAATACTCTAGATTATTCAAGTGGAATAGTCTATAATGTTTCAATAATATTATCAGTAGTTATTTTTAGCGTAAAAATACAATCAGTACATTTTGAAATGGATATTCTTGCAAGAAGTTTTTCATCATTGCAACAATTGGAAATTCGCAAAAAGAACTGAATGTTAAGCTCTGGAAAGAAATTAAAAGTTACAGGAATATCTCTGTCAGCCTGAATATTCCATTTACTGCTATTAGTTCATTCATTTCAAGGTATAAATAATTAAAACTTTTGAAAAGCAAAAAAGAACAGATTCTCCAAGTTAGATTTCTTCAAAATATTCGGAGAAAATCCATGCGTCAAATTAGAAAAAAAAATCAATGGTTCCTCGTCAAAATTTGCAGGATGATTTGCTTTCATCAAGAATCTATGTCACTAAATGGATAATAAGCAATGACATTCATGGGAACAATCTAAAATCACGTTCCCCTTAGAAAACTTGGAATAGACACAGAGATGACAGGTTAAAAATCGTTTGTGAAAATAAGGATAAGGAAAAATCGTTTTGGGAAAGAGAACAGACTAAACTAGAATTTGGAAATAATTCTCTAAATCATGAATCGAAGAAAGATGGCGATGCCTTCAAATAAAAGAAAACAGCTCAAACAGTGAAATTTGGTGATGGCAGCATCATAGATTGAGGGTGTATTTTTCTGTAAAAGATACTGGCAACATATCAATAAGAGATGGTTGAAAGAATGCTGCAGCATATCAGAATATCTCAGAGGCAAATTTTATTATTTCGGTTGAAAATCTTGAACTTCCTCCTGATTGGATCTTCCTACAAGATAATGATCCTAGGCACACTGCAAAATCTAGGAAGAAATGGCTTGCTAAAAATAAAGTAAAATGAAATGGCCAAGTCAGACCCCAGATGTAAACCCCATCAAGAATCTGTGGCGTTATTTGAAAATTCAAATCCAATGGAGAGCTCCAAAATACCGGAATTTTAGGCAATATATGAAAAGAAGAATGGAACAAAATACCAATTAAAATTTGCAAATTATTAATTGAGAACTACAAGAAGAGGTTTGTTTCTGTAGGAGCGCATAATGGCTATTCTACAAAGGATTAAAAGTAGATCTTTTTGCATTGTACGAATACTTTTTTCACCCATTAAAATGGATAAATGTGATTTATTTCTATTATATCAATTTTACTGCTTGCTATGCATATTTATTCACTATGCATCTGTGTTCAGTTAATTATATGAAAATATGTTTAATCATTAGTTGAAAATATAATTGTTGAAACTTGACTAATGCATGGAATAATAATGCAACACAAAATGTATTTAGAACAAAATGTATTGAAACAAGAAAGTGTACACAATATTTACATATAGTCTTTTGTATATTTCTGGGAAGACCGTTCCTGGAGAATGTGTTGACTGAGTCGTAGTCGGGCAGAGTCTCTGGTTGAATCTCTTGATTCCTCCCTCTCTTCCCGGCACCAACCATATTTATATGGTCGGTACTCAACTATGCAAATTAGGTGGATCCTACCACAACAATAATAAATTAAACAATTGCATGTGGACGCTTATTTGGTCCCTACACTGTAAATACGCATTGTCTAAATTGATGCAGATATTCCTTTGAACATGAGTTCATTTCGGGTGGTTGAGATTTATGCGCCCACCGCTCAGTGAGTAGCGGGTCGCTTTTTTCCGTCAGTTAGGTTCCTGGATTATCCATCGCATTTAGTCTTAGTGGGGGTCTAGAATGCCATCCTAGACCAAAACATAGATATGGTGCGGAGAGCTAGCGTGATGTCAGTCTATCGGGTCTTGATGGTTTGCCCTATAAAATCTACTAGAGGCTACCGCGCACCTTTGTGTCGATTTTGACTGTCGTGATCACACTTTTGAAAAAGGACAAGGGTGTTGGGTATTTAGACGATGACAAGCCGATATATCTAAATAGAGAGTTAAAGATGTGAGCCAAGATCCTGTAGGAGTGTTTTCAGTTACTTGCCGTGATTCTGTTGGAACTTGAGAAGAATTGTGGCCTGAAGGGTCCAGCAATTCAGAGCCACCTGAAACTGAAGGTGTACAATACGACGCTCTAGATGCACTGATCAATTTGGATCAATTCAAGGGATTTGATAGGGTCGAACATCGGTACATTGCTGTTGTCAGGCGGGCCGCTGGATTCAAATTCAACTTCTGCAGGTAGTTTAGCCACCTATATCGCTCCCCCAGTACTGTGGTACAGGTGAACGGAAATCGGGCGCGATTTTTGAAACTCTTTCGGGAAGTTCGTCAGATGTCTTCTATTTTTTGATGTTTGTATAGGTCACCTGCGTATCGTGGTATATGTAAGAGTGAATGCTGAAGGATGGCGTCCTGTAATGAATGAAAGGGCCCTGAATCAGATTAGCTGGGTATAACATAGTTAATGGTGACCATCCACACCTCACTTCCACTTATGGAGGTATAACATATTCAATGGTGACCAGCCACACCTTATTTCCCCTTATGGAGGTGTAACATAGTTAATAATGACCCGCCACACCTCACTTCCTCTCATGGACGTATAACATAGTTAATGGTGACAAGCCACACCTCACTTCCCTTATGGGGAAATAAAACAGTTAATGGTGACCAGCCACAACTCACTTTCTTTTATGGAGGTATAACATAGATAATGGTGACCACCCAAATCATAGTTAATATAGTTAATGGTGACCAGCCACACCTCACTTTCCCTTATGGAGGTATAACATAGTTAATGGTGACCAGCCACACCTCACTTCCCCTTATGGAGGTATAACATAGTTAATGGTGACCAGCCACACCTCATGGAGGTATAACTTTAATGGTGACCAGCCACACCTCACTTTTATGGAGGTATGGTTAATGGTGACCAGCCACACCTCATAAATAACAGTTAATGGTGACCAGCCACACCTCACTTCCCTTATGGAGGTATAACATAGTTAATTGTGACCAGTCACTTCTCTCAAACTTTACATATCTAAATTTTGCCGATGCATTACATAGATAATGGTTTACATCCGTATATTACTATGTCTGACGAATGTATCAGGTCCAGAGCGAGAATTGTTTTTTTTGTTTTGGAGGCATATCAAAATGAGTAGGTTATAGGCATAAGAATTTTGGGTAAAACTGTATTACGTGTTTTATTTTTTTAAGACATTTGTAACCCATTTTGATGCTTGCCCCCCTTGAAACCCTCACCCGTGAAATCTAGGTGGGACCTGAGAACACCAGCAATTAAGAGTTTGTTCCACGTTTTCAAAACCTCCTTTTCTGTTGAGAACTATTCTAAAATCAGAGGCATACAAGGCATATTTCTGGGTAACTGTGTGGGATGAAGACAAACCCTCTGATCCTTCATTTCACCCGTGAAATCTACGAAAGAACACTAGAAGGTAATTTGGAATGTTTTGCATGTTTGGATAGTTGAATTTTTTAGTGTAATATTTTTAGATAGATTTTACAATCTGTCGGCTGTATGCAACCGCTTTATCAGAGAAATGGTTAAAATTGACTTTGTGCTAATGAAATCTGTGTTGGAGAATATCATACTTTTTCGAAGCTTGTGGACTGTTGCTACATAATCAAAAATATAAGAGTTTGTCAGATAAAACAAACCATATCTTTATAGGAATCTTAACAGCGGCAACAGCTAAAATGGTATCACGTAATTCGAAGAGAAAATAATGATATAATCAAAATATTGACTTTCCACGCTAATACAAATTTAGGAAAATAACGTCTATCAATACTGGAGAGAGAGCGATAACACCTATGTATTCGGAACCATTTTTTTCTGAAAATTTGTTTCATGATGAGGATTTTATGAATTTTAACCGGGAGTAGCACAAACTGTTCCATCAATGAATGCCTAATATTTCCTCATAAAGAAACGTCTAATATTACCATATCTATTACCTTTAGTTATCTGAATGTTTATTTAAATGAGATATTTGGATTACAATGTATTCCTTATATGCTATTGTGCAATCTATATGAAATCTGATATTTTATTCGACCGTGTAATGTGACTTGAATATCGGGCTGTGGAGGGATAATCAAAACGTAATGCATTGCCTGTTATAGGAGAAGTATTTCTTAATGAAATTATTCGAAACTTGGTACAGATGCAAAAGCTCATGCAAGCTTCGTACTTAATTATCTCATGTTTTTTCAGCTATATGCATAAACGAGCGAACAGAATGACTGCCTCACTGGAAATCCGACAGAAACAAAGAGCAGTAATTCTTTGTTGCGGATTAGTTGTAGACATTCATACAAGATTGTAAATCGTATACAAGATAAAGATTTAGACTATAGAAAGGTGGGCCTGAACTGAATGACATCCCATCAGACCCACAAAAACTGGGAAAATTCTAGCTTAGAAAACATGCCACATAGTGGTCGCCCGTCATCTTCTGTCACCTGCCAACAAGTTAAATCAGGCGCATTAATCAGAATTGATAAGCGTCTAACTATTGATGAGCTGGCATCACAGTTCGGAGTTAGCCTTGGTAGTACTGATAACATTATTGAGTCACTTAGATAAAATGAAAATTGCATTTATTTTTGACTTAACTTGGTATATTCTAAATAATTATGATTTTTTTGGAATAAAGTTACGGATATTTCGAATAAGCACAAGCCAAAGGTATTCTGAAGAATTTAATTGTTCGTTATTTACAGCCTTTCAATTCTATTTCTTCTTATGTACTAGTAGAGTGTAATTAGATTAAAGCAGACAGAGAAAATAATAAATCACAGATGCAAGTGTTCACATCATAGAATTCACTGATTATAAATTTTAAATGTACATTTTTTTCAAGGAGCATTATAAATCTTATCATTCATCAGCAAAATGTTTTTAATAAAATCAGAAAACTATGTAATTATCATTTCTGATAGGAAAAGTGTCCTAATTTATGACATAAAAAGGATTTTTTAAAATTAGCCTCATTAATTATACGGCAAACCTTATGCATATGCTGATATTATTTTTGTAATTCGAAGTTGGTAATCGCATTGTATGAATGCCGAGTTATCTGATGGTAATGGTAACTTTATATATTTAATGGAATTAAATTGATAATTTACATAAAAGACATACTATAGAATGTCTGAGATTAAACGAAAGCAAATCACCAGCATTCCATATTTTCAGGTAAACCACTTCTTGGTTTCTCTCTAAAGAACAATATATAAATGGTGTACCTGAAATTTATTGGTCAAAACTGAATTTAAAACGAATTGTGAGGAGTCGAAATAGAATAGACTTTCAGATTTGTCTCAGATTTCCGCAACGAAGTGTATTTGTCCCATCAAATCTACTTCAGTCATAGAAGTTTTTATAACACTATTCCTATTCAAAATGATTTGTAAATGTTTAACGTAAAGATCAAAACATTTAGAAAAGTCAAGAATAGATTCTTTCACGTGGATTATTTGTGTGCAATAGAACTGAATGATTTACTGACTTGATGCGAAAACATTCCCGATCCAAAATATATTTTCAAACTATTTTCTGCACAGCGAAAAGCATAATGATAGAATTGGGTTTTAACAGAAAATGCTAGGGGTTAATCTAAAGATGTTTCGTGGCACCTCATGACGTGGGTGATTTTTGCTTTCCTCGACGTCATAACCTCTTATTAATTATTTTCTTTTTACTAACGGTTTTACCTCATATTCTGCAATATATGTCCATAGACAACGTAGGCCAGTCACTCGTTCTATTTGTCCCTGTTAGTGTCAATTT
Source organism: Acanthosepion pharaonis (assembly GCA_903632075.3). Taxonomy (NCBI): domain Eukaryota; kingdom Metazoa; phylum Mollusca; class Cephalopoda; order Sepiida; family Sepiidae; genus Acanthosepion; species Acanthosepion pharaonis. The sequence continues at coordinate 910,817 of CAHIKZ030005098.1, read as the reverse complement.
CGCCAATTTCTATTTCCTCATCATGTATTCCAGAAAAATAAATTCTGACTTTAAGTAAAAGTCTTTTTTTTATTGTTGTTCCCATGTTTCTTTCATAGGATTCTCCGCAGGATTTTTTTTATAGAACCATATCTCAGCTGTCTTACTTCTCCACATTGTTTGAGAGAAAAAAGTCTAGTATTCACTGTCATATAGAAACATTTGTATAACGAAGGAGTCCAGCCGTATGTTATCGTCCTGGAAATGACAATAAACTTCATCCAACAGCAAGGCCTCTGTTCACGGAGTTTTGATGAGCCTGGACACATCTGTTTTTGTTCCTAGGTCCCCTCTGACTCGGGATTGTCCCAGCTATGGGCAAATACTTAAGCTCAAAACTGGGGTCAAAACACTATGAAAGGGAAAAATAGGTTTAAATATCAGCAATATATTTTTGTAAAAATATTACCAGCAATGAAGTTTTGAAGAAAGAACATTTTATTAGTAATACATTTTTGAACAAAAGAAATATCACCAGCAATAGAATTTTTTTGGAAAAACTAATACCTGCAATAAAAATTAATGTCTGCATTAATGATGTGGGCACAAAGTTGGGACCACGGAAGGAAAACACGGAACACGGATTAGAGGTCAGAAAGATATATTAAACAAAAAGGTTACAAAGATAGTGTAAGTGTAAGCGGAGCTTACTATGTGTTAGTGTACAATATTGGTAGTCGTACGCGGCTGATACTACGGTATTAGAATATATATACTCTCTCTCTCTCTCTCTCTCTCTCTCTCTCTCTCTCTCTCTCTCTCTCTCTCGTGTTATGTAGCATACTTTATACAGTCCTGGAAGAGTCCATGTCGTAGGTATGTTAAGGTCTCACAATAATTAATTAACCCATTATGTTGCAAAGCAAACCAAAACCAAACATGGAACATTGAAATAATACCAGCAATGTATTTTTGGAAAATATTAAATGCAATACATTTTTAAAAACAATATTACTAGCAATTTTATAAATTAACTGATTTAAAACATGGTAATTCCTGTGTAGCGAAAAAACAATATTTTAAATCAGTTAATTTATAATATTTATGCTCTGTAAATTTACATTGAACACATTTAAAAAAAAATCAATACGAACCCCGGATTACATATCTTACTGTTCTTTCTTTTTATTACAATATATATATATATATATATATATATATATATATATATATATATATATATATATATATATATATATATATATATATATATTAGCAATAAAAATTTTGTCGGCATTAAATAAGCAATTGAGATTGATATGCCGTAAAACAAGTCAAACCTTGATTTACGAAGTGATTTTTTTACACGGAATACAGTTTTTATTCATATATACTGTCAGCGTTTCAGCTATGGGCAAATAGTTATTCCCCAAAAGGGGTCAGGACATTATGAAAGTTAAAAAAATAAGTTTTAATACCAGCAATACATTCTGGAAAAATATTAGCACTAATAAATGTATTATTTGCATTAAATAACCCATGGCGGTGTTGATATGCCGTAAAACATACCAAACTATACCAATGTTTCCTTTATTTCTAAGAAAATGTTATTGTTTCTAAATAATTTTTTCATGTTTTGTTAAGGCCTTTTTTGATATTTCAACGTGCCTACACGTTTTATAATCTTTTACATAAAACGTATTTCGAATTTTTTTACTCAAAGAAATTATCCAGTGCCTTTGTAGACCGATAATAATAAAATACACTTCTCACAAAAGCAAGAAATAGTAAAAGTCCATGCCACATTCAATTCTAATTCTCTATAATGTTGAATAGTACCACATATATGTATATTAAATCTTTTAAAGTCTAACTGTGGAATAATTTATTTGAAAATTTTAATTCAGCACCGGTTTGAACAGAGTTTTAATGTCGTCATTTTTATACTGATTCGAATGTTAGCTCAGCCATTCGATTTCCACGAAATATGCCTTCCAGAAACAAAGCAATGTATTACGAAACAGGAATGTTTTTCTTTGTTTTTTTTGGAAACAATAAAAATGTTCTAAATTACGATGTAATTAAAATATTTCGATATGGCAGTGAGTACTAGAAAATTTTATCATTGATGAAAACGTTATTTAAGGCAGAAAACGGAGCATGTGAGCAATGATAAAGTCTTAAAGAAAAGGAAATAAAAAGAAAACCTTCTCTTAGAATCAGGAAATGGTAGTTAGAATTTCAGGATCGTTTAATGCAGTTCCATTTCCAGGTAACATAGCACGACTATAAAACCAAAATAGTTTCCGAGAAAACGCTGAAATCTGAATGCATTAACAAACAATGTACTTTTTCAATACGAATGCGAATTGCGTGATTTGAGAAATGAACCACTTGTAAATAATATCGATTTCAATGACCAATAATAAGTATTCAGTCTCTAATTTCGTTCAATCTCTATAAAAAAAAACGCCATAGTTTTAATTAGTTATCATTAATAGCCTCAGTTCCCAGTGAATCTCGTAAAATAGATATTCGAGTATAAATATAGAATTTTCTTGGCAAATTGGTACATTTTTAAGAAAAGAATTTTAAAGGAAAACAATTTGTAGATATCAAAAGGCCGATCCAGTTAATTTAAATGGAAATCATTGATAGAAATGTCTTTATTATTATTTCATGATGATAATCATTTGGAGTATGCATTCGAGGGCGTTGTTTGATTTTTCATTATATATTTTTCCTGAAATGAATATTTAAAGAAACAACTTTATATAGAGTCACATGAACGATGCTACGAAAATCGAATGCGTATTGTTGTCATATCTGATACTGATTTTCTTTAACCTTTTTTTATATAAAATTTATTGATTTCATATTTTAAATTTATTTCCATTAGTTTAAATCGATTGGAAGCGAAGAAACATTTTTTTTCTATTTATTTCTTGGTTTCATTCAAAATGAACAAAAGGTGTGATCGAACAGAGACGCAAATCAATTTTTTTCTCTTCTCAGACTCGAGAATCTATTATAAAATCTAAAGTAATTTTTAACGCTTGTACCGAACGGAAATTGTTTGTTCGTTAGGGTAATTTTTCACTTTACCATTTTCCTTACTCGGATGGACGCACATACGCTTATATATCCAACTCTGACTCTTGATATTAACTAATCTCCGCTGATGTCACACACATTTGTTAGGAAGTTATATGTACTAATCTTTAATTAGTCTTTTTACTGACGAAATGGAGAGAAAAAAATATGGATATAATTTATTTCAAAAGTGGAATGAAAAAGCTGATTAATTTTATTCTGCTGCTCGGGCAAGATAAAACCACTAAAGGCAGATTGATATTGATTAAAGAAGGTATTAAACCTGAAGCGGTTATTATTTTAGGGAGCAATGAAACGTCTGTTCAGGAGTTTGTTCCACAAGGATTTGCTTCTTGGGAATAATATATGTGAATGAAATTTTTCTCATACACATGAAGTGCGAAGGTAATAAGAATGGTTCCTCCCTGTCTACGTGCTATGACTAAATCGTTGCTGTAAATATCCGGACTGGTTGAACTATGGGATGTCAGAACATTTTCACTGAAACAGTTTCAGAGTGACAAGAGACTTGTGTCTTTTCGTCTATAGGAAAGAGTTTTTAGGCTGAAAATCCATTATGCAATTGACCATGTAGAAGCATTTGATCATTGTCAAGGCTAGAAAGTCAGTACTGAGCATCTCCTGCTCAGATATACTAGAAAATACTCTACATTTTGTCTGATCTGACAATAATAAAGACAGAATGTAGCGAGAGTCAGATACATTCAGAAGTGGTTCAAGAGATCAACGATTTAGTGATATTCCATATGTATGTCCCACCTGAGGTCTGGAGCAAACAAGGAGCCTTCTTGATAGTAAAACCGACGATGTAAGATGACAGGTAAAAACCTATGGTCTACTCAGGAAATTAACTTATCATTAACTTCCCTATTCGAGAAATAATCATCCAGAGAGTTAGATTTGCCATCGTCTGCATATAGTTTAATCGCTTTAATGAAAATATTTTATTTATCTATTCACTGGAGGAGAAAGGTAATTTAATACTAGTTTTGTGGTTGAACAGAAAACAATTATTTACTACTTATGATGAATTAACATTGTTATATCTAACTTTTAATAACAATGAATGTTATTATATATATATATATATATATATATATATATATATATATATATATATACGTTTGCGTGTGTGTGTATGTATGTATGCATATAATTTTAAATATGTGATGAACAGTTTGATGTTTATTTTTATTATATTGAAAATACCTCGTTCAATAACCAAATTATCAGAACCGTTGAAGGTAACCTTATCGACAGAACAAATTAAAAAATATAAGTACGTCACTATTTTTACGTATAACATCTTACATATTTTCTTCGGATATTTCTTATCTGTCATTATATCAGTTTATATGAATGTAAATGCATGGTACAATGTAAAAAATTACAAAGTGACGCGTAAAAATTTACTAAATTTCACACAATATAATGCCAAAAGTCTTTCAAATCAGCCCAAATACTGTAGACTAAACATAGATTAATTTGGATTAATTTAATCTATGAAAAGCAAAGCAAAACTTTTAGTTTCCATTTTCTCTAAAATCCATCTTTGCTCACCTGTTCATTACATGCTTACCTTCTTAATGAAAACTACAATCTTAACTCTTCGTAGTTATTTGTTCCTTTGGTCTCATTCATAATCAGCATTTCTTGTCATGTCTTCTTTTATTCCCCCCAAAATTATAATGGATGCGATGTTTAATTTGTCGCCATTTTATATTTTTACTTTCGCTCAGGCGTCTTGTTTTAGATTATGTCGACTGCGCAATATAATAGGCTGAGTTGGGCACCATCTGTAAGAAAAAGAGTACCATGACACAATTCCCTCCTTCTAAAACTTGGAAACAGCGTGCGGTACTCCTTGGAAGTTGCGCCGGAAGCTCCAATAGGAAGAATTTAGAGTGTTGGGTGTCAATCTGAGGACAGTGCAGAGGATTTGGAAAGAGTTGGATGAGTTTAATGGTGATTACGAAGGTGTTTGGAGTGATCACTAGTGATGGCTAAGTGATGTCTCCAGTCATTTTCCCACAGGGCCTCAGGCTCAGCACGGGGACCTACATCAAGAGCCGGCGGTTAATAGGAAATAGAGTGGCTGCCAACAGGACTCTGCACCGTGCCGTAAAAAACAGGTGAACCATGTCATTTCTGTCAGACAATTTCAGCGACCACCACCCCTTACATCTGGTCACCTAACTCCCTCGACTGCAACATCCTTGATTATTATGTGTGTGCCGCAGTTGAGTGAGAGACCAAAAAAATCTCCTTGTAATAACAAAGATGAACTTTAGGCAGGGTTTATGACTGCATTCACTAATTTAAACAAGGAGACCGTGCAGAAAAGTTGCATGAGATTACGAAGTTGTCTGGAGGCCTTGTTAGAATCCAATAGTAATTTTATTAAATAAATCGACTCTTTACAATATCAAGATATTTTTATGTAATTTTCTTAAAAAAATCTCTTAAAATGAGTCAGTATTATTTCATTTTTGTTTCATTTGAATGACAGTTTATCCATCTCACCTTGTATATATTACAATTAATTATCTACATTTTATGATTCTCGAGTTTGTATTAGGTGAAATTTATTATTAAAAAATCATATAACTTGTTCTAAGTGAAACATTATTATGAGCAGTGATTATAAATTCATTTTCTATAGCAGCTTGTATATGCCGTGTCAATTTTAATCAATGAAATGAATGAAGGTTTGTCACGAAGTGATCTAATAAAATCAACATTTAACATGGCATCTCATTAGTTCAATACACAAAGAAAATATGTTTTATATAAAATATAAACAAATATATATATATATATATATATGTGTTTGTGTTTGTGTGTGTTTGTGTGTGTGTGTGTGCTGTGTGTGTAATGCAAAATGTGTGTAATTAAATATACACATTATAAGTAACACTGATTATTTCTGACTCGATTCAATTATTTAATGCACGTTATTTAAGCACCGTTTAATGTCATATATTAGCAGGTCCAGCCATTTCATTCGATTCATATAAAACATAATTCCGTCATAGAAGCATTTTCTTACATTCTTTACATACTAATCAACTACCCGTTTTATATACAGAGAAACATAATCATAGATCTCTTGCCTTTCTAAATTCTCTGTAAAAGCAACATTTTCAGCAATGTATTTATTTTATAAATTTTGTTTACCATTGTGCCATGTCGCGTTGAATTACTGCTCTTGATTTAATACATAGAGCTGATAATGAGAATACATTTGAATCCTTTTCTGAAATCTACATTATTATTATTATTATTATTATTATTATCATTAATAATAATAATAATAATAATAATAATAATAATAATAATAATTCAGCTCTTTCACTTGCTTAAGTAATTCGGGACACTTTTAAGAAAATCTCATTAAAAAGATGATTCGGATAAATCCATAAAAGCTTTCGACTCTCTTCGACTAATTTGTTGTAATGTGAAATATCAGACAACAACAATGCTTAATATCACGAAAGCGGCTGGATTGATTTTGAGAGGGAATTGCTTCTTTCTAAACAATCATGATGAATTTAAATAAATCTGTTGCGACGAATAATCTCTGTATATGGAAATGTTTAAAATATGAATTAAAAATAATAATACCGATAAAATATTTATTAAAATATGCTTTTCCCTGAATCGTTTTATCATTTAATTTCTCCGTTCTGTCTATGACGATAAACTACATCCGAGTCCAGGGTAAGATGATAAACTAAAGCCGCGTCCTGGGTAAGATGATAAACTACGTCCAACAGCAAGGCCACTGATCAAGAGGTTTTGAGGAGCGTGGAACCACCTCTTAATTGCTGGGGTTCCCAGGTCCACCCTGACCCGGGATGGTAGCACCTGTTAGGGTGCCAGCTCTGGGCAAATACTTAACTCCAAAATTTAAGTAAAAAGCCTTATGGAAGTGTAAAAATAGATTTAATACCATAAATAATCTGTAAAAAAATTATTACCAGAAATGAATTTTTCAAGAAAAAAACTATTACCAGCAATACATTTTTTCTTAAATAGTATTACTCGCTATACATTATTGGGGAAAAAAATATTGCCAGAAATAGATTTTTGACATAACAAAATGTCAGGAAAAAAAGTTGTCAGCATTAAATAATCCATTGAGGTTGATATGCCGTAAAACAAAACAAGCCAAACCAATTAATGTCTTTTATGTCGTGAACACCATATGTTTGTAATATATATATATATATATATATATGTGTGTGTGTGTGTGTGTGACAACCTGATAGTATATTCATTATAGTAAAGGCGGATCCGTACGATAAGGTCATGATGGCAGACCCCTCTCTTCCTTCCATCAGAATATCTGATTCAATCCTCCAGGAATATGACACGTATCGCCTTCCCGGGCTAAAGCTCTCAGATCACACGAAGTGGAAACACTACATTAAATCTACTGCTTGGTCACCTATTAAGAATGTATTGTTCATTGTGACGTGCGAGACAACTATTCTCACTCTTTTCTTACATATCTCTAAATCTACCATTCGTCCATGCTTAGAATATTGCTTCCACATATGGTCCAGTGTCCCTGCTATTTTCGTTGAGATCCTAGAAGAAAAAATTAAATTATCGGTCCTGAACTGGCGGATCGGCTTCAGTCATTATCTCACCGCCGTAAGGTTGCCTTTCAGTTCCTTTTCTTGCGTAAGTGTTCGGTTCAGCTCTTCGCTTTTGTACCTTGACTTCATAAATCCAAGCGTTTTCTTAGATTGGTGTCGAGATTTCATCATTTTTACATTTGAGCTGTCAATGTGTAACATTAAATTCTATGGTAACAGTTTCCTTTCTTGTACTTCTCGCTTGTGTAATCCCTTTTGGTGCATGCTTTCCAGTCAACTTTAATGTGCAAAAATGTGCGTGCAAAATCAATCGCTATCAACTGTATTCTTGATAAGACTTTTCTTTTCCCTTTCCTTTATAAATGTTTCTGTTCCTAATTCTTCTTCACCCAGTGACCCCTTATGCTTAGTGGCTTTTTAACATTTCATGGTGTGAAACAGATGAAAAAAGGGTTCGGTATGGGTCGTATGTTTTGTTCTACTGATGTCAATCGAAGAAACGAGGAAACATTTGCCTCCCGCGAATTTAGGTAGACCATAAAACATATATCGTAGGTGCAAAAGGAAGAGCAAGAAAAGGTCAGCGTTTCCCCAGCACATATTTCAGGAAATTATTTTGACAATCCACATTTGAAAACGATTTCAGGCACTGAAGGAAAATAAGCAACAGCCTCAGATTCTGAGTCACAATACAAGTGTTATACAAGATAATGATTCGCAGCTTTATGCGTAATCATGTGTAGATATGTGATAAGCGTTATTTAGTTTGATGTGATGGGGCAAAAGATATAATTCTGGTAAGAGAAATGGACTGAAAGAATTTTCAATACAGAAGGCATATATATATATATATATATATATATATATATATATATATTCGGTGTATTGATTTGCAAATAAACAAATAATAACAAAGGGAAGAAAAAGTTTAAAACAGAAAAGAACCAAGAATATGTACGTTAACAGAAAATAATCGTCCACCATACGAATGTAAGGCTCAAAGAAAAAAAAACCCGATGCGAGTACCCAAAACAACTAAATAAAGTGGCCAATACAATGAGTAGAGCAGACCTAGCTAAACATAGAGAGTCAGACAAACCTACCAAGGTTTCATCTCAGCGGATCGTCGGCCTTCCCTGACGATCCGCTTAGGTGAAACCTTGTAGGTTTGTCTTTCTAGGTTGAACTATATATATATATATATATATATATATATATATATATATATATATATATATATATATATATATATATATGCATTTTATTGAATACGACAGACAAGGTGGTTTTATTTAGTTTTTTAAACAATTTCTCATGAGATCGAATATTTTGTTATCTTTTCGGATGATAAATTATATAAAAAAAACTGTCGGAATGTCCTTTTTTATGAGCGCTTTCGGATATACATTCAGCCATATTCAAGGATGAAATATTCTAACTGTTAAATACGAAATATTTTGTTGTATATATGTTTTATAAAATGTTTTTCTTTTTCAAAACAAGGTCAAGATAATATATCCATGTTCAAAGTTAATATTATTAAGTTTTGTTTTTATTAATAAGGCTCCATTATTTTTAGCCTTCTTTTGCATGTAGATGATGCTATTATATTAGTTTTGTCAAAAAGTATGTTACGAATAGTGACTGGTCTCAATGAATATTTAAATGAGATCTAATTGAAGTATGGAGACCAACCGGACCCCATGCATAACATACTTCAGTCAGTCCCCCCACTCTCTCTCTAATCTTCAGCATTCCGACTCCAGTGTTGTGTAAACGGACAATCCGGGAATCACTCCGCCTACACATCCGGGGTTGTCAGCAGTAGACTAAATATAAAAATTATATAAATTGCTTATACCACAATCTCGTTATCAAGAAGGATCACATGAATGATCATCTATTGTTCTACATCTACGAAAACGTTTTTGTTCACATTTAAAATTTAGAAGAATATTAAAATACAGTACGTATATACTTCACCAAGAAAAATCTTGAAGCTATCTTCATCAAAAAATCAAGACCAATACTTAACAGAAAATTTACGAATGTAGTACAAATGTCCCGAAATGCTTACAGCATATAATTTATTAAAAAAATCACAAAGTTACAAACAACAGTTTAATAACAGGTAAATTATAACCTATTAATATTCCAAATTTTAACTAGGTTACATCACTTACATTAAATTTTAACGAGGTTACATCACTTACATTAAATTTTAACGAGGTTACATCACTTACATTAAATTTTAACTAGGTTACATCACTTACATTAAATTTTAACTAGGTTACATCACTTACATTAAATTTTAACGAGGTTACATCACTTACATTAAATTTTAACTAGTTTACATCACTTACATTAAATTTTAACGAGGTTACATTTAAATTTTAACTAGGTTACATCACTTACATTAAATTTTAACGAGGTTACATCACTTACATTAAATTTTAACGAGGTTACATCACTTACATTAAATTTTAACTAGTTTACATCACTTACATTAAATTTTAAAATATGAAATTGACGTTGTAATTCAAAAAGAATTTCTCTAAAAACATTTTTTTATATATCAACGTTTGTGACATTTTGAATGACTTAAATTGTTAACAGTTTACGAGTGTTTAGCGAACCAAAGAAGAGAAAATTCAATCAAGCTGTTAAATATACATCGAAAGTCTTTTTCTATATTAGATTCCTGTACACTTTTAGAATATATATATATCTTTTAAGAATAGTAATTGTTGGTTATTGGAATTCATTCCGTGTATACCAATTATATACTTTGTTATATATATATATATATATATATATATTATAATGAAAAGAAAAAAACATGGTAATTGCTGTGTAGGGAAGAAACTATACTTTAATTCATTTAATTTATTATTATATATATATATATATATATATATATATATATATATATATATATATATATATATATATATATAGAAATATAGTAGTTTTAAGGTGTGTTATATTTATGGGATAAAATTGCTCAATATCAGAGATAGAGCGTATGTAAATATAAAAGTGAACATGGAAGTCAACACTCATAGGGACAGACTGTTTCATGGTAAACGCTATCGTCATACATATATATATATATATATA